>SMGT01000793.1:0-27372 GCA_004794575.1 Lanistes nyassanus | reverse complement strand
CCTGGAATCTATGGTGCAATCTCCTTGACCCACCAGACCCCAACACGTGACATAGTGTAACTGCAGCGATCACTGTCCTTAGTCCACTAACCGTATGTGCACTTGATGGGTCTGCGTCTGAAAGTGAGAAAGAAACATCATTTACATTATACAAGGAGGTAGAAAATATAGAGACAAATGTGTAGGTACATGTGATAAATATATATATATAGAGAGAGGGGGGGGGGCAGACACAGAAAGGACAGACAGGACGGGACAGACAGGACGGGACAGACAGGACGGGGCAGACAGGACAAGACAGACAGGACAAGACAGACAGGACAAGACAGACAGAGAATCTTAAATTCAGAGACCTGACCACATTCCCTAACCCTAAAAGCAATCTCCATCTTCATTTAAGACTACAGATGATAGGAAATTAATTATACAGGAAGAGAGAAAGAGAGAGAACTTTGAACTTAATTGATTTCACCTTTAGGTCACATCACGGGGTGGTAACAAATACAAAGAAAGTGTCATGTCGGTAGCCGACACATGCAGCGTTGATAGATAAATTGTTATATAGCAGGCTACATGAACAAACTACCAGACAAACTTCCGCTTACACACAGGAGCTGTTTTACAAGGTGTGCCTGTCGAGCACACATAAGACTATGTACAATGTATGTATATAAACATGTATAAACAAAGCCCACTGATGGTATTCTAGTCCTTGGAAGTTTAAGAAAAATTGTAACAATCAGTGATTTTGACGGTTACAAGCGAGAGAGAGAGAGAGGCAGGCAGGCGGAGTCAAATTCAGAGAGCGGCCACATTCCCTAAACATAAAGACTGCACAACTTGGGGGCAAGCAGCCACCCGCATCGTACCTTAACACTGACACTGTAGATTACTGCTGGAAATTTTGTAAGCATGGGAATACAGTTCAGCAAATTTCCTCACGGGTCGTGAATGCGTGTACTTATAAAAATGCATAGTACACCAAGAAATAAAAATCCCGTATAACTGAGACTTAATATTGAAAAAAAAATCACAGGCAGAAATCACTAACCAAAAATTATACTTCTGCAGCCTTCACCGACATTTACTTCCAGAGGTCCCCGTGGTTTCACACATGGTTTACATTCCAGTCGGGCTCCAACGTCTCGGTTTCGAGCTCCCTGGACAGCAAGCTTGTATGTGGAAAT
This sequence comes from Lanistes nyassanus, assembly GCA_004794575.1. NCBI lineage: Eukaryota > Metazoa > Mollusca > Gastropoda > Architaenioglossa > Ampullariidae > Lanistes > Lanistes nyassanus. The sequence goes on along the minus strand of SMGT01000793.1, from coordinate 26,185 downwards.
TTCTCCACTTTTCTCATCACACCAGCAATCATTATCTAACGGGTTTATTTTAGAACCACAGCCAGAAGATGATACTGAACACACAGACGATGTTATGTTATTGATTGTTCGATCAAATTTCACAATGCTGGTCAAGGAGCATAACGCTTTCTCAATCGCTGTGTGGTTGATTATGCAGACAACAATATTCATTTCTTCAGTGAACGGTTGGCAGCTGAACTCCACACCAATTAGTGCCACTGAAAAAAAAACAAACCAAAATATCCCCCCCACCTCACTTTAGCAACACCAATTAAGGCATTCAATTTACTGACGCTTTAAACGTGTTCAATCTAATGAGAATATACTATAGTCTAAGAACTTTCGACAGTTAAAGAGAAAGAGAACTGGCAGTTTTAAGTTGTGAAACAAGTGCATTAGGCATGACAAGTACCAAACAGTGAGATTTTTTCTACTAACTAAATATGCAGAATGGCAAACCCTCCTCCTCCGGGCCCTCCCCCTACCCCCAAAAAAGAAAGAAAATCCGTACAAAGGGGATTTTCAAGAAATTTTTTAATGACTTTTCTTGCTCAAACAACCAGTCAAACTGCAGCTTTTATGTGCTCTTTGACCAGCACGTGATCAATCCCTAGTTATGGATGGATGTTTTGGAATTATCAGTTGTCTATCTAACATTAGCTGCTAATCAGTCTTCTGAATTTAGTGGTGCCACCAACAGTCTGTTTTAGAACTGTTGCAAAATATAACCCTTTATAACACTTGTCCCAAAAATAGTCACGCCTATACTAGAGTTGGAAATGCATGTACGCGTATCAGACAGTTATTTAACACACACACACACACTTTCCATCAACCATACTAGTATTTAAAAGCATTTCACTTTTCTCCGTATTTACAATTAAAAAATAAAATGATGCCAAGACCCTAGATATCTATTATGCAAACTTTCTAGTCGGTTACAAACTAAGACACAAATAGTCATCTCTATCCTATAAACAAAATAAACTGCACAGTTATGCGGTGAGAATCCACAATATGCAAATTAAGCACTTTCACCCCGTGAACTAAAACTACAGTACTGTAGCAGACTACAGGCTCAATTCCTTCAATCTACGTACATTTCTAAAGAAAGTATTTTAGACCTAACAGCTTGTGTTTCGCTGATAAAAAATCTTAGATATCAAATGGAATTACTTTCTATGCTCGCCTGACTGAAAAGCGTGATGTCTGCCAACAACCTCCCGGAGCGAAAAAAATCCAAAGGGCTATAGCTGCGTAATAGACTTCATATTCGTTATTATAGAGTAGTGTACCTTGTCCTTTCGAATTCCCACATCGATGTTTCCTTGCAGAGAAGTTTAAGTTACTTAGAATAGCAAAGGTCACTGAAGAAAGAAAATAGACACCTATCAAACTCTGTGCAAGAAAAACAGGTGACTGCCGCTTGGAGTAAAATCTATCTTAAATTTAAAACAAGGGAACTGGACCAAGCTAAGACATGACACAGACAAAGACAATCTACATGTTTCGGAGCACTACCCCTTCCTCAGGACGACACAAAAACGACGAAAAAACGACAACAACGAAAACAGAAGAAAAGGACTTAGCTTCAGTAGATGTGGCGCATAGGCTGGACAGCAGGAAAATGCATTTTCCTGCTGTCCAGCCTATGCGCCACATCTACTGAAGCTAAGTCCTTTTCTTCTGTTTTCGTTGTTGTCGTTTTTTCGTCGTTTTTGTGTCGTCCTGAGGAAGGGGTAGTGCTCCGAAACATGTAGATTGTCTTTGTCTGTGTCATGTCTTAGCTTGGTCCAGTTCCCTTGTTTTAAATATCAAACTCTGTGTCATTTATAACTGAAAATCTTACCTCTGCATCTATATTGGGTTACTGGGTACACTATCCTATTTGGATATCTACAAGATAGTGTACCTGTGAGTATCTACAAGATGGTGTAGCTGACAGGTAAGCATAGCCTTACCCTCCACCCCACCCCTACCCCCCATCCACCAACATTTTCTTATATATATATATAGTGTTCCAAAACATGGCTTTGGGAGAGTGGTCACACAAACTCATTGTAAATGAATCACACATCCCATAACCACCCAGTGGTCTAATGGTTCGCGGCCTGGCCCAGTCATGCCCAAGACTTTAAAACTGGTAATGTAGTAACTGCCCTGTCAAAAAAAAAAGTCAAAGTACCTAAATAATAACAATAAGCTTAATGACTCAAAGCTGTGGCTATCAAATGATCAAAGGTTTACTGCCAGAACCTACCAATAACAACAGATCAATATGTTATTGTTATCCTGAGATAAAAATTGAGCATAACATGACCACTCTTCTTCTGTCTGTTTTTATATATACCTCAACACATACCTGTGTAAGTAGTAACTGTTTTTTCAAGATATTCTTATAGTAACTGTTTATTTGAAATTGGTGACAACTGAAACAAAAATCTCAAGTGTTCTATCATGGTCATACCCAAGGCTACTATATCTACTGCTCAGTAACAAGTTATGACTATAGCATATTTTTTTATAATTTATACTATAATGTGACATCAAAAATCAGTGGTAAACCAGTCTTTATGGTTTAAGTTTTGTGACAAATGTCTAGCATTATACATAATGTCTCTGGTGAATTTAAAATCAGATAAAGTATGCAGCAATCATTCACATGCAGCTGTATAACAAGTCATGCATAATTGCTTAATGAAGTAAGTAAAACTGTGTCATGGTGGGAACCTACATTTCATCAGTTGTCTTTCATGCACTACATCCGTAAAAAAAACCAATGTTTTCAGTCCTTCGCACACAGACACACTGACAGGATAAACAAAGAGTCATGAGTAAGACTGAGATGCTAACTGTGTACAAACACTATACTAGAACAATACCCAGACTGAGAATGTACTTAAACTAAGTGTATTATCTACTGCAGATGAAATTTTGTTTTAAAAAAAGACATAAACCCTGTTTAAATTTAAAACAAGGGAACTGGACCAAGCTAGAACATGACAAAGACGAAGACAATCTACATGTTTCGGGGCACCACCCCTTCATCAGGACGACAACTAAAAAGACAAAAAACGAAAAAAGAAAAAGACTTAGCTGCGGTAGATTTGGCGCATGGGCTGGATAACAAGAAACCCTGCATTATGCTCTTCCTCTCAAAAGCCTGTGCCCTAAGTAGTGCATTAAATTCATGCATAACTTCCACACCTTACCCCATTTACACCAGCCTATACAAATTACAATGACCCTGCCTACACTGTTACTAGATAAGGTTAAAGAATATTGGATATTTATGTGCCTTACAAGTTAGGATCAAGTGACAACAAAAGTAAGACACCAGTAAAAGCTACACACTAAACAAGGAATGTCTTTGATTTTCTGCAAGCAGATTTCTTTTATTTCTTTTTGACTTGTTTGTTTGAGGGAGAGGGGTAATTTGGTTTACTCACACTGTATTTGACACGACTTGCGTACTAAAATATTCTTTGCCATAGTTTACAATGTTCAATGGCTCTGTGTTGAAGTTTATATCTGTTTTCTTCAAGATCTCTCTCTATCTCCCTTTGTCTCTTTCCATCTCTCTCTGTGTTCATGCAAAGTGTATGTGTGGTGGTGGTGGTGGTGGTGGTTATTTAGAGGGATGGTGCTTCCACCTGGCAGTGATTTCACACAATGTGGGATGGGTCCTATTACTAAACTATGCACTGAAAGAACCACCAGACTGTAGGTTCACAGTCACTCTCTTTATATATAATGCTAAAATCAGTAAATAATGTTTGAAAACACACACGCACCTTCTCTGGATGGAAGGAAAAAGAACGGCAGCTGGGAACTGCTAAGAAGAAAGAAAGTTCTTAGTGTGTATGAAAGCTTTCTTTCTCTGTTTTTGCTGTGGGGAAAAGATGGGTCGCCGGACAAGCTTGTGATATATGATTTTCAATGGGCCGGCAAGATTCGGGGATGGGGGGGATGCTTTGGCTGCTGCGCATAGTATTTCCTGAACACTGCTAAAGGTAATTACATGGATCTCTCTGTGCCAGCGCGCCCGCGAGACTCGGAGCATGTGTACATTTATGTCATGTGTGCCTGTGTTCGCCTTGTGCTTCCTTTTCTGTCTCATCTCTCCTTTTAGTAAGAAAAAAAGTGTTAAACATGATCCGTTCCTTATTGTCTGAACGCTGTGTCGCGGCTGTCGCCTTCACATGATTGTCACGTGTCTTTTGCGGGTCACCGGGGACTTGTGGAGACACAGAGCGGGGTGCGGCCAACCCCACTTGAGTGCTGAAACGCAGAAGTAAAGGGGGCAGCGGACAGGGAAGTAGAGGAGAGGTGCTCGCGTGTGCTTTTACACCTGCCTCGGCTGCGCTGTGACAGATCAGTTTATCAGTAATGATCTTACCTGAGCGTAAAAAAGCGGACATAAAAGTTTGTCCGGGGCCCCGTCTGATAGCAAGGTGCGTGCGTGTGCCGCTGTACATGTCTTAGCCACGCTGTCACAGACCGGTCAGAGCGGTTTTCAAATGCGCGTGAAAGCGACTGCTGTCACTACTGCCTGTATGAGGTATGAACGATTTCTTTTTATTCGAATTTCGATAATTGTTCCGTTTCTCCTCTCTTTGTCTGGTTCCTGGAATGAATCTGCGTGTAAACTTTATGTGGTTTTGTTCTTGGCTAAGAGTGAGGATGAAAGTATTGAATGACGGGGACAAACGAATCTGAAACTTCCTGGTGAGCGTTGAGCGGCTACTGCCACCTGAGAATGTAACCCCCCCCCCCCCCAGCAAAGTTCCATTATCATACTGTACATTCTAACGCCCTTCAGTAGGCGTACGTAAGGGTCATGCGCACAGACCACACAACTGTGTACATAGAAAACTAGGCGAGGCAGACAAAAATATAGAACGAGGGATATTCCAGGTAAAAGTGCCCATATGTGTGTTGCCTCCCCAGTATCACGGAGAAAGAGAGGAACGCCTGAATTATGCTCACGACCACATAACGCAATTTATAGACATTATGCTGGATTCGATCGCGTTTAACCTATAACCCCAAGCTGACTTTATGGGAATGTTATCGGACTCTGTGTAGCGTGGTGCTTGCAGTGGCGCCACTGAGTAACAGTTGTTGTTATTTATAGGTACCTGATCGTTTCTTGGGCTATGATTTCAACATGCGCTACCCGCTGTGTTGACGCGCACCATACGTTGTCCAGCACATTCGATGAAAGATACTAATTTAATATTTCAAGTACAATAGGTGTTTGGAAAGGTTACTGTAAATGGAAATAATCAGCTTTAATTGTTGGTGTACTGTGCATCACAGACTCAGCTGCATCTTCTTATATAATAGATGCCAGGAGATTGTTATTATTTTCAGTAGAACAATAAGCTCATTACATATGGTTCGAAATTGTTTGTAATAAGTTCTCCTATTAAGAACAAGAAAATGGGGGGGGGGCGGGGAACTGGGGAATGCCGCACGAAGTTTCAAAGCTTTTCTGTCTCACTCCAGTATTGAAATTAAAATGTCTGCCATAGAACCATTTAGAACAAAGAAGTAAACGTACAATTCGAAAGTAGACCCAAGCACAATATAATAGTTATTACGTAATATTATGTCGTTAAAATCACGAAAAGTGATTCAAGTAAGCCTTTCGTGACAATCCAAATTTGAAGAAAAGCGTTAAAGTGACGATGTGATCTCATTTATTTACTTAACTTTATTTGAAGTTTACGCGGAAATAAAAATGTAGCACGTCCGGTCTGCTTTCGTACACTATAGTATCAGGACTGACATAATTCATGTCGTTAATTTGACGTACTTTATGTATATATCGAGCTCAGTCGAGCAATTATCACATTATGCGAGGCTTACTATAATTGACAAACATGCAAGCCAACCTGGAGGTAATAAACAGAAGATGAATATCACAAAAATAATTAGTCGAGACATTGTACTTGCAAGAGGACACGGTTGATGAGGACGAATGTTTTCGACAGACTAGCGGTCATCACCAGATTGGGATGCTTTGTTAATGTAGCCTCTACCACCACTGATGACAACGACGACGACTTTCTCGACAAGCTTACAATGGAAGCAAGCCTCCATAAGTGACACCGATTTAAATGCAGTCTTTAAACTTTGCAGAAATTAGATGCTCCCATATGGTAAAGTAGCTAGCTTCATACAGTCATTATGCTTATTACTGTATGTGTGACGAGACGATCGTAGTGTTTGTAATATGGCAAGGAATCCATAGTTTCAACTAGACATGAACTCATGGAGGAGGAGGGGAACAAAGAGGAAATTTTTTAAGAAAATCACCATCAACAGCACAGAACACAAAATTTTGTAAACCTTCACAATTACAGTTATAGTATTGCTACTATAATGTTTCTATATTAGTTACCTGCTGTTGTTAAAATTAGACGCCGGGTGCTTATCTTAAAGAATAGTGAAAATATCCAACACTACTCGTGCTGGTCGCAGCCTCAATAACTGACAAAAACCGATATATTATCACGGATGAGATCGCTTCCATTACCAGAAAAATACCAAATACAATTGTAGAAATCGGGAATTTCCGTATCACCTCAGCCTCCACAAGGTCAAGCATCCTCTCCCACATCCATCCATGCTTATCCGGCGTGGGTCATGGCGCGCGGCTCGTTTCTTCTGCTTCTACAAAACTATAGTCCATCCTTGAGCTAATTTTTTGCACAACGAGATATATACGCTTTTGAAGTGCTCCTTTCACACGCATGCATTTCTCCAAGAATACGATTCTGACACAGCAGCAAGGTATCCTCCCATGCGCGCATCATTTGCCGGTGTAGCAAGAAATTCAGTCCGGCAAGAAATGCGATCGCATAGAGTGGCAAAAACCTAACACTTCCCAAACCCTACCCTAACCCTAACCCAAATGTTGAGATCAGAACTAAAAACTGGCGATTTAAGTCTTCAGATCACATTTAGTACAATAACCACTGACCCGTACGCTTGTAATTAAGCCCGGACCTGGAACAGATTTCTTGGCGAACAGAATTCTTTCGACACCGATGGATAAAGCAAGCCTTACACAGGCTTAAAGAGAGTGTACACTCAAACTTAACAACCCTTTTATACTGCACTAATACACGGGAAATGACAAGAAAACGTCATAATCCGAGGTAAACTTTCAGTATGACGTTTATTTATGTATTAAAAGTGCACAAAAAAGTGCAAAAAGATAACTCTGTGAACATGTATCTAGAAAACGTGACATCGGTTGTCCCCTACCGTATGACGTCAACAGGGTATCTTCACTTCTGTTATGTGAGAAACTGGCGGTGTTCGAGTAGAGAGATCAAAATGGGGAAAATGTGCGGGAGAAACGATAAAATTTCAGTCACAAATCTTTATAGGAGCTTTAAAAAGTGTCATTTTTTTGGCATGCTATGCGTCAAATACTTATAAAGTGCATTCTCTAAAACCTTTTACTTAGTCCTAAAACCGTAGCTTTTGATGGCTGTTCTTGGCTATTCTTGCATCTCGACAGACAAGGATACGATGACATTTCAAACACATACCTTCAAAAGCTCCATACATCTGTGATTTTTCCTGGTATATTATGCATCAGAAACTTATAAAAGTATATTTTGATAATAGGTTATCCGTTCTAGTCTGTGCTATACCGATCGAATTGTGGCTATTCGGGGTTTCGAAATGGAATGATACACGGCTGAAGAGCAGATCTGTAAAATGTGCGTACTCAAGTGTCGATTTTTGGCATATTATGCATCAAATAATTCAGAAAGTGCATTCTGATGCCGGATATACCTTTAAAACCTTTTATTTAGACCTAAAACCATGGATTTCGGTGGCTGTTCGTTACTGTTCCAGTGTTCTGTATTACACGGCGGACGAGCAGACGATAACTGTACTGACACAAATATTTAAAATGTACGTACTCAAGTGTCGATTTTTGGCATATTATGCATCAGATAATTCAGAAAGTGCATTCTAATGCTTGATATACTTATAAAACCTGTTATTTAGACCGTGGCTGTTGGTGGCTGTTTGGGGTTTGGTATGACCTGTGGCATGCCCTCTTTGTTGATACCCGCTTGACGTCACGAGCCTCGATTCGGCTGTTCCGGGTTTTTTTTAGGTCAGTCTCCTCAATGCAGAACTTTCGATTAAAATAGTGACTCATCGGTCGATCTTCTGGTAAAATGACTAGTGCCACGCGATTCCCCAGATTTGATTCTATTTAGGCATACAAAGTTGCCGTGGAGAGTTTAACCTCACTTTAAATAGTACTGTATGAAGGCTACATCAAAAACAAAACAACAAAAAAATGATTACACAAGATCGAATTTGCATAAGGCTGTCTCCTTCGCCCTGTTTTGAGAAACAAAAGCTCAAGAGAGTATGTTTAACTTATAAATAGTCTCTCATACTATATCGTGGCAATATACTTATACAGAAGGAAATATGTAGAAAATATTTAGTATCAATTTGTCTTAAACGTGAGGGACAATCACACAATTGTAGTGTGCATTAAGTTGTAAACTGGGTGCTTGAGGACATCAAGCTAAAATGTGTGTTTGTGCGTGCGTGGGTGTTGCCTAAGCTGTAGAACGGCACATAGAAAACATTGATTCAAATGCACGTGCTTCAAACTTATTTATACCACTGGGTATTGTTCTGCAAGCTTCGTCTCTAATGTATACTATTCTTTATTATTTCTTTTAAATTATTAAATAACAAATGACAACACTAAAAACTTTCAGAAATCCCGACCTTTTCCGCACGACTGGATGTGCACAGATCGTGCGCATTCCGAAAGCGTTCTTCTTTACCTGTATCTTCTTATCACGACCCTTAAACCACAAGACCACGGACTGCACTGGAAATTGTATATCATTTTGACCATAAGGAGCCTCTAGTTTAAACCTAATCAGGATTCGCTTTATAGCCCTTGCCACATTTTAAAAAAAGAGACAGTATGTGTAATCTTCACATCAGAACATCATGGATCAGTGACCGAAAAAAAATCCGAAATTCCGTCGGCGCACGTAAACAAGGACTTGGAAATGCGTACTACGATAATATACTAGACCACGACGACGACGACGACGACGACGATTATTCAACAAGTTGTTGCCTTAGTAAAATCGACAAAATGTGCAGTTTGAGCCGGACACAGAAAGAAGAAAAATTAGCGCCAGCGTACGAGGCACATTCTGATTACTGAAAATATCCAACACTGCTCGTGCTGGCCGCAGCCTCGGTGACAGACCGATATATTATCACGGATGTGATTGCTTCCGTTACCAGAAAAATACCAAATAAAAATGTAGAAATCGGCAATTTCCCTGTCACTCAACCTCCACAATATATGCCGCTTTTGAAGTGCTCCTTTAGTCCTTTATAATTCATACGCGTGCATTACTCCAGGAATACGATTCTCACTCTGCTGACACAGCAGCAAGATATTCTCTCACGCCCGCGTCCTTTGCCGGTGTAGCCATCATCAGTGCACCAGGAGAGAGGCCAGCCAGCGGGACCACATATAGCCACCACCAGTGCAGGACAACAAACCGCAGATCCTTCCACCCTTCTCTTCCCCTTTCCCCACACCTATCCCCCCTCCCCTTCAGTGTGAAATCACCGCGAGGTGGAAGCACTTGCCCCAAACAACAACAAACAAACAAATACGCGTACAAGTACGTCGGCCCGATTGGCTCGCCAAAACAGCCAGCGGGAGACCGCGCAGTGGAGGGGGAAGGTAGCCGACCTAGAGTAGAGGGTAATCTGCACCCCGTCCCCCGGTTAACCCGTCACCCTTAGAGGGGGTCGGCTGCGAGGTGGGGGCGATAAATCCTCCGGGCCACGGCCCACCACCCCGTACGGGTAGGTTGTTCTTGCAAGTCCGAGCTCAGGACTATATAGGTTCCCGACTGCTCCCATCCCCACCGCGAGGTGGAAGCACTGTCCCTCTAAATAACCACCACCACCACCGAACATTGGGGGGGGGGGGCCAGGTTAGCTCAGTTGGTAGAGCTGCGGACTAGCAGATGGAAGGTTGTTGGTTCGAATCCTGGTGTGGCTAAGGATTATTTCCGGGAGTTAAACATTGTGCAAACTCCATTCGGCCATCTCCCCGCACATTAAACTGCCTGTCCGCACTGGCCATCTTACTGCAGCCATCAGTCTGGTGGTCACCACCAACACCAACACCCACCACCCAACACCACCCACCACCCAACACCACCCACCACCCAACAACACCCAACAACACCCAACAACACCCAACACCAACACCATTGCCGAAATGTGAAATGCCGATTGCTGAGTGAGCCGATGGTCGAAGTCGAATGACGAAAATACTACAGACGAGTACAACCATTATCCGCGACGTGGACACAGAGAACCAGCAGTGCTTCTGCAACAGAGGTGGCTCTTGCCAGTCAGGAAAGGAACTCGGGCATTTCGGACCGGTGTTGAGACTGTGGAGCTGAGAGACGTGGCGTCTGCGGTATTCCTATCCAGCATCGTGAAAGTGAGTTTACGTACAGTGTAGGAAGTAAGACACGGCCGTAACTCAAAGCTAGTTGAACAAACTTAGAAGAATATAAATCAGACTTGTTAATTTGTCGGTTTGTAGAAACCTACGGTTATTTCTTGTGATTGTCGGTCGATCTTATTGTTTGTTAAGACATCATTTTGACGTCATTTTTTCTGAAGTTTTAGTTCGAAAAAGATACGATTTTCCTTGTGTTCACCGATGCGAATTATCGGTACGGTAAAATTCATAACCCGGTAAACAACGTGTGCGTGTGGATACATATAGCTTCACTGGGAAGAATATATGCGAGTGAGAGTGATTGTTCTACATGTCAGTAGATGTATATGGGAGTGAAAAATTCTATGTTGTAACTGTAAATAAATAGAATAGTGTATTATCGCTGCCCTCTTTTATTAAGTCGTGCGCGTGACAAGCAAGGGGGTGGGGGCTTGAGCCGATTGGAAATTGAGGAAATTAGGGAGCGATCACGTTGTTAGTTTCCCCCTTCTTGACACATTTTATGTTGTTGTAACTCTAGTCAACGAGCAGACTAGGAAAACACATAAATGCCATACCCCTAGACACGACAGAGAGAATACCACGACAATGACTACGACGATGATGATAAATATGTCGATTTCATTTTAGAATACGATGCTTGAAGGTTTATTTTGTGGCAACACCCCCCCCCCAAAAAAAAAAAAATTAACTCTTACCTTTGTGGCTTTTAATTATTCTCCTTTTTGTTTCATTTCTATCTGGTAATCAGCGTAAAGGCATTTGTGCGTCTTTTCGCCACAAAATCTCTTCAATGTCTTTATCAACAACAATACTGTTATTGTATTTTCCTCTACGAACAATTTCCAACAACATCAAACATTGTCTCGAGCGTTAGCGGATCGAGATTCCCCAGAATGTTATCTTTAGAAGTGAGAAAAATCGCTCTCGTGATGAACATTTTCCCCCTCCCTTAAAAAAACGGAGAACGTCAATATTAATGTTCATGAAAAAACTCACAGTTGATCATGCGGGTTTGCATTCTTTGAAAAACAACCTGAAGTCCAAGTGTATTATATTAGAAAGGTAGTAGGGATGTGTCTCGGCTTTGTGCGACAAACCTAATCTCCTTTCTCAGGTCTTCTGCACCGACCGCTATGGCAGTCTACTGACCGCCTTGGTGTCGAGTGGTTAAGGTACACGCTTCCCAGGCGGGAGGTCGGTGGTTCGCATCCCGGTCGAATCATACCTAAGACTTAAAAATTGTCAATCTAGTAGCTGCCCTGCCAGACGCCTGGCATTATAGGGAACAGTACAAGGACTGGGTGGCCCGGTGTTAGTATATTGTGACTGTGTGGGACTGGAACCTGTGTTGAAAGCAGCCCCACATATTGCAACACCTTAACTTATCTTTGTAACACGTACCGTGCTGATATGAACCTACTTTGCGGCGGGACGTTAAGCGCAACCAACTAACCAACTGTGGCAGTAATTACATTACACTGTTATCATGAATACAACGTACGATTGTTCTTGTTTTCCAGCTGCTGATGAATATCTACTGTTTGGAGACCATCATGCCGGAACAAGAATGTCAACGCACCACACGTTTTGCCATTTAGTGTCCAAGCAACGATCGAGCCAAGCTCTTTATTTTGTCAACTGACAAACAGAACTGCACACACGTCCAACCGGAAGTCATAGTATGGTGTGTACCACTATCGGACGGACCTCTCACTCAAATCGTGAAGACGCCAACTAAGTGTGCGCGTTCCAAACTTTATTTGTTGATCATAAACCGTTGCAAGTGGTGGCCGGCTTAACATGCAACCTGTTCCATAGTCTAGTGGCTATATTACAGGACCTATTCTCTATCTCTACTGTCTCTCCTATTTCTGACTCAGACTGAAGCCTGCTCTTCTGCTACTCTAACTTTTGTCTGGCCGCTGAAGGCAGTGGCTTCTTCCTGTGAATAAAGCTCCGTTGTACAGCTGCAGCGGAGGCGCACGAAGAAGATTAGCTCTGTAGCTCCTCTTTCTGTGCCCCTCCAGTCTTCTGACTGCTACCTCCTGCCTTGGGCCTTCTGTTGTTGAAACTTTCTAAGTCCCACGACCAAGCAGCATAGCCCAATGGGCTGGGCGTAAGCCCGAGCAAGCTTCTTCCGTCTGTGTCCTTCTCTCTCTTGATCTAATCTCAATCTGAATCCAATCCCCTCTCCTCTCTCAAGTCCACCGTTTTATTTTCCCCTACTCCAGCGGCCTCTACATCACATGGTCTATCCTCCTCACGTGCCTCTCCCCTCGTAAACAGCATCACGTGCATATTCACTGACAGACATCTCGAGTCTCCAAGCTGATCTCCCAGACACTGCTGATGCAGTGTACTTGGCTGACACCATGCTGTCATCTGCTGTCCCTGACTGTTGACAAAGGGAGGTTGGCACACCCTTCCCCAGTATGCATTGTTCTCCCAAAACACAAAATTTACTTCTTTGAACTAAGCGAACTACCCTCTAGTTTAAACTGAGTGAACAATGCTAGTTTTACACGCCAGGTCTCAATTTCGTTACAGGTGACACTGCACAGTTTCGTTTGTCAACCAACACTTTTATCTGCTTTGCCACACGTATTTCGCTTGCAGGCAGAATTCAGAAACCCACTTGGGAAAGAAGTAATTCATGGTGTCACATGTCACTCCTAGGTTGTCACCTGTCACTCCTAGTTTAGCCTGTCCGCCAGCTCCCTCTCCTCACACCTTGGTAGGTGGGCGCTACGCCATTTGTCATGGCGGCTGCCCTGCTCCACCTAGTCTGGCCAGAACCGGTTTAGCCGAGTTTAAGGCGTCAGGACGCACAGTACTTAAGCGAGGGAGGATCGATTCATTGAGAGATGCTCGGACACAGGACATGGAGAGAGAGAGTTATGTAGGAAGACCAAGAGAAGCGGACACGTGTAGACCCACGGACCTCTGCCCTCGCCATCTTAGCAAGGATGTTGAAGAGCCTCAGCTAGCAACTCACGCTTAATACACTGGGCTGTATTTCGCCGACACGTCTACAAGACAGACGATTGAAGTGACTGCCACCGTGCCTTATAAGTAAGGACTGCTCTTACCATAAACTTATCTTAGAGTCTGGGACTCGTGTTGATTTAACTCAATTGTGACGGAGAATCCTACCTAGAGTAGGTCCCGGGGGGCCGGGGCATTTTTAGCCTTTTTTCAAAAATTCATAAAAAAATCCCCCAAAACAATAAAAACATTATTTAAAATTGCTAACTAACTACAACAAATAAAGAAAACTCATTTCTTACCGTGTTTCTTGGACCTTGTTCCATTATTTTGTAAATCCTTTGATGGAAACACAACTGATTTTGAAGAAATCAAAAAGTCCTCGCCATTCAGTCTCAGTGTCTGTTCGGTACTCTTCAGTACACGTGCTCGCTCGTTTTTCTCTTTGTAATCACTTTCTTGGGTCTTTCAGGCACAAATACTCTTATCTTCATCCACTTTATCACAGTAAATTTGCGAAACAATGTCATTTTCCTCTTTACCGTGTAATTTGAAGCGCAAATCTAGCATTTCTCAAGTGACAGACCACATGTGGACCCCCCCTTCAAATTATTGCCGGAAACGGATCTGATTGACAGTTTAAAACACAGAAAAGGGAAGCAACTCGTGAAGAAATGATTCAGCTTTCGATTGTAAGAGTTCTTTCCCTTAAAAGATTAGCAGATGAAATTTTAAAAATCATAATTCGAACGGACTTAATCTGACCCGTAAGGCGGAAACGTAGTACCAATGGAGCGGGCTGTCGGTTTTTCGTACGGTGTCAAAGAGTTAAGATAGGTGGTTTTATCCTGCCGGAGACAGGAGACGTCATAAGCTAGTGGCCGGACGTAAAGTCAAGAGGGAGGTATAGGTAGTGCAGTTGTGGCAGTGTCACAGCTTCATTGTTGGTCGTTGAATAGCTTGAGCTGTGTATTGCGGTAAAACAGTTGTTTCAGGAGTGACAAGAGTAGGTGCTCTGTTGTCGTTCACTTATTGTCTGTGTGTATAGAGCGGAATCATAGACCGTTTTGCAGTTTGATTTCCCCTCTTGCTTTGGTTTGATTATCTCCTTTGTCTGTTTCCGCGTGGTATGACGTAATCAGGCAGTGTCTTACCCTAGACACGAGCACGGTGATTCTCTGTAAATAATCTGCAGATATATTTGATGTTGTCGAGTCAGTTAGTGTATGAAATATATGTTGAATAACGGTTCGCTGCAGTTGTGTCTTTTACGAGGGTGGGGGCTCTTGAGCTAGTAGTGTTTTGCCTGTGTGAGACTGAGCGAGCGTGTCAGCGTATGAGAATCTTTTCCGTCAGTAGATTTCTCTAGTTGTTCACATTATTTCATAGCGTCGTCACCCTTTGGTGTAGAAACCATCGACCTGAGGCAGTAAAGGTTTTGGTGACAATTGCTCAATTAAGTCTACATTTACGAGATCGCCATAAAGGTTTGTTCGATAATTCTGAAAAAGTCGAGTCCAGTAAGTTAAGGTACGGCCCGTCGTGACACATGGGAGTTGTTGATATTGACATTTAATTGGGTGTAAATGCAACGTCTGAAAACGCATTTAAACTGTATCTGACAACAAGAAAAAAATGAATTGCCAAAGAATATGATGAGGATTTACTGAGCGAGAAAATTTCGCTACTGACACCAGTCACCGAAATAGACCTACTCTGCTTTCTTCCACAAAATATTTTGCGAAAGAAACATACCGTCTGTCTTTCGTTCAGTCTTATACGAATCTTAGTTTTGTGTTTGTAGACAGTATATTTGGACTCCATTAACATTTTTTTTAAAAAAAACACTTCAAGGAACATGCATGCTGTTACGCGAAAGGTCCTAAAAGATAGATGTAGCGTCGTTATGTAATAATAATAATAAATGTAGATTTTTAACGTGCGAGAACACATTTCATGCACACTTCGCCCGGACGAGGCACACAGACACTTTAGTGATAACAACGAAACACACACACACACACAGAGGGAGAGATGAACGCAACACTGACCATCAGGTTGCGAAACAGATCGTCCTTCAGTCACAAATGGGTGGAAAAGTATCATAAGAGACGATGAACAGAGAAAGTTGTAAGTTAATGCAGACAGGCAGACATGACGTCAGGCAAGGTATTTGCGGAAAAGATAAGTTTTCAAGTTCCGTTTGAAAGTCTGTAGTGATGGGGAGTGGCGAATGTTGTGGGGAAGTGAGTTCCATTGGGTGGATGCCGAGAAGGTGAACATGCGCTGTCCGTATGTTTTTGTCCTGATGCGGGGTACTGAGAGAATGCGATCGTCTGAAGAGGAGTGGAGCTGTCTCACTGGAGTGTAGATTGTAAGAAGTTCGGAAAAGTAGATGGGGCATGCACCGGTGAAAAAATTGAAACAGAGAGTAGACAACTTGTACTCGATGCGAGCCTGAATGGGGAGCCAGTGCAGAGTGCGGAGGAGAGGTGTGGCATGGTCTGTTTTGCGCGCTTTCAGGACATGGCGAGCAGCCGAGTTTTGAAGTTTCTGTAACTTCTGTAGCAGATACAGAGGACAGCCGGCTAGCAAGGAACAAAACGTAGGCACATACAAATGTGTTTGCAACCTTGTCGGACAGAAGGTGACTGATTTTTCGGAGTTCAGAATAAGCTGATCTGCAGATGTTGGAAATGTGGTTGTCAAGTGTCATGTTAGAGGTTATAATAACACCGAGGTTTCTTGCAGAGTCGGCAAAAGGGATGTCGACATCACCAATTCGAACTGCTGTGGGATATTCTGTCGCTCCAGCAGGTCTTTTGCTGAAGAGAAGAGCCTGTTTTTTCGTCGTTCAACTTTAGTCTATTGTGAACCATCCATGCTTTGACACCGGATATGCAAGTTTGCATGGTCATGATGCTGGCATGTACATCAGCTGGAAGACAAGAACTGTATATTTGGGTGTCGTCTGCATAGGACTGGGTGGAGACCATGTGAGCATGAATGAGTGATGAAAGTGGTTTGATGTATAGGATGAAAAGGATAGGGCCCAGGACAGATCCTTGAGGGACTCCTAGAGACAATGCTGATGGGGGTGACAATTGGTCAGCGACAAGTACAGACTGAGTTCTACCAGAGAGGTAGGACTGGAACCACGCCAGCGCCGACCCACAGATGCCGTATGGAGACGATTGAGGAGGATGGTATGGTCAATCGTATCAAACGCTGCGGAAAGATCAAGGAGGGTCAGAAGAGACACTTCACCTCCATCCAGAGCAGACAAAATGTCGTTGACAACTCTTGTCAGAGCTGTGTCCGTGCTGTGGAATGGCCGATATGCTGACTGGGAGTGAGAGATAAGTCGTTTGAGTTGAGGTAGGCGAGAAGTTGATTTAAAACGACCCTTTCAACCACTTTGGAGAGGAAGGGTAGGTTGGAAACTGGGCGGTAGTTCTTGAGGCTGTTTGCGTCAAGGGTGGGTTTCTTGAGAAGAGGCTTGACTATGGCAGCCTTGAATAGCGATGGAAAGACTCCTGCTGACAGACTGTCGTTTACGATCTGAGTGAGAGTTGGGAGCAGAACATCTAGGCAGTCAAGGAGAAGGTGGGTTGGTATGGGGTCCAGAGGGCAGGTAGTAGGTTTAGATTTTAAGATCACAGCCTTGAGATCTGACTGAGATATGGGCTGGAAGGAATGAAATGAACAGCATGGCAGGTTGTCAGCAAGGGTTGGAGGTCCACAGTGTAGCACCATCTCGTCTAGCTCAGCTCGAATATCCGAGACTTTGCGTAGGAAGTACTGAGAGAAAGCCTCGGGTAGCTGTGTGACAGGAACATCAGTGGGTAGTGGTGATGCATTGTTGCGACCTGTCAGTTTGTTACAGATTTCAAACAGCTTTTTGCTCGAGGAAGAGTTGACAAACTGTGCTTGAAAGAAGGATGTCTTCGCTGCACAGACTAGCTTGGAAACAGAGCGTTTCGCTGCAAGATATAGTTGTCTGTGTATGGCGAGGCGTGATCTCAGCCAGAGCCTTTCGGCGCGACGGCGCGCACGCTTAGCCTGACGCAATTCGTCATGGATGGTTGGGTACCAGGGTGCTGCCTTTAGCGGGTGTACTCGACAGCGCCGGGCAGGAGCGTATGTATCGAGGACTTTACGAAGGGCTATATTAAGCTCAGCAATCGTGAGAGGACCGCACAACAAGTTCTGTAGATCTGTTTTGAAACTGCTCAGGTGCAGGAAACGAATGGGGCGTGTGGTTATAAAAAGCTGAGTAGGCTTCGGGCACTGGATGATTAAGTTGTAGACAAGACGGAACAGCAATCCTCTCGAAATTTTACTGTGCACATGAACTCTGTTTAGTAGGGGGGATAACTTTCCATATTATTTCACAGTAGCACTAATAGTACCATACATGTAGTATTGATGCATTTTATTCAGACATGACAGTAACAGATGCTCATGGTTCTTCAGAAATCAAGTTTTGGATTTATATTACTTTAAAACTTAATATTTTTGTCTAGTTTATATTTCCTTAAATGCACAAAATCCTACTTACCAAGGATGACACATCACAGCATGAAATGTAACAATACCATACTGTCACATTTAGTTGTCAAGACTGCTCTCTGTCATCAAGTACTGAATACATCTTTTAATTTTAAAAATTAGCTTTTGATTTTACATCTGTCTTCTGCAAAATATTTTTCTTGCTTTGAAGGGAAGGTTGTCAGCTAAACCAGTTACCTCCCATCTCTAGTGTGGTAAGACTGATTGATGTCAACTTTTTCCTAAAGCAGATTTCGTGTCCCAAAGAGATGAGTGTGACCCTAATTATAAAATACACGAAACAGAAATGAGTAAAACCATCAATATCCTCCACTGGCAGATGACTGATGGACAAACCATATTTGATCAGAAGTTCTTGCTGCAATTATTTTTCTACTTTGTGTCATGCGCCTGTAGACTTTAGGTTGTCTCCCTTGGGTTGGTGGGCCTGTGCAGCAGGGGTAAGCAAATGTTTCTAAACAGAACAAAAGCAGACACCAAAGACAATGTTACCAGGTGCTGTGTCCCATAAATAGAATGGCCAGGGGTCAGGGGACGAGGCAATGTCAGAGTCACCTATGTGACACTCTAGTTTCAAAGCCAGGAATAGGTGATGCCTGGTAGCTCTTGGGTAGAAGGTCGGTCTTTCAAGGGTTCATCAACTAGCTTGAGCGAACAGCACAACATATGATTGACCCATGACAAGGATGCGCCACTTGCACCTGTAGCAAACCAAGTGTCATAATCAACAACAATAATAAAATACTGCAACAGTACCTTTCATGAACCGGTCAGGTAGGTCTACTTTATTGCTTGGGTCTTAGCCTTTACAGCACTTTCAAACCGGTTTAGATAAACGTGATTTGCTGCCCTTTGTCAAGAAACAACAGGCGCATCTCAAAGGAAATGCCTCCGACAACAACTTCCACATAATATTTATAAAGTTTTCTGATTAAGACAATTCTTTAAAATGAACATTAATTCCAAAATTAAAGTAAAGGCACTCTTGTAAGGGTAGAAGTGAGCTGTCAACACATTATCTGTTTTCCAATACATGAGCCATGCACAGTTCTTGACAAGTAAACAGGATTCTTTTTAGTCAACAGGAATATTCAGGCATGCATGATATTCATACCTGATACTTTTGGTGATGCTGCTCATTTCTGGAACTGTATCGCTCATCTTGTTTATCCACTTCTCCTCCAGATCATGACACACAGTAGTTGTCCAAAAATTCTTCATAACTTTTCTGTTGATCAAACAGAGGATGTTGTTCATGTCACTGCTGAATAAATCCAGGCACCCTCCTGTGGTGTAAAAAAATAAAATAAAATGGTAACATGAAATGGCTGCAAGTAAGCAACTAAAATTAAACCATATGGTCATATTGTACTTATGCATGCCATTACAGGAAATTAACACTTACCCTGATCAATTCCACTTCAACCGCACCAGAATAAAGAAGCAGGTTGTTACACACGAACAATCAAGTTGAATGCATTTATCAATCACCTGGCAACACAATATCATTTATGATCATTTCGTAAGTTAACAGAAACCTCATTTTGCCTTGTAATGAACTTTCTGTTTATATTGTAATGTGAGATTTGAATACAGATAGAAGACTTTTGTACACCAAAGAACAAATATTTGAATGTTTGAAATCTACTGCTGACTGGTAGTGTGATGCTAGCAGACAGTGGATGCTTTGAAACACAACAAAATAATTAAGTGCAAAGGACTGAGTTATATATGTGTTAAAACTGTGATCATAGTTTGTGATTTATAAATTGTATGTGACCACACCTGAGGTTTTACATGACAAAATTGACTAAATATGCATTTACATAATAAAACTAATTAAAAATTTCAATTGAGAGACAGAAAACCACTGTAGTGTAAGAAAATATTTCTGAGCAAACACTAATATATTCTTTGTTTACGTAACTCGATGCCCAACACTGCTTGTGGAAAGTTTTCCAGCACAGACTCATGGCAAGCTTGGTAAAAATCATGATTAATTAAAGATTGCACAGGTTTTTTTTTGTGTGTGTGTTTGCTTCCAGTCAAGGCTGATATAGCATGTTTCCAATGTGTACTTTTTTTTTAAAAGTCTAAAATTCCTTTGTTTCATGAAGGATTCTAGCATAGTTCAATAAGTATATATAAATATATATATATAGAGAGAGAAGAATAGTACTTACGTTGCATTTTTCAGTTGTTGTCGTAATGTTGATCACACACAAAATAAAGCATGGCCATGAAGAGGAGGCATCGATCTCTGTGCTTCCCAGGAGCCTGCCTCACTCTTCCAGCTGTTCCACAGGTCGTGAGGTCACAAGGTCACAGGTCGCATGTGAAGCTGGCCTGAAGAGCCAACAATTTATTTCCTGTGAGTATTCACGTGCAACAAAACAAGAAACTTGCATATTATAAGGAATAAAAATGTTTAGAGGCTGGGAGTGGTGTACATTAACATTGTGATGATCGGAACAAATGATGAGAAACTGATGATAAAATGATGAAATCTGCCTGTCAAAAACAGATAAATTTGTACGAACCAAAACTGTTTTCAGATGAGATGAGATGACTACAGTCAAGTAGTGTTTTGCTATAAATTACTTCATGTGTGTCATACTGATCATGATATATTTAAAACATGTATACACGCTTATATGTTAGTATTTATAGCAAGAAAAGAATATCATTTGCCCTTAAATATTAATTTAATTAATCCGTGCTGACGGATTTACGATTTTAAATCAATTTTAATTTAATTACATATTCATACAAAATTATACGAGAAAATCTAACATTTAGAAAAGAAAGTGTAAACTTGAAAGCATATCTTCGTTCGAAAATTCGGACAAATTAACTACCAGAAAGCAATCTTGAAAATAAGGTTTTGTGCACTGACTGCCTCACATGTCCTTGCCCTGATAAACCTCGATAAAGTGTTTTCCATGAGAAGGGAGTGTTCCTAAGTACAACCACGCTTTGCACCTCCGCCATCTTGTGTGAGCTTGCGTGTCACGTGACCCCACAGACGATTCGACGGTCTCCAGTTCAAGTACAACTCACAGGTTTCCAAGCAAGTAGTACGACTCTTAGTGGCAACAGGAAGAATGTGATGAGATGAGATGATTTCCCCTGCTACCATGTATATTATATAGCTCATGCACATACATTACACATCCATGTTCAAGTGTGGTCAATTTAAATCTCCAACAACGAATCAGGTCAAAGACAGGCTCAGGCCACACCTCTACTGCAAGCGTCTGCTGCTAAACCCCGCCCATCTCTACACTAGGGCGCGTGTCGCCACCTTCCCTCCTTGACCACAAAAGCATCATAAGCCTCTTCTATTATCAAAAACATGGCGGCTCGCCATTGGTGATGCAACCACCGCCTGATATTCCCCTTTACCTTACATCTTCGACAATGTCTAGAGGCCCAAGCTTCGTTAACACGTCGTCTAACGTCGCAGTCACAGGTTGCTAAAAACTTGCTACGTGTCGCCTGTAGTTTTCCCTCTGTTGTCACCTTTACCGCCCCGCTAACGACGTCATCAGCTAGGTGTGGGCTGGACCTAAGGAGACTATAGGCCCCGATGTACCCAGGTGGTCGTCGAGGTTTTCACACCTTGGACAATACCTGGGTTTCCTTTAATTAACCCACCAAAGACCCAAAAACGTGACTCTATTCCTCTCTTCTCTCCATCTCTTTTCGTCCCCCCTCCACCGCTTCCTCCCTCCATATGTCTACACATACGCATGTGCGCGTACACACACGCGTACACATATTCCATGTTGTAACTGTAAATAAATAGTATAGTGTATTATCGCTGCCCTCTTTTACTTATAAGTTGTGCGCGTGACAAGCAAGGGGGTGGGGGCTTGAGCCGATTGGAAATTGAGGAAATTAGGCAGCGATCGCAGTGTTAGTTTCCCCCTTCTTGACACACTTTTATGTTGTTGTAGCTCTAGTTAACGAGCAGACTAGTAAAACACATAAACGCCATACCCCTAGACACGACAGAGTATTACCACAACAGTCCTATTACCAAACCATGCACTGAAAGAACCACCAGACTGACAGCTCCAGTAAGTGCGGACAAGCAGTTTAATGTGCGGAGAGATGGCCTAATGGAGTTTGCTTTGGCTGTTGCACATTGTAGTTCCTGAACACAGGTAACTGGATCTCTCGATCTGCGCCAGCGCGCGCGTGACTCAGAGCATGTGTACGTGTATGTCATGCGTCGTGTGCCTGTGCTCGCCTTGTGCTTCCTGTTCTGTCTCATCCTCTGCTTTTAGTAAGGAAAAAAGTGTTAAACATGCTCTGATGGGATTCGTTCCTTATTGTCTGAATGCTGTGTCGCCGTCACATGACTGCCATGTGTCTTTCGCGGAAGTAGAGAGGTGCTTGCGTGTGATAGCAATTTGGCCAGGTGCGTGTGTGCCGCTGTACCTGTCTTGGCCACGCTGTCACAGACCGGACCGACCGGTTTTCAAATGCACTGCTGTCACTGCTGTGTGTATGAGGTATGACGTCACTGCTGTGTGTATGAGGTATGACGTCACTGCTGTGTGTATGAGGTATGACGTCACTGCTGTGTGCATGAGTTACGAACGATCTCTTATTATTCGATGTTCCTCTTCTCTCTTTGTCTGTTACCTCGAATGAATCTGCGTGTCAACTTTGTGTGGTTTTGTTCTTGGTTAAGAGTGAGGATGAAAGTATTGATGACAGGGACAAACGAATCTGAACTGCCCGGTGAGCGTTGAGCCGCTGCTGCCACCTGACGATGTAAAAAAAAAACCCAGCAAAGTTCCAGCATCATACTGTACATTCTAATGGCCCTCATTAGCCGTACCTGTCATGCGCACAGACCACACAACTGTGTACATAGTACACTAGGCGAGGCAGACAAAATATAGAACGAGGGATATTCCAGGTAAAAGTGCCCAGGTATGTGCTGCGTCCCCAGTATGACGGACAAAGAGAGGGACGCCTGAATTATGCTCACGCACTCCCGCAGAAGAATGTCAGAATGTACAATGGAACAACCACTTTACGCATTTTATTCAAATTATGCCGGATTCGATGGCGTTTTACCTACTACATATAACTCCAAGCTGAATTTATGGGAATGTTTTCGGACTCTGTGTAGCGTGGTGCTTGCAGTGGCGCCACTGAGTAACAGTTGTTGTTATTAGGTACCTGTCCGTTTCTTGGGCCATAATTTCAGCAGTGCGCTATCCGCTGTTTTGATGCGCAGCATACTTTGTCCAGCACATTCGATGAAAGATAATAATTTAATATTTCGAGTAAAGTAAGTGTTTGGAAAGGTTAATCTAAATGATCAATTTTAATTGTTGGTGTACTGTGCATCACAGACTCAGCTGCAACTTCTTATATAATCGATGCCAGGAGATTATTATATTCAGCAGAAAAATAAGCTCATTACATAGGGTTCGAAATTGTTTGCGATAAATTCGCCTATTAAGAAGAAGATGGGAGGGGGAAGAACTGGGGAATGCCACAAGAAGTTTTAAAGCATTTCTGTCTCAGTATTGAAATTAAAACGTCTGCCACAGAACCATTAAGAACAAAGAAGTAAATGTACAAATCGAAAGTAGACCCAAGCACAATATAATAGTTATTACGTAATATTATGTCGTTAAAATCACGAAAAGTGATTCAAGTAAGCCTTTCCTGACAATCCAAATTTGAAGAAAAGCGTTAAAATTACGATCTTATCTAATTTATTTACTGAACTTCATTTGAATTGTACGCGGAAATGAAAATGCACCCCGGTCTGCTTTCCTACACTATAGTATCAGGACTGACATAATTCATGTCGTTAATTTGACGTACTTTATGTATATATCGAGCTCAGTCAAGCAATTATCACATTATGCGAGGCTTACTATAATTGACAAACATGCAAGCCAACCTGGAGGTAATAAACAGAAGATGAATATCACAAAAATAATTAGTCGAGACATTGTACTTGCAAGAGGACACGGTTGATGAGGACGAATATGTTTTCGACAGACTAGCGGTCATCACCAGATTGGGATTCTTTGTTAATTTAGCCTCTGCCACCACTGATGACAACGACGATGACTTTCTCGACAAGCTTACAATGGAAGCAAGCCTCCATAAGTGACACAGATTTTAATGCAGTCTTTAAACTTTGCAGAAATTAGATGCTCCCATACGGTAAAGTAGCTAAAAATATCACACAGCTTCATTCAGTCATTATGCTTATCACTGTATTTGACGAGACGATCGTAGTGTTTGTAATATGGCAAGGAATCCATAGTTTCAACTTATGGAGGAGGAGGGGAACAAAGAGGAACTTTCTTAAGAAAATCACCATCAATAACACAGAACACAAAATTTGTAGACCTTTACAATTACAGTTATAGTATGGCTACTAATGTTTCTATATTAGTCACCTGCTATTCTTAAAAGTAGACGCCGGGTGTTTCTCTTCTATGGTGCGGGTTCGTGCCACAAATGTTCCTCTCTCCTCTCTCTCCTTCAACAAAGGCAGGTTTTCTTCCAAGCCCTCTACATGCTTTATTTAGAGCCGCCACTGCTGTCGCCCTACATGGTCCGTCGCCCCACGGCTCACTGCCCTTGGCGGTTGGTAGTTATTTAGAGGGACAGTGCTTCCACTTCGCGGTGATTTCGCACTATGAGGGAAGGGGTCCTATTACTAAACTATGCACTGAAAGAACCACCAGACTGATGGGTGCACTAATATGGCCAGTGCGGACAGACAGTTTAATGTGCGGGGAGATGGCCCAATGGAGTTTGCACAATGTTTAACTCTAGGAAATAATCCTTGGCCACACCAGGGTTTGAACCAGCAACCTCCATCTGCTAGTCCGCAGCTCTACCAACTGAGCTATCCAGGCCCCCCATTGCCCTTGGTCGGTCCGTACCCCACTTTTATCGGGTGGTGGCGGGGCCGCGAGGGAAGCATTGCCAGCTACAGCAGCAGCTAGCGGGTGGAAGTGCGGCGGATACCGCGTTCTGTGTTTTTTACGTATACAGTTGTTTACAGTAACAAATGGAAGGACATATTTATAAAAACAAGAAAATATGTTATGAATAGAGTGCGCTCTGCTCTTCCTGTTATAGTTAAGTAGAGTGAGAAGGAAATAGAGATAATTACGTTGAAAGGTAGTTTAACTAGCTAATGTGTGTAGATTAAGGTAAGAATTCTGCCTACAGAAAATCTGCTCTATGAAGACGTGCGACTTAAAAAAAATCCTAGATAACTGTGCAAAACCATGAAGAAATCAGATAGCACACATAATGTGTAAGCATAATTACTGAGTGATTGCGTGCATGCATGCGTGCAATGAGGTAATTATCAATCATTGCAACATTTAGCATAGATGACATTTTAAAACTTTGGCGCTTTGTTATGTGAGAAGTGCTTAGAAAATATAGCGGCATATTTAAGAACATGAAAATGCTTTACCTGAACATTCAATGGCTTGTGCAGCCTTCACGGCCAACCTCCGAACATTTATCTCCCTTTTACAATGGCCATCTTGTCGCATCTATCTGTCTTGTGGTTCGTTTTAGAGCATAGATTAGTAATAATACTTGATTCCCCCCCCCCCCCCGTAGTGAGAAATCCCAGTGATGTGGAAAGTATTGTCCCTTTAAAATTACCTGGAACTTAACTTAAAAAAAAAACCCTGCTCTTACCTGTCCTCCTTTCTATCTTCGCGTATATAAACGTACAGAATACACAATTTTCCCCTTTCTACCCCTCTCTGTTTTTCATCGCTCTTTCTTTCACTCGCTCGCTCGAGTGTACACCAATCCCATTCTGCCTTCCCTACTTACTCACGCAAGCATGCATGCATCCATGTTAAGATACGACAATAATTTAATTAGTAAAGAAGCCTGGAAAAAAAACCCGTTCTCCACAGGAAGTCAAATCCAGCGCAGATCGACAGTTCAAAAGCATTTTTTCTTGTCACAATACTGTACCATGACCCAAAGTGCTAAATTCTCATTTGGCGA
>SMGT01000792.1:26960-47610 GCA_004794575.1 Lanistes nyassanus | reverse complement strand
TATATATATATATAACATACACATCTGTGACAGGTCTCATTGTGTCGTATGACACATGAAGCAGCTACAAGGACCCTTCACATCTGTCGGTCTTTCTCCGCCTCAGGTGGACACTCCTAGGCGAACTTCCTTTCCTTTAGTTCTCGTGCTGCTGTAGTTCTCAAAGTGTCTTTTGGTCTTCATCTCTTTTACCTTGTGGTGTCAACCACCTCGGCGGCTTTCTTGGAAGAAAATTATGTTAATTCTCAACACATGGACGAGACATCTCACCCCTTCAACGACTATTGCTGAGAGTGACTTGAAGTTTTCTAATGTAAGTCTCTGTTACTCGTAGTATGTGTCAGTAGATGTGATGAGCCCACCTGTGTTTACGGGCTCTGCTTCTTTTTGACAGCGTAAGTTGCTGCTCATACAAAACAAAAAAAAAAATAATAACTTCTTGCGTGCAAACTACGTGATTTTCAACCCAAAATGTATTACATGGCAAAGAATAAAATGTGAACAAAACCAAAACAAGAAAGTATTTGTTTGGAATGTCTCCATACCCACCTTTCCAATTCGTCAGTTTTGCAGTCGTCTATGAAGTAGCTTTAGTAGTGCAAAAATGAAATCCGGGTTCTGACGCATGCAAAACAAAGCAGAAACGTCCAAACTCATCTTCCAACTTAAGGAAATACTCAGGCGTTGTCTGGTTCGAAACAGCCAGCCGGGTAGCTGTGTGGGGTTTGAAGTTATTGAATAAATTGCAGGCGTACAGACCTCCAGAAAGTAGGGTTTATTTTTAGTTCAGACGTTGCCTATAAAAACCACGTGAGCCATAGTCGCCTGTGACGGCTTCACACCCAGCGCTTAACTAGCTGCTAGTCATACTTCGTTACTATCGAAATCAACCATTGTGCAGATACAATGACTGTCTGGCCGTTGATCTTCATTCTGTTATGTCGAACCTGTTTTGCCGGTAAGTCGCGCGTCCAAATATATATATATATATTTCCAAAACTTGGATCAAATTAGAATTTTTGTATCTAATATCCATTTTTAAGGAATCCTTTATTGTGTATAGTTGCATTTGCTAATCTTGTCTCAAGAAACGTAATACATAAAACTCTTGTAAATTCTTCAATACTTTTCTTCACAAAATGATGAAAACAGTTATTTCAGAATTATCATTATTTAGACGCTTTAAATGGGTCTTCCACCTATTTTTATGCTGTTTATCCGGAAGCGGCTACAGATACTCAGCTAGAATGCTTATAATATAGAGAAATACTATGCGATATCTGTTTCATATTTTAAGAAACAAAACAAGGGTAACAGTTCGCATGTGCTTCCCTCTGATTTTCTACTAGGCGTTGTTATCAGCATTCCAGTGTATAGAAAGTCTGTGGGTGCATAATTTAAGAGTTTCTTATGTTGATATTTCCACAATTCGTTTTGCTTTCTTTGCCAAAGACAAATACGAAAAGCAAATGTTTTTTGCAACGTGCAAAAATTCTAAATAAAAATTACAGTATCAATCTTTTTGGAAAGAAAAAATCACAACTGATGATCGGTATGCGAAAAGACAACTTACATTTAAAACTTCTGAAAGGAACTTTAAGGCTGTTTAATGTTATTATTTATTTTTAAAGCACTTCCACGGACAGGAATAAAGCATATAAAATTTAAATCTTTACATAAATTTATCTTTTTGAACTTGAAGATCCTCGTATCCACAGCTCCAGGCGATATTGGTCAGGCGTGCACTCAAAATTCGGACTGTACTGACCCCAACGCAGAGTGCAGTGATGATGATATCTGTGAATGTAAGGACGGGTTCGAAGGAACTGTAACATGCAGTAAGTATTCTTTTCTTCTTTTGTTAAACGTTAAAGCATTGGCTTATTTTAATCATGTATTTGACCCTACAGACCCCTTTTGAAAATGCCTTGATATTTCCTTTGTTTAAAAAAAATTCAAAGTAGAAATGTTAGTGTTCCGAATATACCCAGTGAACACTTTTTAAAAAAAACTATTTATATCTGACTATGCAATGAGCTTGGGTTTTCTTGAAATTTCACTGCGCTAATGTATGCGAATGAAATTTTCTAAACATATTTTAATCAAAGCTTATTACAAAGAACACCTAGACCTCACACAGTGTACCTTCGTAGAAAAAACACGATAAATGTAGGTAAATTAGGTAAAATAACATTTTTTACAGTCATATTGGAAACAAAAAAAAATCGAAAAAATCACAAATATATTCTAATCATTCTCAAATAACCTTTTCTTGTGCACCGTCTCTGAATGGCTTGTAGGAGTTAAACTAAAAATAACCACCTCTGTCCTTCATGCTCTAATGTAATTAATTCAAGTCCTCGAAAAGATATTTACTATCACAGGTAGGTAAAGGACAAATTGCTAAATCATAATTTATAAAAGACAACAAAATGGCCCATGGGGCTACAACAGCTACAGAAACACCAATGCTGAATGCGTGAGTGTGAGTAGCTGCACTTCGGTAACAAGAGCGGTCGTAAGGCACGTACTGACAGGCGATAAGAAAAACAATGTAATCCGACTCAGATATGGTTTTTATAAACCTTTCTACCACGTCTCATAAATAAAGCAGTCCACGAATTTCACTTGATCAACAGTCTTAAAAGTAAGAGGATTAAATACGTGGACGAAAATGATCAGATAGTCTTGGATAAGTTAATTGCTCAGAAATAACACTGATGGCTGAGGTAACATTGTGGAATACAACCGAAGAAATAATTAAATGCCATGGAAGAGTCAACTATCCTCATCTTATTTACTGTTGAAAAAGCCGCATCTGATATGGAACTAACAGCTTTTTTTCAAACATTAAAGATCCTAATGCTCTCATTCAGTTACTCAATAATGCAAGTAGACACAACTAATGAGAGATAAATTCACATGAACAAATGCAAGTGACATATACCGAAAGAAGTTATCCGCAAACAAATTCGAGTTACATTAAATGCATGAGCAAAATTCACGCAGTTGACGAGGGACAGTCGGGAAGTGGCAAACTAAGGCAGGTAAACTTTATATCATTGTAAAGCTCTATCATCGCTTGTTTCGCCTGCACAGTCTAAATGAGTTTCGGAAAGAGTTTCGGGTTGCGAAGCGCCGCGTAGATAGTATACTATCTACAGCCTATCATACCCTTGAGTCCGCGTTGCTTGCAAACTTTCTATGGATTTAAAAATTTGCAGTGATGCATTTAACGGTGTAAGGGAGGTAAACTTTATATCATTGTAAAGCTCTATCATCGCTTGTTTCCCCTGCACTGTCTAAATGAGTTTTGGAAACAGTTTCGGCTTGCCAAACGAGATTAAGTGTAGAGGCTGGCCAGGTCTACTTCCGTTCAAAATGGCTACACGTGGGAAGAGGACACTAAAAACACCTCAATATGTGAACAGTTTGTGAGCTTCAAGGGTGCAATTGTGTTTTATTTCACAGTGGAACCATTCACAAACAGATTCAAAGTGGAATACTCCTGATTACTGGATTTCTTTACCTGTGGGAAGTGTACAAGCAGTGAAACCTTCTTTTGTACCAATTTTGTGTGTGTGTGTGTGTGCAAAAAGTGACTATATTCGGCACCAAATAATAAGTACAATTTAATATTTTTAACTAAAAGTAGTGTTTCCATTGTGATGTGGAAGAATAGATCTTTCTAAATATGTAAAATATATTATTGGGAGTGTGGTAGTTTTTAAGTAGTATTTTTTAAGTGTAAATCTGTGCGGCCTCTGGGGTTGCTACAAAGGTCTTAGCCCTGCGGCTCCATTCAGCACCAACTCAGACCTTACACCTGTAGCCACATCGAAGTATTTTTATTTTGTGTCGAGTAGCCGCCATAGCAGGTGGTAAAGTTAATGCAGCCTGCGATGACAACAGCTAATGTGCAGCTGCCGATTCTACATGCGTGGATCATTTCTGCGCCTGTGACCAGGGATTTACTGGTTTAAAAAAGTGTACCTGAGTAACATATACACAAATCATAAAGAAGTGAAATGCGTGTAGTGAAGATCATAACAGGGGATGCCATTCGGCTTGAGCTTCACTATAGACAAGAAACGCAATCTGGCAGAAAAAATTTTAGAATATTAATCGTCTCCCACCAGAGACATATAAACGAAAGCGTCGGCCTATATTCTGAGCTGCTTATATATTTATTATATTGTTATACATCTTGTTCTACAAAAATATTTTAATTTTAATCTGTATAACACCAGTGCTAAGAAACAAAGTGGTAACAATAAAGACGTCTTCAAACTTAAGGTAATAGAAATTTCACAAAATATCCGATAAGAGACATTTGTTTCCTTGGTCTCCTACAGCTGCCATTGATGTTGTCAAGGAAGATGAAGCCTGCTCGTGCGCAGGGTTTAAAATTAAAAAATACGGTTATTTCTTTAAACGCCCTCCCTTTCATCAGGTCACTCATTAACGTGCAGCAGTTACATGAAAAATATCACTATAATATACATTTAAAAGAACCGCAGGATGCTTAAAAGTGTTGGTCGTATGGTTTGGCATCAACCTGTTGCGCAGGTTTACTGGGTTATGTAGAAACTAACGGAGGCAAGCAAGCGCGGTCTCTCTCGCTCTCACAGCTTTTACTCTGCAACCGCACATACACAAACACATAATACTGTCACACCTTCACTCGCCCTCCACTCACACAGCAGGCGATAAAGGCGTTGACGCGTACACTCAACTTCCACAACACGATGAACACGAGAACGAGAGATCTGTAGATTTTTAAAGAAAGGCCCCTGCCTTCTTTTATTTAACCTAATCACACACTCTCGATCTCACTCCTTCACCACTTTACTCTCATCTATCCACTCACTTCTCAATCCACGTTCTCGTATCACAACTGGTATCAAACATCTGTTCCTTAACCATTAACACAACATTACACCCATGTATCGGCGTCGACATGTTTCATTACCGGTGTCTATCTAAATGGCAGACGTGTTTATCCAAAAAACTCAAAGAACTATAAATCAATCAGCCTATTAGAACAATGACGTACGTGTCACTTCAACACCCTGAACTCATCGTAGTTCATCACAGTCTACTTAGTTTTTTTTTTTGGCGATCCAGTCAATTCATCGCGACTATGAACCTTTTAAATACGTGGTTTTCAACACTGTCAGTTCATCACAATTACCCTCTGGGTACGTACGTGTTTCAACACTGTCAATTCATCACTCCTGTTTCTATTACATACAGGTTTTCAACACTTATCAGTCCCCAATTATGACCGTTCATGTGTTTTCAATACTATCAGTCCATCACAATGTTCACCGTTCATGTGAGGTTTTAAGACATGGCTGTTTCAGTCTATGCTGAATCCGTGGATTTGTCTGTGGGTCCACTTCTCTGTCTTGCCACCTGATTTGAAAAGGCGCGCGTCGCCACCCTCCTAACTTGTTACCTAGGGAGGAGGAAAGGGGACCAGGCCAGTGGACAGGTGACGTCCACGGTAAAGTGCTTCCACCTCGCGGTGATTTCGCACTGAAGGGGAGGGGAAATAGGTGAGGGGAAAGGGGAAGAGGAGGGCGGAAGGGGTCTGCGGTTTGGTGTCCTCCACTGGTGGTGGCTATGTATGGTCCCGCTGGCTGGCCTTTCTCCTGGCGTACTGATGATGGCTTGAGTAGCTGGAGTGGTGGAGTTTTCGCTGGTCAGACCTACCGCTGCTACATCCCTACATTCTTGTAGCTTGTTTGCTGTTTTAGCTGGTTAATTCCCATTTTGATTTTTGATTTTTTTTGTTTAGATATATCTAACATCTGGGTGGGCATTAACTACCTGCATTGTCAGTTCCATCATGTGTTGTCTTATATTTTTTGGAGGGCTGAGAGAAGATTCTAGGTTTACTACTAGATTAAGATTTTGCATAGCATTTTTTAGTTCATCTCTTTCCTGACTATTTAGGTTACATTCTAGCAGGTCATGTGGTGTACTAAGTCTGTCTCCACAACTACAGGTTACTGGGTCTTTACGGTTAAGGTGGTATTCTCCATTTAGCCCCCATTAGATTTATTGCTTTTTTAGCTGAGTTCGCTATTTTGTTTACATATGGTAACCAGTTGAAAGTTTCTGTGAAAATAACAACTAATAGAAATTGTATTTGGCAGCTATATTCTATGGCTGTGTGGTTTGCTTTTAATTGTCGGTATTGTACTTTTTGATTGTGTCGTTTAAAGATTATTGCTTGGGTTTTTGTTGCTGATAATTTAAAGCCATTGAATTTAAGCCAATTTGCTACTTTGTCTAGGTCGTCCTCCACCTTTTCTATTCCTAGGAATCTAGGCTTATGTGGGTTTGAGGTTTTTCTTATTTCTACTTTTCCTAACAATGAAGTGTCATCGGCAAACTGTTTTATTTTAACATACTTGACACATTTAGGGAGTTCTGCAATCATAATGTTAAAGAGTAAGGGGCTTAAAACACTTCCTTGGGGTACTCCATTGTCTAAGTGAACCTCCCTAGAGGTTCTATGCTCTACTCTTACTTTGATTTCTCTACCTGACATGAAGGATTTTATGAGCGGGACTACTTTAGTAGGGGTGCCTATTTGGTATAGTTTTTGGATCAGACTGTCATGCCAGAGCATGTCATATGCCTTTTCGATCTCCAAAAACACTCCACATATGTTCACTCTCTTTTCTGTCCCACAGTTTATTATCTCTTGCCGTAAGGCCGTGATGTGGTCCATAGTGCTGCGCTTCTTCGTAAATCCACTTTGCTCTGGGGGAATGTCAAGGTCTGGAGCTGAACTTTGCTTTTTGGACTTTAATCCTCGTTCGAGTTCGTGCATAGAGATTTCAGTAGCTAGTTCGCAGGGGTCTTCTTTGTTAGATGGAGGCATACAATTTCTTTCTGTTGTTTCTTTGTGTATTTTGAAGTCGGGGTCTAAGTTTGCATTTGAGCTGGCTTCCTGAAATGATTCTACCAATAGGTTTGCTTTTTCTAGGTTAGTTTCATATTTCTGATTATCTTTGATCAGGGTAGGCATAGAAGTCCTTTTCAGGGATGGCATTATATAGTTTGCATAAATTTAACACAGATTATGTGGAAATGAACAGAGCCAT
Organism: Lanistes nyassanus; assembly: GCA_004794575.1. Classification (NCBI taxonomy): domain Eukaryota; kingdom Metazoa; phylum Mollusca; class Gastropoda; order Architaenioglossa; family Ampullariidae; genus Lanistes; species Lanistes nyassanus. The sequence continues at coordinate 40,489 of SMGT01000792.1, read as the reverse complement.
GCAAGCAGTCTCTCACGCTCTCAAAACTTTCTCTATCCAGCTACACTTATACAAACACACACACACACACACACACACACACACACACACACACACACACACACACACACACACACACACACACACACACACACACACACGTGAATGCCTAACTAGCATTATAGATTCGTTGTCATACAAATTTGAAGCACTTGTTAGTTGTCAAAAGATGACGTAGGCCGATGATAAACATGATATGTCTTTAACTTTCGTCATTTCGTTGCTGGGAAGTATTGACATTATTGTTTCTCTCGCAGATATTTATCTCTAATTTATATTTGTAAACCAGTATAATGTATGTCATTGACAGTCTACTGGCCCATCAAAATCTTGTGGAAAGGGATAATTGACCCATCTTCCTTTTCCAAGCTGAGGCCTGGTTAAAAGGTCACGTGTCAACGTCATTCTCTTAGTGCCNNCCCCCCCCCCCCCCCCAACACGTGTGTTCACTGCAAGTTAACGTTATCAAGGTATTTTACACCTGTATGCAGACAGACAGATGGTGGTCTACTTTTATAAACGTTTTGCTAAGCTCGACCTCCCTACGTGTACAGTTCCAGAACCTGGAAAGATCGGAGGAAGCTGTAAGGCAACAGAACCACGCTGTGACGACAACGACAACGCCAAGTGTGAATCGAATGTCTGCACATGTAATGCCGGTTACACAGCTGCCCCTGGTGCAGCTACATGTGGTGAGTAGTGCTCGGATGATAGTGTAAAAAGAATTTCCATTTTGTTCTCTATACATTTAAGTAGACAGTAGCATATAGTCTTTCAAAGATGGCCTTATGATGGTTGGACATCAAACTATTGCACACATTTACCAGGTAATGTAGAAATTAACGAAGGCAAGCAAGGAGTTTTTCAAGCTAACAACACACGCACTCGCTCACTCGCGCACAAACACACACACACACACAGAACGAAAGAATAAAGGGTTCAGGCAAGAAATAAATATTCTCTTTAAATTCCAGAATTTGTTCCCAGTAATATAAGGTACGCACAGATATAAATGATGATGGATGAACTCAAAACACTTTAAGGTACCTCAGAGTACCAACCTAAATATTAAATATTACTTGCTAGTTGGGGCGCTGTCTTCCACCTTAGGTGTGTCTAATAGACTAATGTATATGTGTGAGTACGTTATCCAAGCTTTTGGTGTTTTAACACTACCATACAGATAAAGCGTTTAGGGTTGTTGATAGCAGACAACGCAATTTGTTCCGAAGTAACACATCTGTGTGGTTTGCAACATCAACAGACAATCAGTACGCACAAACTGCCTTTTTTGCTTAATTTGCCCTTTAAACGTGGGCTCCGCGTTGCTAAAGTTTTCGATGAGCGTTCTTATCTCCTGTTCATTCGTAAAGGAGCACGTAAAATATACATGGCGAATAGGCCTTACGAGCGCTTTTATGACCGGAAGATGATAAAAGAATGCTCATGCAAGCCACACTCTAAACAAGAAGTGTTAAAGTTAGAACACTTATCTTGTTACGGAAACAGAAAGTATTTTACGTTGATCTAGAAGGCTTTAGAATAAAATTTGTTTTGGTCTGTGTTCTCGAATAAGTGGCCGGAAAATGTAGTAATTGTGTTTGGTAATATTCCAAATGTATGCCAGCAGCAAGTGTTCAGTCAAGTAGGGGCGTGCAAAGAACAATTAAAACACACTTACCACACATCTTACATACAATTTACACATGCGAAACAAACTGAATGACTATATACTATACAAATAATTGTATAGTGAAACTCATGACAGCGTAGAAAAGGTTTCTTACACGAACCATATACCTTACTTATAAGTAGCAGAAATTTAAGTACAGAAGTCAACATACACTGAAGACTAAAAAGAACTGCTAAAAATGAGGATATTCATAGAAAAATGAAGCTCGATTGAGAAATAGTATGCGCTCTTCATCGTCAGAATGCTGTTATGCATTATCTCGTTATTTTTAGCGCCAATGTAAACAGTGTGAAACACTACAGTGACGCAGGAACCTGAGATTTTATTAATATCGAGCGACTGCTACGAACAGTGGTTGATACAAACAGTTCTGTAAGTGTCTATCATTAAAAAGCTAATAGTTTTGATTATTTCGTTGTGTTGCAGTTGTGTGTGTGTGTGGTGTTCGTGTGGTGTTTGTGTGTACGTGTGTGCGTTCGTGTGTGTGGTGTTTGTGCGTGCGTGCATGCGTGTGAGAGAGAGAGAGAGTACATTGTCCTTACTATTGGTGTTGTCACAATATCGTATAGATGTAGTGTGTAGAGTTGTAAATAACACAGAACACAAATGGAATAGGTTTGATAAGTCCAAAACGCACATTGTGGAGAAAGGGAAAGAAATGTTGTAACCACGCCCATACTCAGTCGATAGAGGCTATCTCCCTTATAACGCCAAGCGCACAGTCGAGCAACCGGACACAACAACACGAAGGAATCCCTCCCTCCCCCTCCCTCCCTCCCTCCCTCCATCTCCCATTTATCCTTCCCCTCTTCTTTCCTGTCTTTGCTTGGTTACCGGATGCTATAATTTTACATTATAATTATACTGCCATTACAATAACGTTGCTTGCGCAACGTAATATTGTTGTTAGCAAAACAATAGTGCGACATTTGATATTAAATGAGTGTTTTGAAATAAGTACTGTCTTTAAATGTAACTCTGTGTCTATCAGACATAATCGGTGGCGCCACAGCAACATCCTTTCCCTCACTGCTGCTCTTCGTTGCCATGACATCCGTGGCTGTTGTCATCGCACAGTGATTCAACCGAGCTTCGCCTGGTGCAAAAAGTCATTACGTCCAACGTTTGTGACATTAAAAACTTGAACAGTTATCAGCTTCTATTCATTCCAGATGAAAAAAGATTCTTAGCATTGTTCGTGATTTCAACGAATATGTTTCCGAAAAATGCGCAGTGTTAAAACCCATACTTTTTTTTGCAAAAGATGTCAAATATCATTATGTTTTTGCAATTTGGTCTCATCTGCTTTTTACTTTGAGGTTAAGCTGAACGTTTGCGCAATGCAGAAGTTCCCATTTTCTTGAATAGACATGTTGGATTTTGCAATCACTTAGATGATGGTTTACTCTGACGGAAAGTGTTGCATCATCCCACATGCCTAAGTTAGAACTAAATTGTAATTAAAATACCTAAATTCTGTACACCTGTATTGAAACAAACAGTTAAAATATAAATACTGCGAGTGTATTAAATCAGTCGTCTATATGATGTATAGCCCTTGACGGAAACTGCTAAATAAATTCTGCATATAAAGTATCTTTTTATTTAAAGAACACTATCTTCTACCTTCAAGGATGATTACCCAAGACTAATCTTATAATTAAAACACTGTCATGTTGAAGAAAATTAAGATTGATATAAAATGAGCCTAATTTAATTAGATTCCTCGGTGATGCTCTACGGAATTTCCTCTCAGACTGTTCAACGTTTGTAGTTCAGGTCTTGCAGGAGAACCACGATCCGTGGGGAAGCTGAAAATCAATAAAGATCGCCGACACCTACTTGAATGTTTTGTGGCATGACATAATGAAATTTCCACTTGGTATTTTGCTCTAATTGAATGAGTGAAATTTAATTTGTAGGCTAGTCGAGATGAATATGTGTATGTCATTATTTATTCATAAAATTTACAATAATGGCAAAATCAAACTATTCATCTTAATCTTTGTTATATAAAGATGTAGAATATTCTTCCACAAATAGGTCAGAATATCCATTTCGGTTTCTATTGAAATGTCATTTGACTTTCATATATAACATTCCATGAAGAAAACTGGAGTGGCGGGCGGGGGGGGGGGGAGTCATTGCGAAAAGCTCAGAGAAAACTTAACAAGACGTTGTCAGGTCACTCAAATTACCAGCAACCCGATTATTCAACTTTTCTCTCACTTTAGCTTGGTTTATTTATAGTGTGTGGTATGCCTGAATGCGTGTTCGTGTTTGAAATTTATTAGACGCCTCAATCACTCGAAGGAAACACAAGCGTGGATCTATTTCCACCTTTTACTTACAAACAAAACAAAATTATTATAAATGAATTCAAAAAGACTTACGTCGATATAATGACTCCTCACACACTAACTAGATACACAGTTATGCACTCCAAAGAAGGTACTTGGTTGATAAATGAGTTCTGTTCCTTACAGTTCCACACTAACAAAATGCAGCAACTCTAGTGTTCACGGGTCACTCACAGTTCAAGCTTTGGAAGCGTCATACAAGTTCTAGTAGATCAGTTAACGACGTTCACGACGATATGGAGAGAAGGGCGATGATCCGGAAGAGAAGAGATGATAGTGAAGACGGCGGTGAATTGAAGACGGGCGATGTTGTTGAAACTGGCGATGATATATAGACGGCGATGATACTGAAGACGACGGTGAACTTGAGGACGAGTAATGTTGTAGACAAAGGGAGATGATACGTAGACGAGTGATGATGCGACCCACCGGTCCAGTAGTGATCGTCGGAGTTTAACTACAGTTCTGTTTACAGCAAGCCCGTGTTTTCACGTTGAGTTCAATCTAGTTATTCAACCTCTCTTTCTTGCAGTCGTCCGTTGACGTTTCATATACATTCAGACAAGTGTATCAATCTTTTCACAGTTTGGGTTCCTTGTCGTTTGGCTTTCGGAATCAGGGACAAACTCGGCAAATCCGCGGATTCCTACGTGGTCTATATATGTGTTCTCTCTAGCACTACTGTCCGTAAGCCCTAGACGCTCTAGCGGACGCAAACTCCAATCTTCAACTCGTAACTACCAGAGCTCAACTCTGCAATTGTTAACCAGAATGTATATCCTCTCGGGGAAATACATTAATCAACAGAACTCCAATTCTGTTACGCTGGATTCTAGTTCTCGGACTAGAAACCTATCACTAAATCTCGAGTTTGTTGCTATAAGGCTCAGTCACCTTTGATAGCCGACCACGGGCTTCCTAACGTCAACGTTTTCGATGTTACCACAGGGTGTGTAAAAGTGGAAAAAGCAACGCTTGGGGTGCCGCCAACCCTATTATACTATTCGATCACGTGTTGACTACATCCCATAATATTTGTCTTTTCGAGAACCTTCTAGAAGGTAACCGTTTCTACTGATTCAGCGATGTGTGTGTGCACCTATTGTTCTTAGAGCTGAAGTGAACAAAGGCGCGATTGAGACTCGTCACTCTTGACAGTTTGATTGGTCGCTGACCTGCGGGTCGAACAAGATACTTTAATTCTCTCTCTCAGTACTTCTTTAACAATGGCGGTACTGTGCGCCCCTGAAACAATGCCGGTACTGTGCGCTCCTGACATCCCATCCCCCTTAAGACCATAGCGGTACTATGCGTTCCTGACAGACGTCATACGCACACACACACACGCAACAACACACGCGCGCGCGTACGTATGCATAAACGCACCCCAGTTCCTTAACAACACATTAAAGCTGTCAAGGAATGGACTTCCGTTTTATTACTTGGTTTTCTTTAAACAAAAACACAAAGAAGGAAAGGAAAACGGACCACGTGCTTAACAACAACAATAACAACAAAAATAACAACAGAATGTTAAGACACTTGAAAACGCTTACGGATTCTAGATTTGCCGGAAGGCTAGATCGATGAAATCTTCAGAAGAAAAATTAAACCGTCATCGTGCATAGATGTAATCGCCTTGACCGAACAATCAGGATACGAGTTGTGTTGAAGGAGCCATGCAGCCAGCCGATCGTGGAGCAGCTCATACAGATGCAAGTGAGCGGAGATTTAGGATGGGAGGTGGGAGGCCGGGTAGCTCAGAAGTGAGAGGTAACGACTTCCCTCCCCTTCTCCGACAATTTCTCGAATTTGCTCTTGTGCGTGCACCACTCACGCATGCGCACGATGGTAAAGACCTACCCATGTAAGCACGCGCGCCCGTGCGCGCACACACACACACACGCACACGCACACGCACGCACACACACACCCACACCCACACCCACACTCACACCCACACCCACACCCACACCCACACCCACACGTACACACAGTGAAACGGAAAAAATCACGCGCAGTCATGTCGTACCGGTGAACGAAGACAATCCTGAGCGCAGACACACGTACGCAAGTATACACACAGAGATGCAAGCACGCACAGAAACACGCTAGCATACGAGACTGAACGCATTGATCCACGATATTTTGTTTTATTTTATACGGGTGTTTGTGCTCGGCCTATCTACGCACAAGCTGACGTCCTATTACAAGCCAAAACTGACTTTGTCCATATGTCACGACTCAGGGAGCATCTGATGTGAGCAGTGTTCATCCGTTGTGGTTTCTTTGGACGAAGGGTTTCAGCTTTGCCAACTGTCGTGACGACATAATGTCGATGACCGACTCCCACAATTCCTGACGTTTCCGCGGTCTGTGGCCAGATATATTTCCAGCAAAATCTTTCTGATCATTTTGATACCACTTTTCGTTTGTTCCTTTCTAATTAAAAAAATCTAATTATAACGAGTGATTAATGTCTTGTGCTTTTTTTTTAACCACTTGTGAATGGAACTGGTACGCGTGTCTGTATGTCGAAAAACTGACAAACGTGTCCCATCTCACTGACCAGGCCATGCATGCGACAAAGAAATGTTCTAAGCAAGTCGAACGTTTTGTTGTTCGACGTTCAGAAGCTCATATTCATCATGAAGGATTTTAAATAAGCATGAGCCGCTGGCTGGGTCTCACTCAAAACTCAATTCCAGCTTCGATCACCGTGGCGTTCACGAGGTTAGCGCTGGAGATCGTCTGCTCGTAGTCCTGGGGGCGAAGTGTGTGCCACGTGAGCCCGCCGTCCACACTGCGCATGCGTGCCAGCCCGTTGTTGGAGACGCCGTAAAAATTTCCGGTGCTGACATCGAGCGTGAGAACGAGCATGAAAAAGCGCACAATAACTGGAGCCAATCAAAATACAGTATCACGTAAAATATGCTAATCTCGTAGGGTCACCACTGAAAACCTTGCAGTTTCCTGGAAGATCCTTACTGCCTATACCCCACCCCACCCCACCCCACCCCACCCCCAACCCCCACCTATCCCCTACTCCTAGCCCCCACCCTAACCCCACCCCTTCCCCTTCCCCTAAGTCCCCCTCCTCCCGGAACATCCCCCTCTCCCTCGCTTCCCCCCGCCCCTGGAAAGACCTTCGAAATATAGCTCGCCATTTGATTGGCTCCGCTTGTTACACATCCTAAACAGAGCTCGTCATTTGATTGGTTCCAGTTGTTCTGCGCTTTTACATGGTGAACGACCCCAACGAGGGCGTTGATCGCTGCAAGCAAAGGGAGTTAACTCATTAGGGGTCAGGAGCAAAGGGAGTAAACTCATTAGGGGTCATTGTTTCTTTTCGAAAGCGATGTTCAATGTGCACGAATTTACTTCTGTGCGGAAAAGCGTGCACAACATGAATAATATAATAGTAGAACCCGGGTTAAGCAAGTTTTTAAGGTACATTGAATTGTTAGCTAGGAACCGCTTCCAACGTCCATTTGTCTGATCTCGTCAGTAATTCAGCGCGTGCCCACAGATTACTTACCTGCGTGTGCGTGCGTGTGTGTTTGTTCGTGTGTATGTACTTTCGTGTGTGCGTGTGTGTGTTTGTGCGTGGTCAGACGTAAATTGGATGTTTAAGTTTGTGAAAGTCGGGTGGTAACAACAGCAAAGACATGACAGCTGTTGTATAGGTTACAGAGGATCAGACGAAGTAATCAACCAAGAAATGAATAAACAACAAATGAGGACAGAGCGCTTAAATTATCGAAATTTAAGCGCTCTGTCCTCATTTGTTGTTTATTAATTATAATTTGCACTCTGAGGATTCCATGTATTTGTCCTATGTTGTGTTCGTCGTTGAATCCTAGTTGTCGACACACGCTTAGTGAGCGGGTTGACTTCATTAACATGGATTCTCTGTATGCACACGTTGTGCACCGAGGGTTAGCTGTGTGAAGAATAGCGCCGTTATAAAGAAAGGGCGGGCAGATCTTTTTTGAAGTTCCTTTCTTTCGGCCCTCTCTTTGCTACGTGTTTAGGTACGGTAAGCTCCCTTTAGGGCACAGGCGTCTCCATACGGCTATGTGTGAGCGCTGCCAGTATCTTTGTTGGAGTTAACCAAGAAATGGTTAGAGTTTAATCGACAACAATAAAAAGTAATGATGTAAAGGGAAGCGGATGTAACACTACATTATTCTGCGTCAGCTGCTTCACCGCCATCTTGATTTCTGTTAAGGCCCTAACTACAGACACGAATGAATGATGTCGATGTCTACAGCTACAGCTGGGAGGGGGAGAGGGAGAGACTTCTGTAGAGAGTACTTGCATGAATCGGATGTCAAGGACAACTCACGTAATACCTGTAGATCACTGGCCGGCGTCCAGCGCCGACTCTGTTGATTCCTACAAGTGGACCTAGGAGCTTCATCTCGTCACCATTTACCTTCATCTTTTATCCGCCCCTGTGCTTACGGTACTGCGCGAAAATATTGCGTTTTGCAAAGAGGAAACGCGCGTACGTACTTCTTGAGTGGATACCAAATTTCGGTATTTGCTGGAGAAGTACGCACGTCTCCTATTTGCATAAACTCGCGTTGTAGCATAGTCTGAGTGACAGGCTTTCTGTGGAATATATTTTTTTTGGAGGGGGGCGGATGGTGTCGTTGGTGTGAACGCACTGTTAGAGTGCACAAGCACGTGATTATGTAGTATGTGCTTTGGGGCAGGGGATCTAGACTTAGGAGTGCGAAATCACCGCGAGGTGGAAGCACTTTCCCTCCCAAATCAACAACAACAACAACAACAACAACAACAACAACAGACTTAGAGGGTAATTTTAGTAAAAGAATTTATCGTTGTCTGAAAAGCCACATTCTCTGGTTAATTTTAACCAATACTTTACAAATTTTCTAACTGCAGTCGCAGATAGTGAAACTCTTCTGAATCCACTATGGAGAATATATTTAGGGGTTGGGGGGGATGATTTAGCAGGGATTTGCATGCAAACAGGTGTACACTCGAATGTGTGTGTGAAATAGTGAGAGGCTGCATGAGTCAAAGAGGGAAGTAAGTCCTGAAAAGTGAATAAACTGCAGTCAGCGACTTGTCTTTTGGATTTGTTATGTATCGAGACTACCCCCATCCCAAACAGGATTACGCTTCCAGGGCCTGAAAAACTCAAGTAAGGCGATGGAACTGCTGTAAAGGAACATTGTCTTTTCCATTTAGAAGATTACGTCCCCTTAAACGATTGGCAGGACGTCTTTCCTCTGCTGTGATTTAAGCAGTCATGTAAGAGAAATAACTCATTACCTTCTCATCTCCCTTGCCTCTTTTCCCTTGTTTTCTTACCCCCTCTCTCTCTCTCTCTCTCTCTCTCTCTGTCTCTCTCTCTCTCTCAAATACAGAACTGCGATAGCCCAGTTCCGCCTAGGGGTATCCCCAGTAAGAACACAGTCACCTTTGCCAAAAATCAGCACAGCTATAGTTAAGTCATTCGTCTGAAAATCAGAGAAGAAGGAAGGGCGTGTACTATCTGCATTTGTAGCGTATATAAATAATTCGAACGGAAATATTCGTCTGGCTGGCGTGAAACTTTACTGACTGCTGTGATGGCGTGCAGGCGAGAAAATAAGATTATAAATTTAGCAAGATTTTTGTTTAATGCTTTGAATACCCAAAGAAGTATGTCCAGATTTTCGTCTGTGTCCTTTGATGTTCTTTTTGTGTTGGTTAGAGTTTATGATGTTGCTCTATTTTGAGAATTTCTGATATCATGACATATCAATAAAGTATCTCCCTTTCACTCTTTTACATGCATACATCCATACAAACATACATACACGCATGCACACACACACACACACACACACACACACACACACACACACGCATATACTACATTACTGCAATAGCTGCTCAGTGTTTGACTTAGCTGATGTCATTGGTAAGTTCAGACATGAAAAATATTTTGTAATAAAATACACTAATATGAAGTTCCTTGTGTACTTTTGTTTTACAACATTTACATAAGTCTTCTGATAGCCAGCTCAGTCATGTAGCGGTTCAAATGGTAGAACAGCGAAGTCACGTGTGGCAGCAAGCCAACCAGGCTGGTTTGAAGTGGTCCTTCTGATTTTCCTCTTGGGCAAAGCAAATTGTCATCGAGCACACGCATTCTCTTTGCATGTGGCACCTGTTTACAGGGCTGGCTGTCAAGGGTTCTGCCCAGGTACTTCAGCCTTTTCTCTAGCAATACTCCATCATCACCATTTCTCCTCCTAACCACCATAGGAGGTGGTTTTTACTGCTGACGCGGTTATAATCAAATTATTCTGCTGAGTGTACTTCTTCATAGCTTGGGTACAGCCACGTCGAGGTGGGGAAAACGGAACGACTTAGAGCTCACTAGTTTGTTTATATGCAAATAATATCAACTCTGTTTAAAACAGGGCTTCAGTGGCGTGTCCTGCGAATCACCCAGAGTCCTCAGCTGATAAAACTTGCCTCCGAATATTTTAGTCAGATACACAGTCTGATACAGTAAAACACACAATTTTGTAAGCGCATTTGTACAACGTAGGCATATATTATAACTATAGATATAAATATAGAATATTGTTTGTATATATAGATATAAATATAGAATATTGTTTGTATATATAGATATAAATATATAGTATTAGATCTATGACCTACAGCAGAGCATTTGTTACATTCATGCAAATAATTGTTGTTAACAGTTTTCCATCCGTAAAAATGCCCACGTGAATCCTTTACCACCCGAAAATATCCAACATTTTATAAGGAGGTGAGATAGAAACGCTCCTCTAACTCGAATCAAATTTCTAGTAAACATCCTGATCTCAATCTTTCTCCATATGTAGCGCATCATGCTGATAGTAACATAGTCGAAACCCAAACCGAGAAAGTCAAAAACAAAACAAAAACAAAAACAGAATTTTCAGACTTTTTGCAACAGCGGTGATGCGGATAAAAAGAAAACTATCGCTCAATATCAATTTTAAGCGTGGTAATTTAAGAAAACGATCACCTTTTCTGTGTCCTATATATATATATATATACCAATATATATGCGTGCAGTGCCAGGAACTTTTGAAAGATGCTTGTTGGTGCAGTGGATATGGCGCAGTATGAATATGTCATTTCGTGCATTGATGTCGAACTTGGAAACCAGAATAACTGTTCATTTCCATGAAGTATGCTTAAACCTACAAATATCATAAGCTGTGTAGTTAACACCGTCCAGATTAAAGTGACACTCGATGTTTTACTCGATGTCATAAACAAGTAAGGCGCGTTGTTGTTGGAACAGCACCTCCAGAAATCTGCGCGGAAACATAAGTTTGGTTGCTTGGGTCTTGCCTGAAAAACGTGGAGATAATATTTATTGGCGTGGAAGATTTCTGACATTCACAAAACCATTGGTCAATGCTAGGTACAGTCATCTCATGTTAATCAGCACATAACGCTGCCGTGAAATCAGTCTGTTGTGTCTCCGTGCAGTTAAGGAAATGTTCGCGAGAGGTTCTAAGGCTCGCAGAAGTATTTCTCTTTAACAAGGTCTACCTAATCGCACCTTTTGTCACCTTTGTGAGTGCAAAGGTCTCTCACTCCTTCCCACACTACCAATAGATAAAAGTGATATGGAGCCGGCAGTGGAATCCCGTTCTAGTAATTGTTACTGCAAGGCGTGTCTGAGCATTGCTGCGCGAATAACAAAACGTTTACCATAAACTGATAACGAGCGGTGAACCCCACACTGTAACTCGTCGCGTTAGCTGAAAGGGAGGCAATTCTGTAGAACAGGCTTCACTGTGCTTATTATTTAATTTTCTCTATTCTTAGTTCTAGTTTAATGAAAAATGAAATGCTACCGAAAGCAATTTCATAGCTAGCAAAATCAAACTGAAAAGCTCAAACCAAATACATAATGTTTTAAATTTTTTAAAAAACGCTCTTGTGTGCCTTGGGCTTCACTTTCAATAAGACTCGATTCGTCCTTGACCTAAAAGCTGTGTCGCCATACTGTAGACATTCATGCTAGAAGCAGATATGTTGTAAGCTCGGTCAAAGTAAAGATATACAGCTGTGTTGCGCTGTTGCAGGACATACGAGTAAGGTTGGGGATGAACAAACAATGCATGATCTCCAGCTGATAAAAATATTCGCCGACAATTAAAGGATTAAGTTTGTCATCATTTCCCGAGCGAATGTTGGGCCAGTTTTTAGTATTCCAGCCTGGTATTCGGCGATATGTCATCTCCTCTTTGAAGAAAATTGTTATCAGCCAAATTTTAGATTGGTCGGGACTGTCGAGGTCAATGCCGATGGGAAGCTATAACCAAGTTCTGTGCTAACCATTCAGAAACTACGAACAGCGAGTGTCAGAGGAGTGAACACAGCCACAATGCATAAGTTCAGTGTCAACATCTTCAGTAACTACAGTAACTGTTATAACGACCTACAGAAGAGCACCGTCAACATTCAGCCCGCCCTAACAACCACTCGGCAGTTTACTGCCGCACGTGAAGAAAATCTGAGGGGTATTCATGGGGAAGGGGATGGGTCGGGAAGGCAGGGGGTAGGTCCACGTGTGTATTGCATCACATCCCACAGGACCAGCAGAAATTCACGTACATCTGCACAGACCTACCTGGCTTATGTTAAATCCCTGCTAATAAACGCAATCTGTGTACTATTTGAAAAACTCATTCACACTAGCTCTCTACTCTATTAAAAATATTAAGAGAATTCCCACCACCACCACCACCACCACCACCACCACCACCACCACCACCACCACCACCACCACCACCACCACCACCACCACCACCAAATCAGTGATTTATTTATCACTTCCTGGCACCACGCTGTAATGCATGCATTAGCCACCATTATGCCCCAGTTTATGACCATCGCTGCTAGGGAAATTCTGACGTGCGGCTGACAGCACTTTTAGGTAAGTATGACTGATCTGTCTTCCAAATCATCCAGGCACATTGAACAAGCAACAATATATATGCACTGGATCTATAGAGACCGCACCCCCCCCCCATGGAAGTTGTATGTGCCGTTTTATGCCTTTCACTTAAAAAAGTATTTGTCAATTATGCCCAAAACAATGAGCTCTTTTGAGGGAAAACCAAATTATTTAATATTTTAAAACTAATCAGCTTCTTTTATGTCCCTCACTTGCAGACAAGCATTAAGATTTAGAGAAATTTACTGAAATGTTACCGAATACGCAATGTGTATGTGTATATGGGTGTTTGAGAGAGAAAGAGATGGGGTAGAGAGGGAGGAAATAACCGGCAAGCGACTGGGAAGCGAGAGGCTGGTTGCTTGGTTGTTTGTTGCTTAACGTCCCTCACCAAACTAGGTACATATCAGGACAGGTCGGGAAACGGGGGGGGGGGGGG
>SMGT01000792.1:8227-18862 GCA_004794575.1 Lanistes nyassanus | reverse complement strand
AGACAGACAGACAGACAGACAGACACACAGTTTCTAATCATTGAAACAAGTGGAAGAAATACTAATGTGATCGTTTTTAAAAAAAGATCTTCAAACCAAGCCATATGCGGGTATCACATAAAAACCTTGCCAATTTCACAAAACACTCACGAACTTCAAGTTAGACCATATAAAGTCAATGTATAATGTGTTAAAGGTTATTTTAAAATATCTGATTATAAACACATTTTTAATTGTAAGAAAAACGATTTTTGAAAAAACTAATCATTTAAATAATTATGTTAGAAAAGCCGGGGATCTGTTGTATATCGGCTTATCTTTTTCTTTTAAATAAAAATTTCCTATATTTAATATGACATTACAAAATACGAATGGTGCTAAACATAATTACCTGGATTCAGTTTTTAATTTACTAAATTAATAAATGATATACCACAAGATAAATCTTATTTTTCCGGCTAGCAGCAAAGACGCGGGATTGTGTGTGTACGTGCGTGCGTGCGTGCCTGCGTGCCTGCGTGTTAGAGGTTAAGAGTGATAAATAAATAGATATTATCGAAAACGGTTGTTGTTGGTTTTTTTTTGCTGAGACAAAACTTTTTGTATCCTATAGTTCCGGCTCCTGGAAGAATCGAAGGAAGCTGTGAGTCAACATCAGACTGTGGGACAAACTCTAACGCCGACTGCGATGCCAATCTCTGCAAATGTAATGACGGTTTCAGTGCCAAACCCGGTGCAGCGACCTGTGGTAATTATTTGCTTACTGCTAGATAAAGAACACGCGCTTACTGTTACTGAACAAGCAAAGTTTACTATTTTAACGTTCCCCGCAGTCTATATGCAAATCAGGAACGAAAAAAAGGGTGGGCGGAAAGGGGAGATCTATAGACAATAAGATGGAAGGACAGACGGACAGACATTTTAATGGTCAGACAGAGACAGCCAGCTTCTTATCATTTAAACAAATGAACAAACTACTGATGTTGTGATCATTTTTAAAAATCTCTAAGCAAAACCAGTAGTGTGTACGACACAAAACCTTGCCAATTTCACAAAGCAACATTTGTCTCACTGTTCTCGTTCAGGCCCTATTGATCCTGGCAAAGTGAACGCAGATTGTTCTACCGCATCGTGCATGGCCAAGAATTCCAGCTGCCAGTCGGGGTTTTGCCGATGTGACACTGGATTTACTGGCAACAAAGGCGACGCCAACTGCGGTAAGTGTGCATGGTTCAAGTCTCAACAACACAGCCCTTCTTTCAAAACGTTCGCTTTTACCAAGTCACTCACGAACTTCAAGTGAGACCATGTCAAGTCAATGTATAATGTTTTAAAGCTTATTTTAAAATATCTGATTATATACACTTTTTACAGAAACTGTATGCTAAAAGAAGATTTTAAAAAAAAACTAATCCTTTAATCATTTATGTTAGAAAAGTCAGTGATCTGTTATATATCATCTTATGGTGATTTTTTAAATAAAGCGTTACCTATATTAAAGCTGTCATTACAAAAAAGGAATAGCACTGAACATAATTACCTGCTTTAACTTTTTTTTTAGAACATTACCTAATAATTGACATACCACAAGATAAATCTTATTTCCGGATAGGAGCAAAGACATGAGCGGCTGCGCGTGCGTGCGTGCGTGCGCGCGGGCGGGCGGGCGGGCGGGCGGGCGGTCATACGTGCGTGCGTTAGTGCATGCCTGTTAGAGGTTAGGAGTGATAACATAGATATTATCGAAAACTTTTACTTTTATTGCCGAGACAAAACTTTTTGTATCCTAAAGTTCCGGCTCCTGGAAGAATCGAAGGAAGCTGCGAGTCAACATCAGACTGTGGGACAAACTCTAACGCCAACTGCGATGCCAATCTCTGCAAATGTAATAATGGTTTCAGTGCCAAACCTGGTGCAGCGACCTGTGGTAATTATTTGCTTACTGCCAGATAAAGAACTCTCGCTTACTGTTATTGAACAATCAACATTTAATGTTTAACGTCCCGCCGCAATCTAGGTGAAAATCAGGAACGAAGAAGCAAACGAGGAAAGATTTTACTCTGGACTTCGGCTACAACTGTTGACAATTAGTGAGTTAATATTAAGCATAGATATTTGATCTTCTATAATTGTAAACGGATATTTTCCACTTCCCCCCACAAAAACAGCACGCGCAGACGCACAGATAGAAATATATTTGGATATATAAACAGACGTAGAAGAGAGAGAGATTGAAAAAGGGTGGGCGGAAAGGGGAGACCTCTAGACAGAAATATGGGCTGACGGACAGGCATTTGTATGGACAGACAGACACACACACACACACACACACACACACACACACACACACACACACACACACACACGCACGCACACACAGTTTCTAATCATTTAAACAAGTGGAAGAAAAACTAATGTGATCGTTTTTTAAAGATCTTTATCCAACCCATATTCGGGTATCACATAAAACTTGCCAATTCCACAAGACAACATTTGTCTCACTGTTCTCGTTCAGGCCCTATTGATCCTGGCAAAGTGAATGCAGATTGTTCTACCGCACCGTGCACGGCCAAGAATTCCAGCTGCCAGTCGGGGTTTTGCCGATGTGACACTGGATTTACTGGCAACAAAGGCGACGCCAACTGCGGTAAGTGTGCATGGTTCAAGTCTCAACAACACAGCCCTTCTTTCAAAACGTTCGCTTTTACCAAGTCACTCACGAACTTCAAGTGAGACCATGTCAAGTCAATGTATAATGTGTTAAAGGTTATTTTAAAATATCTGATAATACACACATTTTTACAGAAATTGTAAAAAAAACGACTTTTGAAAAAACTAATCATTTCTACAAGTATGTTAGAAAAGCCGGGGATCTGTTGTATATCGCGTTATCGTTTTCTTTTCAATAAGATTTTCTATTTTTAATACGACAGTACAAAATACGAAGTTACTGAACATAATTACCTGGATTAATTTTTTGATTTACCAGATTAATAAATGATATATCACAAGATAAATCTTATTTCCGGCTAGCAGCAAAGATACGGGAATGTGCGTGCGTGCGTGCGTGCGTGCGTGCGTGCGTGCGTGCGTGCGTGCGTGCTAGAGATTAAGAGTTATAAATAGATATTATCGAAACTGTTATTTTTATAGATGAATGAGACAAAACTGTTTTTTATCCTAAAGTTCCGGCTCCTGGAAGAATCGAAGGAAGCTGTGATTCAACATCAGACTGTGGGACAAACTCTAACGCCAACTGCGATGCCAATCTCTGCAAATGTAATGACGGTTTCAGTGCCAAACCCGGTGCAGCGACCTGTGGTAATTATTTGCTTACTGCTAGATAAAGAACACCCGCTTACGTTTACTGAACAAGCAAAGTTTACTGTTTTAACGTCCCCCCGCAGTCTAGTTGCAAATCAGGAACGAAAAAAAAGGATGGGCGGAAAGGGGAGATCTATAGACAATAAGATGGAAGGACAGACGGACAGACATTTTAATGGTCAGACAGAGACAGACAGCTTCTTATCATTTAAACAAATGAACAAACTACTGATGTTGTGATCATTTTTAAAAATCTCTAAGCAAAACCAATAGTGTGTACGACACAAAACCTTGCCAATTTCACAAAGCAACATTTGTCTCACTGTTCTCGTTCAGGCCCTATTGATCCTGGCAAAGTGAACGCAGATTGTTCTACCGCATCGTGCACGGCCAAGAATTCCAGCTGCCAGTCGGGGTTTTGCCGATGTGACACTGGATTTACTGGCAACAAAGGCGACGCCAACTGCGGTAAGTGTGGATGGTTCAAGTCTCAACAACACAGCCCTTCTTTCAAAACGTTCGCTTTTACCAAGTCACTCACGAACTTCAAGTGAGACCATGTCAAGTCAATGTATAATCTTTTAAAGGTTATTTTAAAATATATGATTATACACAAATTTTTACAGACTTTTAAAAACAGTCATTTAGGCATTTATGTTAGAAAGTCAGTGATCTGTTATATATCATCTTATCGTGGTTTAAAAAAACAATTTCCTATATTTAAAATGACATTACAAAATACGAATAGTACTGAACATAAATACCTGGAATCAGTTTTGAATTTAGTAGAATAGCAAATGGCATACAACAAGATAAATCTTATTTCCGGATAGCAGCAAAGACACGGAAGGGTGTTTGTGTGTGTGTGTGGATGTGTGTGTGCGGGCGGGCGGGTAGACGGGGGTGCGTGCGTTTGTGTTAGAGGTTAAGAGTGATAAGCAGATATTATCAAAAGATGTTATCTTTATTGATAAATGCGACAAAACTATTTGTGTCCTAAAGTTCCGGCTCCTGGAAGAATCGAAGGAAGCTGTGAGTCAACATCAGACTGTGGGACAAACTCTAACGCCAGCTGCGCTGCCAATCTCTGCAAATGTAATGACGGTTTCAGTGCCAAACCCGGTGCAGCGACCTGTGGTAATTACAGTCTTACTGTCAGATAAAGAACACACGCTTGCTGTTACTGAACAAGCAAAGTTCGTTGAGCAATGTCCCTCCGCAATCTAATATGGAAAATGTATAATTATTTATTTTTTAAATACAAATGTAAAGAGGAAGATCGAGAGGTTAAGAGACGTAAGAGGGAGAGAGAGGGGTGGAGAGAGAAAGGGAACAAGTAAGAAAAATATGTTTTAAACTAATCATTGAAACAATTACGTTAGAAAAGCCAGGGATCTGTCGTGTATCATCTTATCGTGCTCTTCTAAATAAAGATTGTCGGACAAACTCTAACGCCGACTGCGTTACCAATCTCTGCAAATGTAATGACGGTTTCAGTGTGTGATGGAGCGGGTTCGCTCCTGTAAACTTTCTCTCTCTCTCTCTCCAACCCAAGGAAAAGACTTTGTCACAGGCCTTCTACATTTTATTCGAGGCCACCGCTGCTGCTGCGCACATTCCCTTCAACCCACCTCCCTGCCTCTACTGCCCAGTCTCGGCTCTCGTGACGTGGCGCGTTACATTGCCAGTACTGCCTCTCTCCTCTCCCTTCACCACTCTCTGAGGCGTCCCTTTGTCCGGCCCACACAGGGCTTTTACGAGGTTCGGGCGAGCCACAACGAAGGCATTACCAGCTACCCCAGCAGACAGTGGGTGGAAGTGCCAAGCGTACCACATTTTGTGTTTGTCACGCACAAACCTCATAATAACAGACCTAAGAATATATTTACAGAAACATTGAAAATATGTGATAAATGGCGTGTGCTCTGCTCTTCCTGTTAGTGTTAAGGAAAGTAAAGTAGAGTGAGAAGGAAATAAAGATAATTACGTTAAAAGGCAGTTAAACTAGCTAATTTGAATAGATAAAGATAAGAAATATGCATACAACTAACCTAATCTATTAAGACGTGGGGTGAGTTTAGTATCTACCGAAAGAGTATATCGAGTAGAATCCGAATATGTTAGTTGTTAGTATCTGCAACTGTCCTAGAAGGATATAGAAACGTTTAAAGAGAGTGAGCCTAGCACAGCACGCGGTAAAAGGACACAGTGCCTCACAGCCACGGTTCGCTGGGCACCACTCCGGCTACGCTGTGGCTGTGAGCGTACTGGCCAAAACCGTCTCCGTGATGGCTGCCACCCATCACAAGTGCGAAACGGGTACAGCGACCTGTGGTAATTATTTGCTGACTGCCAGATAAAGGACTCTCGCTTACTGTTACTGAACAAGCAATCCTCCGAAATCTAACATGGAAAATGTATAATTTTTTTTATAAAATAACCAACCACCAGAAAAATCATTTTTAGGATGAGTGAGAGAACGGGAGAGAGATGTGTGACAGAGAGGGGGAGTAGGGAGGGGGAGAGAGGAAAAGAGACCTTACTGACAAATAAGGAAGCTGTAAAAACATGAACACCAGCTGCTTTTAGAGATGTCTGCAAATGTAATGACAGTTTCATTGGGAAACCCGCTGCACTGACCTGTGGTAATTACCTGCTTGCTGCTAGATTTTTTTTAACAATCTGACTTACTGTAACTAGACAAGCAAACGAGGAACGTTTTACTTGCAGAAATATTCCCGAATTCCTCTCAAAAGAACAAGCATCCACACAGACGCACAGACAAAAAGTTAAATATACTTATATAAAGACGAAGATAGAGAGGCTGAGAGACAGCAAGAGGTAGAGAGATGGGGTGGCTGAGAGAGAAATGGAGCAACGGACGGACGGACGGCTTGACGAAAGGATCGACAGTTGTACGGACAGACGGACAGACAGTTTCTTATCATTTAAACACCTGGACAAGCTAGTGATGTTGTAATTATTTTCAAATGTCCTTTTTAAGAAAGCGTTTCCTATATTTAAGCTGTCGTTACAAAAATACGATTAGTTCTGAACATATTTACTTGCTTTTTTTATTTAGGATATTGTCTAATAATCGACATACCACGAAATACATCTCAATTCCAGATAAGAGCACGTATGTGGGCGTGCGTGTGTGCGTGAGTGTGTGTATTTGTTTGTTTGTTTGGTTGTTTACGTTTGAGAGTGAGAAAGAGATATTATTAAAAACCGTTATTTTTTATTGCTGAGACAAAAACTATTTGTATCCTAAAGTTCCGGCTCCTGGAAGAATCGAAGGAAGCTGTGAGTCAACATCAGACTGTGGGACAAACTCTAACGCCGACTGCGTTGCTGATCTCTGCAAATGTAATGACGGTTTCAGTGCCAAACCCGGTGCAGCGACCTGTGGTAATTACATTCTTACTGTCAGATAAAGAACACGCGCTTACTGTTACTGAACAAAGTGCGTTGTTTAATGTCTTGTCGAAATTTAGGACTGAAAAAGCGAATTATGAACATTTGTACTATGCGGTTCAGCTACAACTGTAGACAATGCGCCAGTATTAAGCACAGATATATAGCTGGTATTCTATAAAACAGAACAGTGGAAACTGTGTTAAGAATATTTCCTATTTCCTCCTACAGGACTAGGCAACCAAAAATGCCTATAGACATTAAGGTATTTAGGGCGGGAGCCGGTGCAGCGACGTGATGAGTACATGTGCACTACTGAATAAAGAACTCTGGTTTATTGTTACTAAAGAAGCAATGATGAAAACTTTTGCTTTTAGGGATAACAGGCAGGTTTGCGTTACTACTGTGAAAAACTGATGAGCGTGAATACTATCAGCAAGTTCCCAGTTTGACTAGCTAGATAAAGCCTGTATCCACTCACGCAGGCATCCACACACCCAGAGAATGAGAGTGAGAGAGAGAAAGCTAGAGAAATAATAGATGATCACATTCAAAATCTGAATTTTCTAATCACTAATACTGCATATGAACTAGAAATCATTTTGAACTATCTCGGTGTATAGAATTATGTACTACTTACTATATAATAATGTAGGAACAGTCTTCCACCCGGTGTGTGTTTGATGTTGGATGTATGTGTTTATGTATTTGCGAAAGTACATTGTCCTTGACGTTGGTGTCACCACAATGTCATATAGATATAGCGTTCAGAGTTGCTTGTAACAGATTGAAATTTGTTCGGGGTAGTGCAGTAAAATCTAAAACAGAAAAAGAAGTAAGAGAAAGAAATGTAAACACATCCACACCTAGGATAATAAAGGTTCCCTTCCTTATGGCACGACAATCTCTTCCCTGCCCTCCCCTTCCCTTTCTCTCCCTCTTTCCCTCCTTTCTTTGCTTTATTGCCTACTACTAGTAATTACAGCAATTACGAACTATATGCTTGTTTCAAAACACCGATTTTTGTGAAATACCTTGTAGCACCAATGCTTCGACATGTTACTAGAACATTTGTCGGTTATACTTGTGCAATGACAGTAATTATAATAACAAAAATAAACCAATATCTTATTTTCAAATGTAACGTTGTGTTTGAATATCAGACAAGGTGCCAGACGAGAAAGGTGTCGCCACAGCAACGTCCTTTCCTTCGCTATTGTTCCTGATTGGCATGACATCCGTGGCTGTTGTCATCGCACAGTGATTTGACGCCTTCCTCACGTCCGCACACCCACTCCGTCCAGACATTTGTGACATTAGAAATTGAAACCGTTGTAAGCTTCTGCTCTCCGCAGATAAAACGGATTATTGAAATTGTTTATGATCTGAGCTAACATGTTTTTTGAAAAATGCACAGTGTCAAAATTCATTTGTGGTTTCAGAAAATGTACAAGTATGATTACGTTTCTGCTGTTCAATGTAAGCTTGAAAATTCGAACAACTGTAAACTGTCTGCGTTAAAGAAAACTGCTGTGTATTTCGACTTACAGCTGAAAGTTTATTGACTGCAGAAGTAGTTGGATAGACGCATTGGATTTTGCGAAAACTTCGATGAAGGTTTACTCTGACGGAAAGTTTCGCATCACCCTACCTGTCTAAGAAGGAATTAAATTGCAATTAAAATATCCGAAGTTTGTACAACTAAATTTAAGAAGCTGTTAAATTATAAAGCCTGGTGCATGTGTATCTATTTGATGTACCATCCTAGATGGAAACTATAAAAAATAAATTTTTTATTCAAAGAACAAATTATTCTACTTTCAAGACTGATTACCAAGACAAAATCTAATAACCAAGAATACTGTCATGTTGAAGAAAATGAAGATAAATAAATAAGTTTAGATTTCTCGGTGATGCTCTAGGGATTTTTCGGTCAGACTGTTCGACGTTTGTAGTTCAGGTCTGGCAGGGGAACCACGATCCGTGGGGAAGATAAAATCTTTAAAGATCACCGACATTCTTATGAATGTTTTGTGAACTTACTTTTTGTCAGTCATTTTTTAAGCTATTTTGCTCTTGGTAAGGGATATTTAATTTGTAGGTTAGCTGAGACCGCACCTGTACATCTTGAATCACTTATTCATGAAAGCTACAATAAAGTCAAGTTAAAACTATACACTTAATCTGTTTTATATAAAGATGAAAAATATTCTTGAATCTGTAGATTAGTGTATTTATCTTGAGTTCTTTTCAAATTTGTTTTGTATGATATTTTTAGGGAGGAAATTGGAGTCGTTTCAAAAATGCGGAAAGAAAACATACGCACGCACGCACGCACGCATCTCCAAGAACATATACGCATTCTCACACATACATCACACACACACCCACGCACACATGCAGCTCGCTTACACAACACCGACCGTGCACACGTTCTCCTGCCCACCCCTTGTTATTTCTTTCACATAGCTGTTATTTTGCTCGCGACTTTGCTGTTTCCAGTAAGTGTCATCAGCAGACGTGTGTGCAATTTCCAAACGCTTTTTTGTAGTTGTGCAAAGCTTGCAAGCAACTGGGTGGTAGACAGTAAGGGCGCAATAATTAGGGAGGATCCACTTGTGACAAGCGCACTCTACCTTTAAACGAATGCCCTCTTCCCCCGAAGTTTTTTTTGGGGGGAGGTGGGGGGAGAGAACCATCGATAATGCTCAGGTGCTGGCTAATTTTCAGTTATATGTGATCATTGGTGTTTATTTATTTTATACCTGTGTGCTTATGTTTAAGATACTTCCCGTCGCCCCCCCCCCCCCACTCACACACACACACACACACTCACTAACCAAAAACAAAACGAAAAGGTCAAAAAAAGGACACGAGCTTTTAAAGAAGTGATAAGACGCTTTGAAAACCCTGATGGGTTCTAGATTTGCCAGAAAACGAGCTGCGTGAGTTTCAAGCGAAATTTTAACGTTAATTTTTTATTGTTTTTAAAAATAGATTTATCTAACAATCATTTAATGTAAAATGAAAAAGACACTTTAATTAATACCCATAGCGAAGCCAGGTGTTTTCCATTGTTTAGGAATGAAGTTCAAGAAGAATTGACAACACTGAATGTTTTTGACAAGGATAGCCTTGCAATTCAACCGCACCATAAGCTTTGACAAGGGAGAGTGTTGGGGTGCACGTCACACCTTTAGCTGTTAAGACAATTCAATGTAGGGAGTTAAATCGAGCATTTCGCGGAATCTTTAGCATCGAAACACTTGATTCAGCTGATTACACTGTCAGCTTCAAGTTAGGATTCTGTGTCGCGCACCTCATCTTTGGAGCCCGCAGTCTGTTGATAACAAAAGTTTATTCATTAATGTGCTCAGGTAGCTTCAATTTGACAGAACACACTGATATTCAATATATTTCTCCGTATAAATTAGCACCACCTATTCTGTCGATGCACAAAATTGCGCAAGGATCGTCTACTCCATACGAGGTTTGTGTGTTTGGAAGTTAAGTGACCTGGACCGAAACTCCGGTGAACGCGCTGATCTAAATCACTGTGTGTGCAGGGGCACACTGCTTATAACAACATTATTTTTAAAAGTTGGCAGAGAATGTCTATAAACAAAGCTCTCAGCAAATGGACCCTGCTTTTCAGACTTTTGCAGCTGCAATGACGAAGATACGAAGTAAAATATTACACCGTATCAAACATTAATATATAAACCCTTATGGGTCCCAATTTTAAGAATTCTAAGTTTCAATATAAATTCACCGTTCCCTCTTCCCATGGCTGAAGTGCAGGCAACTTCGTGATGTTGACCTGGGAGTCTCCTCAGTCCCATGAATTGTCTCCCCCCCCCCCCCCCCCCCCCCCCCCCCCCCCCCCCCCCCCCC
>SMGT01000791.1:0-27400 GCA_004794575.1 Lanistes nyassanus | reverse complement strand
CAGTTCACGGACGTATTTGAAAAGAACACAACATCCGAGCTCGTACATTTGGATGCACCTTGTTTCGTCCTGCAGTGAACGTCAGTGTGTGTGGAATCAGTCATGTTGTGTTCAGCACGGGGGAGGGGGGTGTCAAACGTGCACCCACAGACGATCGGTATGCCCGCGATCGACGGCCCAGAGGAATAACAGGATTCTCGTCCTGTCGGCTTTATGGGACAGAACAGCTCCGCCGACATATTCAGGTGGGCACCTGACCTTAACCAGGTGTTCCTTATGCTTCAGCAGGAGCGACGGGTGATTACGCAAATGACTCTGCGGACATTGGCTCAGTCAATGCGACAACAGTGTCTTTTATCGCGTGCAGGCCAATAGAGGGTACACGCTTTTTTTGGACATTTTTCTGTCCTGCACCTTGTGCGTGGGTTGTGTCTTTCATGCCAGGAAATCTTACTGTTACAGTGAAAACAGCTCATTAATTCTGTTGTTGGTCGTTACATTAATGAATGATGTGCACTTCAGCTTCACGATGACTACGGGTTTGTGTTCTGGCATCACGCAGCGCGGGAAGTTTGCACTGATCTTTCCATTCCTTTGAGTGTATATAAAGCAAGTATATACAATTCAGCAGAAAATATACCAAATATCTTATCTAAACAAATAAAAATGGAAAATGTCTTGAAGTATTTCAGAGTCTGTCTCTTTCTGCTTCTATTTCTTTTACTCCGTTTCTAGTAAGTGTCTGTGTCTGTGTGTGTCTGTATGTGTGTGTGTCTGTCTGTGTCTGTGTCTGTCTGTGTGTGTGTGTGTGTGTGTGTCTGTGTCTGTGTCTGTGTCTGTGTCTGTGTCTGTGTCTGTGTCTGTGTCTGTGTCTGTGTCTGTGTCTGTGTCTGTCTGTGTCTGTGTCTGTGTCTGTCTGTGTCTGTGTCTGTGTCGGCCTGTGTGTGTGTGTGTCTGTGTCTGTGTCTGTCTGTGTGTGTGTGTGTGTCTGTGTCTGTGTCTGTGTCTGTGTCTGTGTCTGTGTCTGTGTCTGTGTCTGTGTCTGTGTTTGTGTCTGTGTCTGTGTCTGTCTGTGTCTGTCTGTGTGTCTGTCTGTGTCTGTGTCTGTGTCTGTGTGTGTGTGTGTGTCTGTGTCTGTGTCTGTCTGTGTCTGTGTCTGTGTCTGTGTCTGTGTCTGTCTGTGTCTGTGTCTGTGTCTGTGTCTGTGTCTGTGTCTGTGTCTGTGTCTGTGTCTGTGTCCGTGTCTGCCTGTTTCTGTGTCTCTCTGTAAATGTCCTTGTCACTATGTGTCTCTCGTCATCAGAATGGCATGGCCTCGTGGCTTGTTACATACGAGCAGTCGGCAGGTGCCAGGTTTGCCCTGCGGGTAGCGCGCTCTGTGGGGTGTTGGACTTTATAAATGGGACGTGAAATAAGCGAATCGTCTTAAACTGAACAGCTTTCTGAACCTCCACGCTCGAGTTGAAGATCTGAAATACAGATGTCACATGCAACGAAATTGTAAATACTAATATTCTGATGACGACCACCAGCATCACACCAAAACAACAATAAAAATGCGTACCAGAGATTCTACTGATGAATATGACATAGACGAAAAAGGTACGCATGTGTTCATAATCTCAAAACGAACGATAAATTTAAAAACCATCTTAAGTCTATTTTAATGCATGAAACTAGCACTTTAAAAAGCTGATGTGTAGCCAAGGGTATAAAATAAGTTACTTCACATTTTATATTAGTGTCATGCATATTCAGGATTTTATTTTAAAGTGCAGTCAGCCAACAAACTTACGGTTTTCTGCGAGAACAGCACGGTCTATTAATGAAATTGCTTTCTGGTTCTAGAGCGGTCTACAGCTTGGTGCGACAAGAATTAAAATGGTCTGTTAATTGTATCTTGCCGGCTTACCTTATCCATGTGAAGCTCCATATTGCTCTGCCCAGAACACAGCCAGACATCACCAAACAGCACGTCGTTGAGATTGACCTGGCCCTCGCTGGAACTCACATGGATGACGAAAGGACCGGGAGCTATCATAGCGGGCAGCTTCAGCAGCCATTTGCCGCCATGGACTTGACCTGTGACCGGTGACCCGTGACCCACGATCTGGGCCGTAACCGTGTCGCCCTCTTTGGAGGCCGTTCCTGACAGGACTGCTCGCTGGGGGCCGCGCTGTAGGACCATGTGGTCGCTGTAGTAGTTGGCCAGCTTCAGAGCGCATTGACCTGACTCGATGAAACATGGCGACATCCGGGGAACTGAGCAAATACTGACACAGACAACGGTCTACGTTTCTGGGCACAACACACAACACGCAACACATAACACACAGCACAATACACACCACACAACACACAACAGACAACATGCAACATGCAACACGCAACACAAACAAACGAGAAAAGACACTTTTCTGTTGATCACGATGACAGCTGCCACGTGAAGAATATACACAGGAAGTAGAAGAGGGGACGCTGGAAAGGGCAGGAAAGATAACTATTTTTTTAACCCTCTTTCTCCTTTTCCTTTCAACCTTACTGTCACATACGAGGGGTGGGAGTGGTGTAGAGGAGCAGTAAAGTGTACACCAGCCTTATGCCACTGTCCCTCCCCAAAAATGAAACCCACATCTTGGTTAGTGGCGAATTTTTAAAAACTTTTTTGGGGGTGGGGGGAGAGTGGGCGAATTTGAAAAAAATTGAGTTATTCTGCAGTCGTTGTCTTCAGTCTTATGAAGTCTGTACCTTAGATATGTTGTGTTTATGTTACGTTTTGCTGTCTGTGGGCAAAATATGGCCTTTTCAGCAACGTTGGTAAAGCAACGTTTTTGTAGTAGTGGCAACATGGCAAATTTCTTTCAGAGGGGGCCCGCAACATTCCGGTAGCCCGTGCTAGCCATTGATACAGAGGGTCGTGGGTTCGAAAGTCTTGTTTAGCACGAGCCCTTTCTCTGCAAGTTGCACCTGTTCACACGTTTGGTTTTCGGGGGTTTTCGCCAGGTGGTCTGGTTTCCTCCCCTTTTTGTCCCCCCCCCCCCCCCATCACCCTTTTACCGTTTTTTTTCGCCCGTCATGACCTGACGTTAATGAACCAAACAACCAAACAATCAATCAACCAATCAACAAACCAATCAACCAAGATTGCTTCATTATTCAGCATCAAAGACGAACGATTCTTATCGACGCAACAAAGTATCCTCGGACATCGATATAGCTGACATGCTAAACGAAGATCTGGGTTTGTTCTCTGTGCTCGCTGGCACAGATCGCCAAAATGAATATGTAGGTCCCTGTGGTCTGACCACTTTTAAAACTTCTGACCTGGCTTTTGACGTTGCTTCTTCAATAGTATTTTGATAAGCAAAGAAGGTTTACCTTGTGAAGCGAGAAAGCAGATGAAAAGTAATTTCCAAATCGCTGCCTGAGGAAACATTTTGCGAGGTTGAACGCTGAGCAGACGCTGTCTGGTTAGTAGACTGTGGGTGTTTTAAATGACAGATTGGGAGATAAGGTCTTTTTATAAAAAAAATTGTTTACAAGAATTTCTGTCATTTGTATTGGCAAACCTATAAGTAATCTTCGTGAAACAGCTTTATGTGAAAGTTAAACGTATTAATTAACTCATCCCTGTTAATGAAACGTAGATAGTATTAAAAATCCCAAACTGCGCATCATAAAAATGTGATATTCATACATATTACAAAACATCCTTTTATCTTCTCTGCAAACTTGTGGACAGTGCAGATGATGTAAATTAAACAGTATTTATATGAACACGTGGTAATGATTGCAATTTTGATGCACTGGTGTAGCTATCTGCTGTTGTTATGCAGTTGTAATGTAAGTTTATAAAAATCAGCAGATCGCGTACTTAAAAAGGTTGCTTCTGATATTTGTCGATGCTGTATAAGATTAATGTTCGTGTTCGCAAAATGCTTTTCACATCGCTCCAACTCTGAGGACTAAGTGTACGCATCCATACTGGAATACGTAGATTCTGACAGCTGTGCCTTGTAGGCAGTTTAGTGAGTTCAAAAAAGTATATTTTTCATGTGTTTACATTATTTGGAGACACAAATACAGCTTTGTGTTGCTGGTAGTTGTGCATGTGTGTGTGGTCTGCGTTATATATATATATATGTGCGTGCGTGCGCGCGTGCGTGCGTGTGTGTGATGCCACTTTTCGGAATTGTCAATTCGACTTATCACGAAGGACATCGTTTTCAAGACAGGTGTTTCAAATCACGTGGGATGCTACGTCCGCGTTTTATTGCAATGACGTAAGGGGTCAGAAACCAGAAACCGAACACAGACACGTAGCCAAAGCTCTGTTATCAGCTAAAAAGTTGCTTTAAACGATTCCTGCAAATCCATTCATCCATGCATCCACCCATCCATTCGTCCGTCCGTCTGTCCCATCCATCCATGCATCCGTCCGTCCATCCATTCGTCCGTTCTTCCATCCATCCATCAATCCATCCATCCATCCAAATGGGACACATTGAAAGGAGGCAAAGTGAAGGAAAGGATTAAAAATCCTATTGTACTCTTTTTTGTTTGTCAGAACTGACTGTCGTCACTACATCATACTCTAAACTGCCCACACTGTTCTGTGTCGACTGTCGTCTGTTTGATTTGTTAATTGTTTCTGGTTCAAGTACGATCATAGCAATTCTGAAGTGTAAGACTGTTCATTTTTTAAATCCCTGAAATCCTGCTCTACAATCGTTCGTCCATACGTTTGTCTCCGGCGCGAAAAATTAAAGTGTCCAAGTCAGCATGAAAAATTCTAAATTGAAGACGTGCATAGCGTAGCGGGGCAAAATGTTTATGATATCAGATGATGATGAAATGAATACAAAAGACCACTCCTGTTGAGCTAGAAAAAACATCATCTAGTTAGGACAATGACATATGCACCTACGCTTATACTTGTCTATCATCATTTGTTTTTTAATCTACCAGCGTTCACTTGTTGATCATTTTTATGCCTACATTAACCCTTATTTTTTGTTTCTTATGAGAACTGCTATAAGGGCAATTCTGTGCAAACAAAAAGTGGGTTCGAGTGCTACTGTGCTAGCGAAACCACGCCCTGGAATATGAAAATACCGAGGAAGAGGGAAAAAAGCCAAAGAAAGAAGACATTGTGGAAGCTTTAATAGCTTTTGCTGGTGTTTGGTTCTCACAGATTAACTGTGAGACCATGACAATTAGACCACAAACAAACAAGTGCAAAGTCGTTTCAACTTATAACGTGTTTTTCAGGTATGGCGGAGCAGGCAGGCCAGTGCCGGCACCGTAGATGGCGCACTGTTTGAAGTAACACGGAGTTGTTCGCCAGGCGTAGCGCACACCAAGTACCGCCTTTGTGCTGCAAGCGGAAGCGGAAATTGTCACTTGGGAACCTTGGTGGGCTGTGATGGGTGCCGCGACCCATTCTGTTCCCTGGTCTGTACAGCTGTGGACGTTTGCTCCACCACAACAAACCTGCAGACATGAAAGCAAGAAGATTTGGGGGGAGGGGGGTTTGTTCCTCGATCATCTGAGAACAGTATCTCCTTTCTAGTTCTTGCTGCAGACGTGAAAGAAAAAATGCTAGCTGGTTTTTGTTAACGTGCTCTTAAAAAGCAGTTCCTACATGCAGCTTAAAAAACATGTTTTGGCCAGTTTACAAAAGCCAGGGAGAAATGGTTATGAAAGCCAATAGACTGAACTCCCAACAAATATTTTTTTTCTTCCTAGTCGTCTGCTTCACGTACATCAAATCCCTTCGAGTTTCTGATATCCAGGGTAGTCCGCCCATTGTCGTACTCAATGGTTATCGTCCTTGCGGGACCAGAACCTGTCACGTGAATCTGCGTTGGGAAGGGGCCCTTGAAAGTGACGTCACTGTGTCCGTACGCCATGTTGAGTGCGCCGAGAACCAGGCGCTGTGCGACGTCTTGTTTGTCACGTGGATGGATGCTGATTAACATAGTAGGTTGTTTATATCAACATACCTTAAAATATCCCACGCAGAATGTGTTCATCTGAAATGGTAGCTGGTTTGTTGTAGTTTTAAAGGATTTTCAAAAGATCTCCTCCTACCATGTCAAACACTATACACGGACCAGAGGACCAGAGGACCAGAAGACCAGAGTGCTCATCACCGAATACTTTCATCTCAATGAAACAAAGACACTTATTACCTCAGATCTTTTTGATTAGTATTTCCTTATTTCACAAATATCCTCCATCTACTTGGTTTTTAGGGCTACAGAATTATTGTCAATACTTCCAATAAATAAAAATCTTTTTAAGCAATACTGCTTCACGAAATACTTTCGTCTGATGTATCATTGGCTTGGTGGTGGTGGGGGGGGGGAGTCCTGTGTTTGTGAGGGTGCGGTGCTTGCTGGGCCTCTGGCCTGCAGCGAACATGGCAGCTTGTCACTGGTCAGCCAAAACCTAATACTTCATTGCCAGTTGTATTCTTCTGTTTACCAAAGACGATTTTAAAGCGTTCATTTATAGAGGATAATTTGTTTCTTTTTTGTCTGCAAAATAACGAAGTTTCGTCTCAGATGGTATATATTTTTTTTCTCTCTCTCTGAGCCGTCGAAATTACTAGACTGATGTTTAAAGCAGCAAGTACGGTAACTCACGCTCCGTAAGGAGAATCAAAGTCCGGTAAATCCATGGCGACGGCCATGAAGGCATTGGGCTGGTCAGGGTTCGGGGTGTAGCCATATCCCCCAGTCTGGGCCCAACGCACGGGCGGGAACACGCCGACCTCTTGTGAGTCAGTGTAGGCTGACAGCTACCACATACACGGCAACCCAGGTGTCAGTCTGATCGCACAACGCTTTTCCCTCGAGAAACATCCTTGAGGTTGCCTCCTTTCGTTCTTTAATTTCATGCTTTAGAAATGATGTGCTTTTGTCATTTATTTCAAAAAGCGTATCATGATTCGTGCAAATGATTAGGACCTACTTGTACATCGGCTGGAAAATGACGATGTTTATTTTCATAAACTAAATAATTAACTGGATGGACTTCCCTAAGTTTCATATTTATTATCTTTATTATTTGTTTGGATCTTTTCGCTATTTATTTTGGCTGCTTCACTCATGTGATCTGTCGACCTGTGATTTATTTATTGTCAGTAGTGTTTCAATTATTGTTTCGATCATTTCATTTCTAGGTAGCTATGGAACTATAATATGTGTGACATGCTGTGAAGTAACTTCTAAATTAACAAACTTTCCTTTTAATATGCAAAATATCCTGTGAAGCTGCTCCAAGGATACAGGAACATATTAAATTAGACATACCGCCCCCTCCCCCCCAAAAAAATGATTACAAAACAGACTTATGTACGTCACAATCTACTGAAGAAAGATTTCACATTAGGAGGATAAAACAAAACTGCAGAACTTTGTTTATGTTAAGCATGATATAAGATAATGTATTCCTTAAAATATTTTGTAGATATAAGCGTCAGAACTACCTGAGTGAAATTAATATTGAGTATACCTGCACGTAACCGAAGGGGAAAGTTAGTGACGTTTCCCCCAGAGACTGCTGGTTGAACTGTGACCTCCATTGGCTGATCAACTGCTTCATCTGACAGCCGTAGCTTTCCGGCTGGTCCCAGTTAGCTTCCCCTGAATCGGTCCTCGATATTTATCGTTTAAATAACATGGAATTGATACAGATTTGTAATTAAAAATTCAATACAAGCGTTCAAGCCTTTTGTTGTTTAGTAATAAAAAAAGAATAACAAAAACTTAATGGACTTTTTCTTAATTTTTGTCTGCTGCGAAAAGGACTTTTAAGACAAACAATCTTAGTACATGCATGCATCTTCTGGTCAGCGTTTTCCGTTTTTAATCCTTGCGTGCTAAATTAAGAAAATGTTTAAAATCATTTGAAGAATGTAGAAAAAAAGGCCTTTCTCTGACCTTGATACCAGAGGGCTCCAAAGATAGTCATACTGAGCAAAGGACGAATCATGCCATTCCAGAGCACTCTAAACAGATGGAAAGAAGAAAAAAGCAGAGAATAGTCACTTTGTGGTATACGAGCGTACATGGAAAGTGTAATGGCATGAGAGGTTTTATTCTAAAAGGAAGGAGACTCACAGAAACGAAATCCACTAGGCATTACTTTAAGATCTTTTCTTTAGATTACTAAAATATTTGGTTTAGATTACTAAGATCTTTGCTTTAGATTACTAAAATATTTGGTTTAGATTACTAAGATCTTTGCTTTAGATTACTAAGATCTTTGCTTTAGATTACTAAGATATTTGCTTTAGATTACTAAGATCTTTGCTTTAGATTACTAAGATATTTGTTTTAGATTACTAAGATCTTTGCTTTAGATTACTAAGATCTTTGCTTTAGATTACTAAGATAGACATCAAACCAAAACCACGCAAGCTATGCAACAGATGAGAGACAAATCAAACTAGGCAAAGTATGCAAACAGATCAGAAACCAACCAAAACTAACAAACTGTGTGAATCAAAACTGCACAAACTGTGAAGAAATCAGAAACTAATCAAAACTGCACAAACTATGTGAACATATCACAGGCTAAACGAAACTAAATGAACTGTACAAACAGACTAGTCTACAAATTAATTAAAACAAAACCGCAGGTGCCTTACCGTTGTTCCTGGATGTGATGTTCATCGTGGCAGGCATTAATTGCCTCAGGGGGTGACCAGGCTTCGATGGTGGTACCTCCCCATGTGGACTGGACGAGCCCGATGGGGTACTTCAGGTGAGGCTGTAGGTATTCCCCAAACAGCCAGCACACGGCCGAGAACAGCTGGAGGGCTTCTGGTACAGTTTCCATCAGGGATCATTTATTATCCACAAACTCACAGCGACTGGTACTCGAACTATTTGTTTAAAAATTCAGATCTTTTTGCTTTGTTTTCTGTTAATTTCTCTCTGATGTTCAAATCTGTTGAAATCAAATCGAAAATATCGTCTTTCGTCTTACCTGGTTATTGTTCTTATCCTGATGATAGTTGCTAACTATAGTTGCAAAGTTGAAGATGATGCCAGAGTGTGCAAACCTACATGTGGTTGACTATATAGGTAATTGGTTCCCTTTCTGTTCCCCCAGACCCATTACTCCTATTTTTTTTTCATTGTTTAATTCGAAAAGAGTTCCTCACATGCGCATTTCTATGTCTTCTTCCCCCCCCCCCCCCTTTCATGTGATGACTGTCAGTCTCAAGAAAAAGCTGACACTATATATTCAGAGTGGAACCCAGCTAGACATAAACGAGGTTACTGCAGAGACGCTAGTCGGAGTGTGTCCTGGCAGGGGGAGGGGAGGGAGAAGGGGGTGCTACATACGTGGAGTAGGCAGACTCCAAGCCTGAAGCACGGAAAGGGTGTCCAAGGGCGTCTCAGACCTCTGATACCAGACCCTGATTATACGAACCGAAGTCAACTGAGTGCCTTTCTGGATTTCCGGGCTTGAGTTCATCACCTGAAACACATTTGTCGCTGATCTTGAAACATATTTGTCGCTGACCCTGAAACAATTTGTCACTGACCCTGAAACATTTTTGTCACTAACCCTGAAACGCATTTGTCACTGATCCTGAAACATTTGTCACTGACCCTGAAACGTATTTGTCACTGGCCCTGAAACATTTGTCACCTACCAAACACGAGACGTTCTGGATGTTATATATATATTTTTTTTGGCTTGAAACTCCACAAACTCAAAATATTACAATATCAGCAGTTTATGCTGATGGTGGCGTGGAAGGCTATAATAATGACAACGACGAAGTGTTTGTGTTACTGATGCTATTTTTAGACATTGTTGGAGAAAATATATAAATGCCCACGTTACCTTACTCATTTCAAAATCCATGTTGCTCTGCCCCGAGCACAGCCAGACGTCACCGAAGAGTACATCATTCAGAGTGACCTGCCCCTCGCTGGAGCTGACTTTGATGACGAAAGGTCCGGGATCTGTCATAGCGGGCAGCTTTACCTTCCATTTCCCGCTTTGGACTTGACCTGTGACCGGTGACCCGTGACCCACGATCTGGGCAGTAACAGTGTCGCCCTCTTTGGAAGCAGTTCCGGTGAGGATGGCTCGATGGGGGCCACGCTGCAGGACCATGTGGTCTCCATAAAAATTAGCCAAATTCAGGGCGCCCTCACCTGTCAAAAACAAAGATAATTACTGTCCTTATGTGTCTACCATCTCAATCAATTTGCACAAATCCGCCTTTGCACACACGAACAAATACTGTGAACGACGAGTGCATTGCACCAAATTGCAGCTCCTAGCTGGAGAGATTTCCTCACACCCTTGCTGTCAGTAATAGTGTATGTTTTATCTATTAAAAAACATGTAGCTGTTATCTAGTATATATGTATATCACAAAATAAAATGTATATCGTGCCGTTATTACAAAGATTAGGAAGCGAAATTCATTGCTTAGCGGACTTTGAGTGGCGATGAGACAGATGGAAAACGCTATGAGAACCAGCGGCTGCAAGGACATTTTGGCATCTGAATAATAACAAACTGGCAGATCGTTGCTGGGGTCTTTATACTGTATATGCCAGATAAGGAATCACACGAAAAACGCCTTACATTGCCGATTTACTCAAGCCATCCAAGAAAATAGAGCACGAATAAAGGATTCATATACAGCTGAAAATGAATGAAGATAAGCCTAGCGTGGTGCTGGATGCGTTGAGTATGAAAGCTAAGAAGTCAGCTCTCAAACTTTTGGTTGGTTGGAACTGATTATTTTAAAGGGACAGTGTGTCCACTTCGTGGCAATTTTTCACATTTCAATGCAGTCTTACTTCTTAGGCCTTTCTAGGTATTGGCGGGGGAGGGGCAAAAGAGACCCTGTTCCCTTCCAACCCCCACATCCCTCAGGACAACAACAGCTGCCAGAATTGCATCACATATCAACTGGATCACAATGCTAATGGAAACTGTTTCATTACCTTACATTACATATCAATAAGTTGTAAGATTGTCTATAAATAGCTTTTCAATGTTGTGTCTGTCCTTGCAGAGACGCAAGACGGTCGCAATACAATTTCTGCCACAATGGGTGTAGAATTGATTAAATCTTTTTACTTTGAATTCCAAAACGGGATAGTTTCATTACGAGGGGTTTGGCCATTCAGATTCTTCTTTACGTCTAATGGCTGACCATAAGTGTTCTTAAACATCAACCTGTGGTTGACTGCCAGTTTGTATATGCGTGAATGTGGGTGTGTACATCTATGTTATAAACTATTAAGATAACTGAAAACGAAAAGTGTCTGTCAAAAAGCATTTTTGTGGTTTTATAACACAAAGCTTTACTTTTCCCTTGAAAACTAGTGGCCTTCTTTGATTCAAATTCGGTATCTTCACTTCCAACAAAAATACCGTGTCTTGACCACACCCTGGGCTACAATTCAGACACTGACATTTGGGTTCAAGTTCTGATTACAGAAAAGATATTTTTGTAACTCAATGTAGTCAAGATACACACATGATTCAGAGGAGAAACTTGTATGCCCACAGATTGTCATGCTCTTTTTATTAATCGAACAGGCTGGTCAGTTGCTTTGACGGGGTGGCTCGTAGGGTAGTTAAAAGCGATATGTTTGTAGCCCACCCACCACCAAACCTGTTTTGTCACTCCCCGGCGCTTAAGTAAAGGTTTACCAAAACCTGGGACAAATCTTCACATAAACTCAAAGGCTGCGTGGCTGTTCAAAGGCTGTTCAAGTTTGCGTGCAGCAAACTGGCACGTTATTGCAAACACCCACAAAACCAGCAGCAGAAAACATTCTTTAACCAGGTGTTTCCGAGTCTGCGTCTGGATGTTTGGATTGCTCGGTGAGTTCTGGGACGTTGTGTGTATCATACGAAACACGGCAGTTTCTTCACAACAGCTTCAAAGAACTGCTCAAATTATTAGCACATCTGCTTGACAGGGAAAGAAAAAACTTTAGAGGGAAGGTTTGCATGTGCAAATGCAACGTGTGCACCTTTAAGTGTGTAGAGACCAAACCAAATCTGAACTGCAGGATTACGTACTTTTCAAAGTCTTAAAATCCTAAAATCGTACTTTACAATCGTCTCTATTCTCCTCAATGTAACTCCTCTCATTTTTTTCATTTCTGCTAAAATGTGGTAACAACGCGAGGAGTGATGCGTTGCTATTGTGTACGAAAAGCCGTACTTTAAACAGACAATTAGGAACCAGCGATACAAATTTAATCGGTTTGTCACATACTGCCTGTTTGCATGGATTACAAATGAAGCCACAGCAGATCGTTGGTTAAAAAATAAAAAACGAAAGTAAATGTGGCGTTTCGAAGCTTATAGAGTGTTTTTCAGGTATGGCGGAGCGGGGAGACCACTGCTAGCAGAGTAGATGGCGCACTGTTTCAAATGGCACGGACTTGTTCGCCACGCGTAGCGCACACCCAGCACCTTGTTGGTACTGCAAGCGGAGGCGGAAATGGTCACTTGAGCACCCTGGTGGCTTGTGATTGGTGCATCAACCCACCACGTTCCTTGGTCTGTACAGCTGTGGGCGTTCGCTCCACCACAGCAGACCTGCAGCCGCGTAACAGAGCATTCATTGGTATGTATTTGCTAGCTACTGCTGCAGAAAAGTTTACCGATTTTTATGAAGTGTCCCTGATAATATGGCTTTTATGCAGGCAGCTCAGAACGTTATTCACTATCCCAGACATGGGACATAATTGATTTGAAAATCATTAGCTAAAAATACAAACGTATTTTTTGTTTCATGCCGTTTGCTTTACTTACATCAAATCCCTTCGTGTTTTTGATGTCCAATGAAGTTTGTCCATTGTCGTACTCAATGGTTATCGTCCTCGCGGGACCAGAGCCTGTCACGTGGACTTGCGAAGGGAAGGGGCCCTTGAATGTGACGTCACTGTGTCCGTACGCCACGTTGAGTGCGCCGAGAACCAGGCGCTGTGCGACGTCTTGTTTGTATCGAGGGTGGATCCTGTTCGAACAAATAAAAATAAAACGAAAATGGTAGTCGTTGACTCAGGCAATGTTCTCAAAATGGCTCACACTTAAAACATGTGAGAACTGGTCTATTTTAAGATGTGTGTCGTAAATGGAATAAGCTTACATTTATCCACTCAGATTAACGCGATTAGTATCCTAAATAGCTTATATTTTTCTGGAGAAAATACTCCTTTGTATTCCAGTTGCTGTTAAGGGTTAAGCATGTTCAGTGAGCTACTTTCATTTACAGTTTTAAGTCGCAGAATGCATAATTCTAGGTTCAGATTTTATTTAGGACAATTATATTTGGGATGAGACTAGTTCTTTCTAACGTTTCTAACGTTTCCCTCCCGTGACATGAGCAGTTTTCAGTGGTTTTCACTGCATCATGACCACAATAATAAAGCTCTTACGCCTACGGAAGGTAACTCTCAGCAACTCACGGATCATAAGGGGAGGTAAAATCGGGCAAATCCATAGCAACGGCCATGAAGGCTTTAGGCTGGTCAGAATTCGGGGCATAGCCGAACGCGCCGGTTTGGGCCCAACGTATGGCTGGAAACGAGCCGACATCTTGAGTATCACTGTAGCCTGCCAGCTGTCAAACAGACGAGAGCGGAGAGGTCAGTACACGTCGTTAGATCTCAAACGGGATGGTCCATACATGCAGCCTAGTTAGATCTCAAACAGTTTTTTAAAACTCCGAGTTTGCTTCCCGTCTTCCTAAACTGGATATAGGTTGCACAAAGTAAATGGTGATCATACCTGCACGTAACCAAAGGGGAAAGTCTGAGAAGTTTCTCCAAGAGACGCCTGGCTGAACTCTGACCTCCAGTGGCTGATCAGCTGTTTCATCTGACAGGCGTAGATTTCTGGTTGATCCCAGTTTGACTCACCTGCAACAGATAAATACGATAATTATAAATTGACGTTGAATAAATTATATTAATAACAAAACAAATGAACTTTTTAGATTTTATCTGTTACAAAATAAAAGATCTGCAGATGAAACTAGCCTCACCTTTAAAAAAAATAGAATTGAGCTGTGACTTCTGGCAAGCGTTTTTCTTCCTGAATTCCCGTGGTAAGTTGACGAATCTTTTGATATTATTTGAGATACGTGGGACATTTCTGACCTTGATACCAGGTGGCGCCGAAGATAGTCATGCTGAGTAAAGGACGAATCATGCCGTTCCAGATCACAAGGGGGACCTGTGGGCAGCAGGGTCTAAACAGAAAAAAGAACCTTTTTTGTGGTACAGAAAGGTGCGCATAATTTGGACTAAAACGGCGTTCTGCTGATTTGGGAAAAAAACCAGAAAATTGAAATAATTGCGATGATCAGTAAGCAAAGGCGGTTATTAAAATTCCTGTTATCTCTGTTGACCAAATGAAGTGTCAAATAGTTCAAAGTTAGGGGAATAAGGAAGACAAAAACTTGCATGAAATATAGAAAACAACCAAACGAAGCTTAGACCAACAGATATATATTTATTCCAAAGAAAGAAGACCACAAACAAAACTACCCCAGGCGTTTAGATTACTGTTTTAATATCAAACAAGGGCTGCCAAAGGTATGCCAACAGCTAATAAACAACCGATCTCTTAATGTTTATTAACATCAAGAAAACAGAAAGGACAAATAATCTCCTACTGTTCTGCCTGGGTATGGTGTACAGTGGGACACGCGTTAACGGCTTCAGGAGGAGACCAGGCTTCGATGGTGGTCCCTCCCCAGGAGGCTTCCACAAGTCCGATGGGATACTTCAGGTGGGGCTGTAGGTACTCCCCAAACAGCCAGCACACGGCCGAAAACGGTTGCAGAGTCTCTAACGCAACGAAGGCACATGCATTATCCACAACTTAAAAGCAGCAGTTTTCAGTGGTAATTTTAATTGTAGCTCTGCGTTATATCACGTGGTTTTTTTTAGGATTACTGTGCCTTATTATCCTCGACTAGTGCGGGCTTATAAAATCATCGTCTTTTCGACTTTTCCCATCACGTGGAAGACGTGTTCTGTCATATTCGTGTTCTATTTTGGAAGTTTATATCTTGTCGGTTTCAAGAATCGGGACAAACAAACAAACAAACAAACGTTGGCCTTCGCTGTATACCGATTTCTTTCTTTCTCTGACTGAGCGAAAGAACGAAACCAGTCTCTTCGGCTTTACGGAACATGACGTCACGGACTGTTACATACGAGTGGTGGGAAGGCTCCAGGGTTGGGCTACAGCCAGAGTGTCCAAAGGCGTGTTAGATTTCTGGTACAGGGCTTTGAAGAAACGAATGTTCGTGAACTGAGTGCCTTTCTGTATTTCCACGCTGGAGTCCATCACCTGCAACACAGATTTCACTGGGCATGCTGGATATCAGCCTTCTGCGTCTTCTGATATGTCTATAAAGTAATCCGTGCAAATTCTAATTATCCAAAAGCCAGTAACTTATTTCCTCAGGCACAGATAGAGTTTTAGCTAAGACACGTTCAAGGCAGACTCATTCCCCTAGATTAACCAGATTTTAAATCTCCTCCTCCTCCTCCTCTTCCTCCTCGAATGATTCCGATACCGATGCGACGATGACAAGGACAAATGTGGACGACGTCGAAGATGACTATTCTGTGACTGCATATTGTTGTTGTAGGCCTATGCCTTTCTTTATACTAGTAATAACGGTAGATGATAAGTTTTATCATTTACCTTACTCATCTCAAACTCCATGTTGCTCTGCCCAGAACACAGCCAGACATCACCGAAGAGAACATCGTTCAGAGTGACCTGACCCTCGCTGGAACTCACATGGATGACGAAAGGACCGGGATCTGTCATAGCGGGCAACTTCACCTTCCATTTCCCACTATGGACTTGACCTGTGACCGGTGACCCGTGACCCACGATCTGGGCCGTAACCGTGTCGCCCTCTTTGGAGGCCGTTCCTGACAGGACTGCTCGCTGGGGGCCGCGCTGTAGGACCATGTGGTCGCCATAGAAGTTGGCCAGCCGCAGGGCGCCCTCACCTGGTTCAAAAAAACAGAATTTCTCTCAATACTTCATGCATCTGTCCTGCACGCGTGTACCCAAACGTCGCTGTAGGCTGCCAACGCATGCTTGACTTGACAGTCACATGTCTAGAATCGCCCCAAGCTTAAGACGCTGACAGTAGCTTTACTCGCTTTCAGTTTCCATAGGTTCTGTTCATGCAGCAACTATCCATTCTATATTGCACAATAATATATATCTAAAGTGAAATTTCTTTGAAAACAATATTATGAGACAGAATTTGGTGCTTGACTTCTTTGAGTGACGAGGAAACTGACGGAAAACGCCATGAGAATAATTGTCTGTAGAGACATTTTGGTAACTGGACAATGTCAGCTATAGCACAGGAGGTCTATATATAACTGGCAGATAAGGGATCTTACAACTGTACTTGGACGCAGTCTTGACGCAGGTATTGCATCTGGCATTGGTATTTGACTGCAACACGATAAGTCACGACTAAAGGACACGAACAGTGGAGTCAAAAATACTTTTTTTTTTAAAAATCGCTGAATATTTCGGATCCAGTGTGTGGTGCAGGTTTTCTTTCCAAAAATCGCTGAATATATCGGATCTGGTCTGTGGTGCAAGTTTTGTTTCTTGTGAATTATAAAATGTCTTCTGTTACACAGTTTGTCAAAGATGAATTTTTATTATTGCCTCGTTCCTTTAGGCTGACACTGTTGACTGTTATCGTGTATTTAAGCAACAAAAAAGTACCGGAAAATTTGTATTTAAAATATTACAAATAAGCAAGAACCAAGGAAGGAGAGAGAGAGAGAGGGGGGGAAATAAAAAAATTTTGTGCAGTTAATACATTTTGATGTGGTACAACATCAATGGCACATGTAAACATACAGATGAGAGTCCAAAACAAATAGTGAAAATGGAGTCCTTCTTTTAGATTATCTGTATTAATGTCGGACAGCTCACGCTTGAACCGTCATATTGCATGCTTTCTGTGCAAAACAATAGGGCGAATTAAACAGAAAAGGTGAGTGAACATAGAGGATAGGTCAAAGGTGAGAGACTGAAAGTTTTCTTTAATTAAAATGTTTATTTTAAGAAATTTTATTTAAAAATTACTTTTTCTCTTGGACGAACTTTCTACCTTATATTTTTCACACGCATGCCGAACAGTAACATTGTGTGGGGCCACACCCAGAGCTGGAATACAGCTCAAAGGAAAGATTAACACGTTTGGTTTGTGCGGGGTCATGGCCACTTCAGCTACTTTAAACAGGGATGGGAATTGTCTGCGTAAACGCGAATTTCAGATGTTTTGGAACCCTCGGCCGCGAAAAAAAAAATTCCGTCCGCACTAAGTCTGTGTGCTGGAAACAGCGCTTACATTCTGTGCACTGTATGTACCTCTCTGGTCTGTGAGGGGCCCGGATAGCTCAGTTGGTGGAGCTGCGGAGTAGCGTGTGGAGGTTGCTGCTTCGAGTCCTGGTGCAGCCCAGGATTATTTCCCGTAGTTATACCTTGTGCAGGCTCAATTCGGCCGTTTCCCGCACACTAAACTCTCTCCGCACAGGCCTTTTTTGGCACCTATCAGTCTTGGTTCTTTCAGGGCATAGCTTAGGAATAGGACCCCATCCCCCCTATAGTCCAACGTCCTGATATGCACCAAGTTTGCGGAGGGGCGTTAACCAACCAAC
The DNA here is from genome assembly GCA_004794575.1 of Lanistes nyassanus. Classification (NCBI taxonomy): domain Eukaryota; kingdom Metazoa; phylum Mollusca; class Gastropoda; order Architaenioglossa; family Ampullariidae; genus Lanistes; species Lanistes nyassanus. The sequence continues at coordinate 9,668 of SMGT01000791.1, read as the reverse complement.
CAACCAACCAACCAACCAACCAACCAACCAACCAACCAACCAACCAACCAACCAACCAACCAACCAACCAACCAACCAACCAACCAACCAACCAACCAACTCTGTTCTGTGAGATGTAGAATGCTTATTGACGAACTCATTTAAGACATAATGTAAATCGCTCTTTCGACGACATCAGCACTCGCAAACGCACGCACGCACTCGCACACACACCTGTAGCTCTGCTCTAACTAAGCTTGCCCTGGAATTTCAATGTTAGTATTTTGGTATATTTTTTAAAATTACTTTTTCTCTTAAAGGAACTTTCGACCTTGTATTTTTCACACGCATGCTGAACAGTAATATCGTGTGTCGCGCCACACCCATAGTTAGAATACAGTTCAAAGGAAAGATAAACACATTTTGTGTGTGCGGGGTCAAGTTCTTGACCTCGGAAGAGCAGATGTTTCAGGGCTACATTGTTCTGATAGTTGAATTAACCCTCACCTGCTCAGGCCTTTTTTTTTTTAGGCAACAAGTCAGGCGTTGGGCAGATGTTTGCGTATAGTCTCGAGTACAGTGTTTGTACATAAGCTTTGGGCAGATGTTGGCCGTATAGTCTCGAGTACAGTGTTTGTACATAAGCGTTGGGCAGATGTTGGCCGTATAGTCTCGAGTACAGTGTTTGTACATAAAAGTTATACCTTCCCAGGAGTTTTCCCTCTGAATCGTCACGTTTTGTGGGTAAAATCTTCACTTCAGTAAACTGGTATGCAAGCATCAAAACTAACAGCTAATATCTAGAAGGCCTACCTGTCTGAGAAATAGAAGCGAAAGAAAATATTTTGCAGCATTATCCTATTAATTAAGGGATATAAGATTATCGCAATATTAAAGGATTTAATAGTATCGCAAGAGTCAGGGATTTAGGAAGGATTAATGAATATTCATTCTCTTTCCGTCACAGCCCGTACATCTCGCTTCATATACATTCTGATGTCTTGTTATTCCGCATTGTCTATGAAAAGAAAATTGCCTTTCATGTGGTCGTTTTGACAACTTTGTGGTCATTGTCCATGATCATTGACCAACAGACCCACGTCACGAAACTTTGAAAAGCCACGGAGCGTGAAGATTCTACTTTCCTCGAGTTTTGAGACTGTGGCTTTGAAAGGTAATCGACGAAATTTAGTGTACTGTACAGTGACGTCACTAAAATTGCGGACTGCTGTAAAGTAATGGACGATGTGTGACCAGCTTCTTATAGTTACAATAAGCATGTTCTGAGGTCAGCCCTGTGGTCAAAGTGTTGGGTTAAGCAGCCGAAAACACGGTGGTTCGATTCCCCTACTTTTATCCCCCCCCCTTTTTTTTTTAACTATGTTCAGCGTGGGGGTAGGGAGGCAATGGGGGTGTGGGTACGGGAGGTGTAGGGGTGTGTTGGGTAGGGTTGGGGTTAGAGTGTGGGTGCCAACTCAATTGTTTCTATTGTAAACAAGTCGCTAACGCTGAAGTAGTGACGTCACAATACACGAACCGTCGTCGATATTGCCATCACCGTGGTTAAAAGGCGCGCATAAATACCGTCTGGGATCGTGAAGCTGAACCTTGGCCGTTTTTGTTCTAGGTGACAGCAAACAGAACGCGAGGGCTCACACACATACGCATACACGTACACATATACACATGAATACATATACACATGAATACACACACACACTCGCAGGCACGCACTCACGCATGGACAGCCACAATCACAAACATAGAATAGCAGCTTATTTCAAGCATAATGAAAACTTATCGGTTGTATCCACACACTATTTTTTTTAACTGTATCCCACACTCAAGCGTACACCACACAAGGCAAAGGCAGGCAGACTCATAACGATATACTATAATTACATTTTGAACTACATTCTGGAAGTTCAGAACCTGCTGAATATGTCTTTCAAGCAGCCAAGGTGTTAGCGAGGTATGGCGGAGCAGGGAGCCTGCTGTCAACAGCATAGATGGCGCACTGTTTGAAGACACAGGGAGTTGTTCTCCAGGCGTAGCGCAAGCCCACTGCCTTATGGGAACTGCAGGCGGATGTGGAGATAGTCACCTGAGAACCCTGGTGGTTTGTGATTGGTGCATCGACCCAATACGTTCCCTGATCAGTACAGCTTTGGGCGTTTGTTCCACCACAGCATACCTGCCAGAGGTTAATGAAAATCCCATAAAACTCATACAAAGGATGGTTTCTAGGTATATTTCCACTACATTTATGCTATAGAGATATCATGCAACACCCCACCCCAAAAGCATTATTAATAAGTTTATATGAGTAAATGTGTGGACAAACTGACCCCCACTCCCTCACTCATATTCACAAGGGTTGTAGCAGTAATGCGTGCATCTCCCTGGTACAGAAGAGTTATATAGAGCCGGTAATATACTTTCTCTGCACGTGGCACCTGCTTAGAGGGCTGGCCATCAGGGTTAGCCCGGGTTACTACTGTTAACCCTCCTTACTTTGCACAAGCACGCCTTATCACCCTCTCCCCTTCCACCATCACCTCCACCCCACCCACCCCTCCCCCCATTATGAGACAGCCTCTCTGCTGACGAGACGTCAAACAACCAAACTCAGGCTGACACGCCGTGATTGACGGAGATTCCTGAACACTGAAGTCGATCAATCAAGAAGCACAGGTAAATTTCAACTTTCCTCTCCTGCCTGCTGCACTTACATCAAATCCCTTCGTGCTCCTGATGTCCAGGGATGTCCGGCCATCGTCGTACTCAATGGTTATCGTGTTTTGGCCGGCGGCGCGGATCTTAGTGGGGAAGGGGCCCTTGAATGTGACGTCACTGTGTCCGTAGGCGATGTTCAGAGCTCCAAGCACCAGGCGCTGGGCAACGTCTTGCTTGTAGCGGGGATGGATGCTGTTTAGAACATACACATCTACATGTGAAAGGGAAAAGATGATGTTGTGACGTCGACCACGACGTACATAAAGACGATTCTCATGAGGCACAAATTCAGTTTTGTTTAATCAGAAACTGGGAGAAAAGGGAAGGTCTTATAAGGAAGGTTTTACGGTATATGTGGCTGCAGGTTATCGAGTGATGCATGTCTTTGGTCTCAACAGACGAAATCATCTGGAGAATCATCGTACACATTGTCGTTAACAGATGCCGTAACTCACGGATCATAAGGGGAGGTAAAGTCGGGCAAATCCATAGCCACTGCCATGAAGGCGTTAGGCTGGTCAGGGTTCGGGGCATAGCCGTACTCCCCGGTTTGGGCCCAACGAATGGCGGGGAACGAGCCGACATCCGGGATATCGCTGTAGCCTGCCAGCTGTCAATCAAGCATATCGTAACCATCAGTAAGATTCAGTTGTCAAGTCTTCATGAAGACTTCGTAATGTTAGGTAATCAGATATGTTTTTATATCTAAGTAAATTTCAAGCTAAATTTAGTTGTAGTCATGCAATATATATATATATATGTGTGTGATGTATATGTATACGTTTAAGTATACAGTGTTCATTTTTAAAGAAATAATCAATAGATCATTGGTTCTTTGCATCAGAAAACAATGAGCCATCCAGACTTTCAACGGGCTGACTCAAATATTTTGTAGATGCAAAAATGAAAATTAATAAAAGAAAGGAGAGAGATAAAGAGAACAAGAGAACAAATACGAATTTATTTATTGGCTAGGTCCACGATCCCTTTTGAAGAGAAGTAAGGGTTTAACAAGGTAAACAGATGCAGTAAAAGTGTGATATCGCTAAACAATAACAGACAAGGATGAGAAGCGTTTATTGGGATCGGTACGGGATTTGTGTATGTGTGTGAGTGTGTGTGTGTGTGTGTGCGCGCGCGCGTGCGTGTGGTGGTGGTGGTGGTGGTGGTGGTGGTGGTGGTGGTGGTGGTGGTGGTGGTTTGTGTGTGAAATAAAACATTTGCGTAAATCATCACGATGGACTGACAGAGACAGGTGTGTGTTTGTGGGGGGGGGGGGGGAAGAAATGCTTCGTCTGGCGTATTTAGTCAAGGAGCTATGCGTCATTTTCTGATTGAATGCGCCTATGCTGCATGTCGAGACCCAAGAACGAACACTGTGTTGGTACATATACAAGTATATACACATACAAGTATATACATATACAAGTATATACATATACAAGTATACACACATACACCCCCAAACTGTACATGTGACGTACCTGCACATAACCAAAAGGGAACGTTTGCGACGTTTCTCCAAGAGACGCCTGGCTGAACTCTGACCTCCAGTGACTAATCATCTGCTTCATCTGACAGGCGTAGATTTCTGGCTGATCCCAGTTGGACTCACCTGCACACACAATAACAATAATATTTTTTATGCTAAATCGCGTCGCTTAAGTTGCATAACTAGAATAATTACTCCCACAATACTGTAGAACTTTTTTTAAAAAAGAGGATTAGGCTACTGAACACAGATGTAACTAACAGCTGATAAGAATAGAGGATAAGGGACAAATTCGAAGTTACCTACTATTTTTTCTCAGTAGAAAAAGGTAGGGGGACCAGCTGAACGGAAGTAATATTTCCTGTCGTTTATAGAAAAACTACATGCCTTTAGGGTACGCTGCACAGAAAGAAAGATGCAATCTTGTAGGGTTCAGCCTTCCGTTTTATCAAAGGGAAGGAAATACTCAGGTATGACACGTTTGGGAAATTTAAAAAACGGGCGCAACAGGTGCACTTTTCGGAACGCTTGCTGGAAAAATAGTTTGCCAAAACAGAAGGACCACGGCTAATTTGAATCCAGAGAAACAGTGGAATTATGTCCAACCTTGATACCAGAGGGCGCCGAAGATGGTCATGCTAAGCAAAGGACGAATCATTCCGTTCCAGAGCACAAGCTTTGTCTGTGGGCAGCAGGATCTAATGATAAAATACAACGTAGAATTGGACCAGTGGTTTGAAGGATTTTCATTTTTATGAGAATGGGTTACTTTTTAATATTTTATTGGAAACAGAAAACTTAAATGTTTTCAATATTCAACAATACATAACATTTAAAAGTCGACAACAATATAAACAACAAATACGTAGCCGAAATGTTTCAACTGATTAAGCTAAGGCCTTCTTACGGTTCTGCCTGGGTGTGATGCACGGCTGGGCAGGCGTTTATTGCTTCCTGGGGAGACCATGCTTCTATTGTGGTGCCGCCCCAGGAGGACTCAACCAGCCCGATAGGGTAGTTCAGGTGGGGATGGATGTACTCCGCAAATAGCCAGCACACGGCGGAGAAATGCTGAACGCTCTCTGAGGTCAAAGAATACAACCAGAATCTTTTTACCAGAGCCTCAAAATTAGTCGTTGATATTCCATCTCAATCAGAATTTCTCTTAAGTCGAAACCAGTACAAATGGAGATAAAAGGACTTCATTAGCCGTTAGTATTCCGCGCTAAATCCGCTATCCTGAGATATTTCTAGCGTCTATTCCTAGATGTCCGCTATGGGACATAAATAGTACCTTAGTCAATTTCTTCTTCCTCAAACTAAACCAACCCAAACAAAATAAAACCAAACTGAACCAAAACGAACTGAATCAAAACAAAACTCAAAATAGATAAATATTTCTGAACTCTCGAGGGAGCAATAAAGACCCTAAAAGGACAAGTGCTCTCTCTCTCTCACACACACACACACACAGAGTAATGTTTAAAGTTGCTTGCTGCCCTTGAGTCAGATGGAAAATTTCCGACGCTGCCCCTCATGGTGGAGGTGTCGCAAAAAACTCACCAATGCTGGCGACACTCCATGGCTGGGCCACGAGCAATGTGTCTAGAGGAGTGTCAGACTTCTGGTGATTTGCTTTAAAGATCCGAATGGTGTGGAACTGGGTGACCTTCCGCAACTCACTGGAGGCGTTCATAACCTGAAGTTTAAAAACTCAGATGAAAGTCTTGTTAAATAAATAACGAATCTTTGCATGTGTGTACGTCGACTCTTGGCAAGCGGATCGCAAGAGAACAGGCCTGCGAATAGGTAGGCCTACCTGACTCATGGGTCACACTCTAAACATTTAAAGACTAATTATATGTAAAAAGTGTTAAGGCAGGTGCAAAATATGTGCTGCGTGTGTAAATAGTTTGTAAGATATGTGCTGCATGTGTTCTAAGTGTTATTAGCATGCCCCTGTTTGACTGAACACTTGCCGCTGGCACACATTTGGAACATTACCAGAACATAACTTCTATATTTTTTCGCCCATTTGAACACTTTCGATAACACAGACCAGAACACTGATACACTTACACGTTCTAGATCAATGTAAAATGTGTCTTGTTTTAGTAACAAAACAAGTGTTCTAACTTCTTGTTTACAGTGCAGGGAGGGAGAAAAGATACAGGCACTGCCCTCACGATGCTGTCCCACAGAAAAGTAGGGTCTCATACACGCCACTTCCCTACGACCTAAAAACAAGTCAGGGGAGATCACTCCAACAGGAAGTACAGGGGAGATCCCTTACCTTCACATTAACTCCGCCCGAGGTCAATAAATATGAAAGATTATTTTTGTGGAAAGGCAGTGGAGAAAATGTCGCTGCACACGAAGATAACCCCCCTAACAATAGGAATTACGTATCCCAAATGTCTTGCGTGCTTGCAAAATGAATGACTGACTAAATGAACAAATGAATAAATAAAATAATTGATGAATGAGACAGGTAACGGACGTACCTGGTTCATCTCAAACTCCATATTGCTCTGCCCCGAACACAGCCAGACATCACCGAAAAGCACATCGGTGAGAGAGACCTGCCCCTCGCTGGAACTCACTTGGATGGCGAAAGGTCCGGGATCTGTCACTGCGGGCAACTTCACCTTCCACTTGCCATTTTGGACTTGACCTGTGGCTGGTGACCCGTGACCCACGATCTGGGCGGTGACGGTGTCGCCCTCTTTGGAAGCAGTTCCGGTGAGGATGGCTCGATGGGGGCCACGCTGCAGGACCATGTGGTCTCCATAGAAATTAGCCAACTTCAGGGCTCCCTCACCTGGTTCAAAGAACGTTAGCTAATTATCTGACAAAAACGTTCAGGTGTAAGACTGTGTGATATCGAGTCGAGAAAAAAAAACTGCAGAATAGTATCTATCTGAGCGGAAATTTCTGGCACAAGATCATCATGAAAAATGTGGTATTCCACTTACTGTAGGCAGAGAGGAGACAGACAGTAAGGACTGTGAGAAGCAGCCCCTGCGACGACATTTTCTAACTGAATATTTGGGTACAACACAGTTTAAGCAAGAGCTTTATCGCAGGAAGAGATAAGGAATGTTCTGTAGTCCGTCTTACACCGCAGTTTTATCAGGTTTGTGTCCGGACAGTAGAGCAGGAGCAGAATAAAAAAAAAACCAGATACCAGACCTTTGGGTTGGTGAGCGCAACTGTTTAGCACTGAAGGCAGTATTTCTGTGCAGCACTGCCAGTCCTGGAGATTACAAGCTGTTATTTGTCTCTATGACTGGCTTATTTTGAATTGCCGAGTGACTGTAAAGTTCCACCAACACAGCTGTCTTTCAAAACAAGTGGAAGAAAGGAAGGAATTAGTCTGTCAATCGACAGATAGTGATTAGTCAGGGATACTGCATAAAACATGTTCACGTTTGTGACAGCAGTTTAGATAATGCATTTTTCTAAAACGCCAAAGAAATTTTATGTAGTAACTTTTGAAATTAAAACAAACTGTGAGAAAATAGGGTTTCCCCAAATGTAAATAACTTATAAGTTTCTATTATTAACTCTTTTTTCCTAATAATAAAGGACATTTTTTCTTCAACAATTTTAAAAGGTTATTTACTTCTCTGTTTTTTTGGAGTAAGTATTCATATTTTTTATCTAGAACGGCCAAACTATTGGGCTATATAAGAAAGTGGAAGTTATCGATGCTTTTTGGGTAGCTTAAGCTTGTTCCAATCAAATCGTTAACCCTTTCCTGCCCAGATGAGGTGAGTTGCATGTCAAGTGCCTATATCGTATACATTGATTTCATCTTCAGCCCTGCTCCAAAGATAATCGTATGGGGTTAAGATCTGGCACGGGAACAGCAGATGTTTTAGAGAGATATTTTACTCAAGATAGTTCGGTGGTTGGAAGAAAAAATTGTGTAGTGTTTAACAATAAGCAAAGAAGTCAGCTGTTTTCATAGTCCTTGAGCTTACTGCACTAAAACTGCTGGTTTGACCATGAGAAGGCTCTTAATGTGTATATGTGTGTTTTGGATAGACCTTATCGAACATTCTATTTGAATTCATATTTGTCCGAACAACAAACTTTGATGATCCTACCCGAAAAAATCAAATAGTTAAAATTGGTGAAATAGCTAAAGGTACTCAGACGCAAAATAACAATAAAAAGCAACAACTGTCACGATATACTGTTTGTTGTAAACACATTTTTGTGAAAAGTCTTTATAAAATCAAGAAAACACACCAGCATATCTATAAATGCAACACTCTTTTCGTCTGCTACACTGCTGGGGGTGGGGTGGTAGTGGTGGTGGATTTGTTGCTTAACGTCCAGCCGCAAACTATGTGCATATCACGACGGTGTTGCTTAGACAAAGTTAACGTGCTGTCACGCGTGGGACTGCTGGCGCAACACGGGCCTCAGTCCCACCCAGTCACATTACACTGATACCGGGTCAACCAGTCCTGGTACTGTTCCCTGTAGTGCCAGGCGTCTGGCAGTACAGCTCAACATTGTCAATTTTTAAGTCTTAGGTATGACTCGGCCGGGCCGCGAACCACCGACCTCCCGCCTCGGAAGCGGACGCCTTCACCACTAGACCACCGAGGCGGTCTACACTGCTTGGGGGAATCTCCCAGCCGCGGGTGACGTCACGAGGAGGATCGGCAGATGAGACACTACTTCTTTTCCTCTGGCCGGCGTCACGACTGGCGCAAATCTCGCTCTTATCTCTGGCAAAACTAAACTGCAACGGGACTAAAAGAAAGAAATGCTATGCACCAATAAAAAAGCCATGAAGATTTTTCATTCAAAACTTCATAAGCTGTCTCTGCATTCTTTCACTTACTGCATTGCGATGCCAAATCGGGATCTTCTTATCATAGACAAGAATTGGCCTCAGCGAACATTGAGATCAAGGTCACACGCTAATTGTCTAAACTGCTGGATCACGTTGATTTTTTTTTACAAGGGGCACAGAGAACGTTCATATATTTGTGTGCATATGGCATTTAATAGAAAAAAAGCAACAACGTACAGAACAACACCAACAAAAACTTTAATTACAGTTTCATGTTGCATGTTGTTGACGGATAATCTGTAAGGTTCAGGTTCCAGAAAACCCGGACATTTCCTTTAAACAGGAAGTGTATTAGTAAGGTATGGGGGAGCGGGGAGACCACTGTCAGCAGCGTAGATGGCGCACTGTTTCAACGGACACGGAGTTGTTCGCCACGCGTAGCGAAGGCCCAGCACCTTGTTGGCGTTACAAGCGGCAGCGGAAATGACCACGTGAGAGCCTTGCTGGCTTAGGATTGGTGCATCGACCCAGTATGTTCCACGTTCTGAGCAGCTATGTATGTTTGCTCCACCACAGCAGACCTGTTAATTAAAAAAAACTGTATTTTTCGTGATGACGCACAATAATAACGACCTATAAACAAACTAT
>SMGT01000790.1:0-27500 GCA_004794575.1 Lanistes nyassanus | reverse complement strand
CTCTATGCCCCTAACTAACCTACCTGCTACCTACTCCCTAGCACGCATATTGTTACATCTGGAAAGTCTCGTTTGTTGTTAATCAGAAGAGGTTTGTCTAAAGCGGCGTGATTGTTGTGAGACGCATGAAGAAAAGACAGTTGGTCATTTTCTTTATGACGCAGAACACTGCCCCTTCAGATAGGACACACGTGCGGGTTTTATTCCATGGCGCGAAAAAACCTGTTAGGGTCGGTGGCAAAACTTAGAGTCAGTCGGATGACCGAAAACAATTTGTTTTGGGGGCTACATAAGCTTCCAATTTAAAGCTGTGTTCCCTTACTTCCATGAATTAATATGCGCGGCCCAGTCAAAGGAACATCATTGTCAAGCAGATCGGAAGTGATAAAGACTAGCTGTCGAAAGCGCGGCTGCATGAGGATCACAGCGAAATCGTTATTACACTGGCGTCTAGCGGAAGTGAATCTTTAGACATCGCTGGTTGTGTGTGAAACTGATTAGAGTCTAGCGGTGAGTCACGCGACGCGACGTACACTTGCACTTGTTCTCTCGCGCCTGTATCTAAGACGATTTTGTTGTTCTCATTTTTCTTCCCTTGATTTGTATTCTATAAGTTATTTTACAATATTTATCTGTTTTCGCTATGTGCTGTGTACTGATAAAAGGGTAATACCCCCGAAATGTTGACGTTGTCCTGGTATTAAGCGTGTTTCGGTTTCCTTGTCGTTGCCACCCGGGATTATCCTATTCCGGCAACGATCGGGAGTCCATAACGCGCGGGTTTCCCCACTCTTTTGCGGGGAGAGGTGCAAGTGTACGATGTTACAAGTATGTCGATGTGTATAGTATGTATATGTCTAAATGCAAGCAGAAATGCTTCAACTCATCGCTGACTTCACGCCCTTAAAGTCTGACAGGGTGCGGGAGTCACCTGATGCGTGTACATCTTGAAATGTGACATCGGCTACAAAATCTCCTGGGAGGTACCTCTTCTCTTATAAGAAACCTGATGTACTTACCTTAATGTGATGTACCATGAAGTGAATAGCTTGCGTGTATAAAGCTCCTGCACGTTTTGGTGTAAAAGGTGGCAAGGGTGATTTTCAAATTTTATGTACTTTTTTAAAATTTACAGAAACTGGGTGCTTTATAGCTACGTTGCCTCAGCAACTTTGTGACATAAACAACAGTGACTTTATGAAACTCTGCAGAAATAATAAACGTAAAAGGTGGCAAGGGTGATTTTCAAATTTTATGTACTTTTTAAAAATTTACAGAAACTGGGTGCTTTATAGCTACGTTGCCTCAGCAACTTTGTGACATTAACAAGAGTGACTTTATGAAACTCTGCAGAAATAATAAACGTAAAAAGAGGGGAAGCTTTTAGCACTTATGACATGATGCTGTATATACTGAATTCTATAGTGTGGAATTTATTGTGTAGATATATAGTAAGTTCTTAAGTTATTTCGCACCCAACATCAAATTTCATGGATAAAAGAGAGAGTGGGCTGTTCTATAAATAAGGGCTTAAGCCGCCTATAGTTTCTGGGAAAACCAGGATGAATCTTGCAGTAACACTTTTGATACCGCACTATTACGGGATAATGTAGGGCATAACATGTCATATTAATTATTGAAGACGACAAAACCAGTCCCTTAGCACACGAATCTCTCACACACCGACAATATGCACCTTGTAGAATTACTTTGTTTTCAGCGGACCAGACACTGCATTTCTTTCAAGCAGTCTTTATGTATGAGCTAACAACAGGAGAGCTGACAAGGTTATTATATACTGCTATGTATGCATTTTCGTTCTAAAGAATCCTCAATCATCCATTATCAGCTGTTACCATAATACAACATTGTAAAGAAAAGTTTTCAGAACTGTCACTTACGGGATAAGTTAGCGATGCCTATACTTTCAAACTTTCATGTACTTATGTACAAGATAAATAAAAATGTCGACAATTTTTTTACTGTTCTAAAGCTGTTATTTTCAACAAGATTTAGTGCTGCTACGTAGTCGACCGAAGGTGAAGAATTTATTTGAAAACCACAGCAACGAAGTATACAAGGTCTGGGTACAAGACCCTCGTGTTTGCTGTCCGCCCTGCTCGAAATTTTCTTGCAGCTTAGTGCGAATGCGCTAAACACAAACCTCTCAAACTGTCTATTCTCTCTTCAAATTGTTTGTAACTTTGATTTGCGTCTTCTCCATATTCTTATACTCCCTGAAAAAAAAAACAAAGAAAAAACCTTTCTTAAGTTTATGGCATTATTTTTTTATCAAAAGCTGTGTCAGTGACAGCAGACGTTGTTATCATGCGTCTTCCCTCAGTCGGTAAGCAGACAGCTGGCCGCGCGATGTCCCTACTTCCTATTTGACCCTAGCAAGCAGGCAACGCGCATGCGCGGAAACTAGTACAAAAAGGCTTATTGCCAGTGTTCTCTGTAAGCAGGTTTCGTCAGAGCTGCAGTTAACTTATCTGGATTCTTCACGTTTGTAACTCCTCCGCTGGAATAAAGGGCCGCCAGATACGTGAGTGCGATTTTTTTAAAATCTTTATTTTGAAATTCCCTATAGTAGTATCCCGTAGTTATTTTTACAGACGCCTTCGTAGTTATTTCAGAGACGCCTTGCCTATAATAGTTCTCTCACTATTGAATGTGTAGAGCCGAACGTAATTTTAGCAGAGAAGCTTCTAATAGGTACATGCCATCTAGGTCAGAGAGGCGGAACGCAGCGTGCGAAACTCTTGTGAGAATTTGAAGCAAAGTTTTTTCACAAGTGTTTTAGGGTACCAAAGATTTTCATTTTAGTGAAATACTTATTTTTATTTTTAAAAATCCCCCCAAATGATGATAATTAATAATTGTTCTTATCGTTAAAATATCTCTTTCCAGTGACGCTTGTTTGTAAGCCCTCTTGGAGCAGGCCGAAAAAGACGCTCCCCAAAACAACCTTGTGATACAGAAGCGAAGTAATCAGAACAAAAAAAAACTATTGAACAACTCGACTTACTAAGCATTTTTGATTACATCTTCTTAATTTTTTAAGGTTTTTGAGCCCCACATTAGTTTATTCAATTTTTTCCCCGTCTGAACCTAGAAAATGGTTTCGTAAGTTTCGTAAGTGCTAAGCAAAGAAAAACAAGTGACTGCAACTTGGAGGAAATTCCAAACAAGGGAACTGGACCAAGCCAAAAAAAGTACAAAAACGAAATGTTTCGGGGCACTATTCCTTCATCAGGACGACACAAAAACGACGAAAAAACGAAACAAGACAAAAAGAGAAGAACAAGACTTAGCGGCAGTGGATGTGGCGCGTGGGCTGCATGGCAGGAGAATGACCCAATCATGCAGCCCACGCGCCATATCTACTGCAGCTAAGTCTTTTCTTCTCTTTTTCGTTTATGTCGTCCTGATGAAGGGGCAGTGCCCCGAAACATGTCGATTGTCTTCGTCTTTGTCCTTTTTTAGTTTGTTCCAGTTCCCTTGCTAAGCAAAGTCCAAACGTGTCTATTCAAAAAAAGACCTAGTAGAAAATCTGAATGCAGGAAACTCATTATTTCTTTCTTTTCGTAGAAGAATCATTTTCAGTTCCGTTTCACACATAATTATGAAAATCTTATGCTTTTGTTTTTTGCTGTGAACTGAGAAACGTAGTAGGTATGCCGATAGCGTCCTTTTTCTAATTTGCATAGCGTGCCACAAGAGATCGTTACGTGACCGAAAAGATTGTGCACTACTGGTTTAAACTTCACTTATTCATGACAACCTTTGCTCCTTGGGCGTCTGGAACTGTTGACATACTCTCTCACGCAGGCCTATTCTTAAAGAAAAAGTATTACGTAGTAGTTAATAGAATTAGTATTTGTGTTTTAGTTACAAATAATAATAAAAATGAATGAACTGAAACTTATTTTCGGTGCTTTACTTTGAACTTCATGTAATGTGTTTAAATATTTAGTCTTCTAGTTCTCTGTGTACAATTTGTTTTCGTTTTGATGCACTTGAGTGTGTAACTTTAGGTATAGAAAAGAAATAAATCAGTAAAATCAACTAATAGTACTTTCATTCTACTGCTGAGAGTTTAAGCTATCCCTTGATGTCTTATTTTTAAATATTTGTTAAGATCTGTAGAAGTTATGAACGTTTAACGCTCAAAAACCCAGTTCGCTGGACACAATTTACTTAAGATCCCCATGTAAAAAACACGACCAAATAAGATCAAACAAATATTCATAACTCCTTTAACTTTTGGCCTATTTTAGTAAATTTATGTCGTTTTGCGTGTATTTTTAAGCTCTTTATAATGACATACTTTACTTTTGAAAAAAATGAGTTTAATTGTCACGTACCTACTTCTAATGATGGATCGAAAAGAGGGGATGCTTTTAACACCTACGATAAACATGATATATACTGAATTCTATAGTATGGAATTTATTGTGTAGCTATATAATAAGTTCTTGAGGTATGCGTAAAATAGTGCGCTGTTCTACAAATAAGAACTGTTTCTGGGAAGACCCGATGCCTATACATTCATACTTGCTTATTTCAGAGTTCCCAATATCTCCTTGATACCACCGTTACACAAAAATATTTTAGGTTTGAATAAGGGCACAGGTCTGCATTAGTTTTATGAACATATCTCCATATATCATTTTCCAGTTCAATTAAAATTATTTCATCTGTTGCAGAAGCGAAACACTACATACGTATCGTTATATAATCTACTCCCAAACTGAGAAGCACATGAAGGCCATTAAAATGATAACGCTGTCGCTGTTCGTTTTACTCCTTTTCACCAGTGTTCAAGGTAAGACCGGGGCTGTTATCGAGCTGTAAAAAACTGGGGAATGTGGTCTTACTGTCCTCTTTTAAAAAGAATTATGTTTCCGTTTATCGTGCCATCTTTCGTCGTCATGTTAAATCAATAACTGAGTGTGACCAATGTCACGAGCACTGTGTGGAGGATTAGTACCATTTTCTCTTGATTGGCGCTAAGTATACTGCTTTGAGGAACAGATACGTACCATTATTTTATTATCTCCGTTAATCTTAACGTTGATAATGTTCTGATGCCCCGCTGGTGACCTCAGGCTGTTGTCGAAGTACACATACTGACAGAACTGATAGTCTGGCTTAGAGACGTCATAGGGTGTGAAACAGTGGTGACATGCTGTTTGCTAGAACAGTACATGCGAGCTAGAATTAAGTCCTTGTCGCGTTGCATTGACCGGGGAAAACATGCGTTAAATACCCTCATGCCGGTCGTCTTTATCAACCAGAGAAGCTGTTAAGCGAAGTATAGGCGTCGAGATGTTGTTCACAACTTGTTGTCTGTCTGCAGCCAGATGCAGGGCTGGTGGTGAAACCTAAACCAGTCGTGATCCCGTAACAAGCTATGGGTTAGCGACCTTTGTCAGGAATTCATGGACTGCTTCGGGAGTTAACCGACGGGTTCTAACCACCGTTATTTTAACAGCGGCTTAACATGGCGGTGATCATTTTGTTTCCTGCTCGACAGTGTAGAGTGAGAAGGGAGAGGCAGCACATTCCACAAGACGGCGGCAATGTACTAAACAGTTCTCTGACTGTAGAGTTCGGTTGTGTAGTAATTTATTATTATAGCGCCGTTTTAACAACCCGAAGGATGGAGTTCGTTTTGCGCAAGGCTCCTTAATTACTCTCACCCACCTATCTTCTGATGTTTATGTATAAAATTTTTCAAGATCAAAAATTAATAAAGAAAATTACAGTATACCTCGTACATTTGAAATTTTATAATTTTGCATTTGTTGTTGTTGCTGATGATGATGACGACGATGACGACGACGGCGATGGTGATGATGACGACGACGACGACGAAACCACCAGCCAGTCAATCTACTTGCCCCAAACGTTTTCTTAAAATATTAGCAATAAGGAACTATTAAAGCGAACGCGTATCCAGTCTGCAAAACAAACGCTCAGCCTTTCGCCTTTTAACTCATGATTCTAGTCACTACAACAAAACACTGCTTTCGTCTTATGAACACCTTTTTGTTGGCAGCAGATTCAAGCAGTTTTTAAGGTGTTTTATTTCTCCTTATATACACGAAGCTGTGGACAATACATCGACTCCAACAATTTATCGCTGTGCTGTTCGAATTAAAGGACTGTGACACCATGCAGATGATAAATATACTTTTCGTCAGTCGTTGCCTTACGACAAGCATTGGCTCTAGTTGACATCTACTGATCTTTCAGAGCTACGTTTTCTATGGTATCTCTTTTCTCAGTCACATTACCAGCATGGCGACGCCTACAGTTTGATGTACAGACACGCTGATGGACAGGCAAACATGTTGCAAACATTTTCATGCTTAATCCTGCACGTTTGGTCATTGTGTCCAATGTGGTGACGTGGTTTTCGCGTCCTTGAACTTCCCGTGCTTGGTATGACAAGTTAAAACAGTAGTGTCTTCACCCATAAGCAACATTCACACATTGTCATGCTCACAACATAGATAAACATCGGTTAACCACTTTGATGGGATAACAAATTTGCTAACAACATATAGGTCTGCACCCTCGCTAGCAAGACACTGTGACGTGGCGGGCCGTACCTTATCTTATTGGACTCGACTTCTCAGAATTACTGGACAAAAACTTTTATGGTGATCTCGTAAAATGTAGATTTAATTGAGCAATCGTCAACAAAACCTTTACTGCAACAGGTCAATGGTTTCTACACCAGAGGGTGACGACGCTATGAAATAATGCGAATAACTAGAGAAATCTTCCGAGGGAAAAGATTCTCATACTCTGACACGTTTGCTCAGTCTCATACAGGCAAAACACTACTAGCTCAAGAGCCCCCACCCTCGTAAAACACGCAACTCCAGCGAACTGTTATTCAACATATATTTCATACACTAACTGCTCGACAACATCAAATATATCTACAGATTATTTACAAAGAATCACCTTGCTGGTGTCTAGGGTAAGACGCTGCCTGATTACGTCATACCACGTGGTATCAGACAAAGAAGATAATCAACTCCAGAGGGGGAATCAAATTGCAAAACGGCCTATGATCCCGCTCTATACACAATTACAGTAAGTGGCTGACAATAGAGCTCCTACTCTGGTCACCACTGAAACCACTACTTCTGCGATACACAGCTCTGAAGCTATTAATATGTGACCAACATCAGAGCACCTACTCTTGTCACTACTCAAACCACTACTTCTGCGATACACAACTCTGAAGCTATACAAACTGAATCAATAAGTGACGAACGACAGAGCACCTACTCTTGTCACTATTGAAACCACTGCTTTTACGGCAATACACCGATACACTCAGTGACCAACAACAGAGCACCTACTCTGGTCACTAACGAAACTCCTGTTTTACTGAAATACACAGCTCTAAAGCTATTCCACGACCAACTAAGAAGCTAAGACACTTCCACGAACCGCAGTTCACTCTATACCCTCTTTTGGCTTTATTGCCCGGCCACTAGCTTATGACATCTCCTGTCTCCGGCAGGATAAAACCATCTATCTTATCAACCCGAGTCCCCGACTCTAAGATAATCTATGGAAAGAGCAGTCCTACAAGGCACAACAACAGACACTTACCAATTTGTCTAGTAGTCGGCAGAATACACCCCGAGTACCTGCGTGAGATGCTGGAGTCCTTTACTCTTTTCAGGCTAATTTGGCAAGGGCAGAGGTCCGTGGGTTTACACGTGTCCGCTTCCTGTGGTCCTCCTACATTGACTCACTCTCCGTGACCTCCTCTCTGTGTGTATCCATCTCCCTATCTCACGTTTTACCTCCTTATGTACTAGGCGTTCTCTTTGGCGACTATAGCGCCGGTTAACCGGCGGCGGCGTAAATGAGCCAAGAGGACGCGGTGTCGACAAACTTACGACGAATTCAAAACTTTGCAGCGACGCATTTAACGGTGTAAGGGAGGTAAACCTTATATTATTGTGAAGCTCGATCGTCGGTTGTTTCCCCTGCACTGTCTAAATGAGTTTCGGAAACAGTTTCGGCTTGCCAAACGAGGTTTAGTGTAGTGACCCTCCAGGTCTACTTCCGTCGTTCACACTGGATCTACGGGTTTAATTTGTTGTGTGTTGTTTTGTGTGCAAAAAGTGACTGTATTTGGGACCAAATAGTAAGTAGTATTTAATATTTTCAACTAAAAAGTATTGTTTCCATTGTGTTGCCGAAGAATAGATCTTTCTAAATATGTAAAATATATTGCTGTGAGTGTGGTAGTTTTTAAGCGGTAATTTTTTTTAAACGTTAAATCTATGCGGCCTCTATGCGGCCTCTGGGGTTGCTAGCCCTGCGGGTCCCTACGTGGTCAAAGAGTTAACCTTGAGTAACCGGTTCTGGTCAGACTAGGTGGAGCAGGGCAGCTGTCATGACCAATGGCGTTTCACTCACATACCTTAAGTGTGAAGAGAAGGGGAGGAGCTAGCTGGCTAAGCTAAGAGTGACAGGTGATATCCTAGGAGTGACATGTGGCAGACACCAAAGGTCATGAAGCTTATGTGCATCCACAGCCCTCATCTGATCCTGGTGATCAGCATCAGTTCTGAACCTCCGTAGACTACTTTCAACCAACGTGTACACTTCATTTAAGGCGAGGTCAGATTTGATCCTCCGGTCTTAACAGAAGAACACAAATATAAAATATAAAATTCTAGTATAAAACACTCTAAATTGAACAGTATTAACAAAGATAACAAAGATCTAAGACTAAAAATTGGTATCACACCAAGTCCGGTAATGTGACATACACGTATGCTCTTTACCTGCTATGTTTTACAGTAAAATGTGTAAATCAGTGCAATGTGGATGATGTGCAGGCAAGAAGACAACATGCATGGCTGTGACAAAGGCAGAAACTGCTGACCTGACATGTTTTTTCTCAGAGAATGTAAACCATACCAAGAAGGACTTCACAGTCTATCACCAGAATGCCGACCACATGCCAAGTAGGATCATATCCTCACTCTTTCTCATCCAGAAAGTGATCAGGGTTCTCTCTTTCTCGCTCTCTGTCACTGTCTCTCTCTTTCTCGTCAGAGCGATTACATAGTTGTGAACTACATGTATTCACATAGTATGTTATCAATATTTTGAAAGTAAGTTGAAAGTAAGCTTAAGTTGTCTTATGTTTTATATGCATCAGCTCGCGTGGTTGACTGTATCTGGATCTTTGGCACACTTGATTGCTCTACGAAAGAGAACTACAAGTTCAATTTAATTGTAACGGACCACATGACAGTTGAAATAACAAAAGTGACGCAAAGAGAAACTGGAAATTACACCTGTGAGATCTCTGGATCAAATCCAGCAGATCGTGATTCTTGTCAATTGTCAGCAGGTAAAACTTTTTTCAGTCTTTTAACGTTTTTTGGTGAGATGATTTTAGCGAGGTCACTTCCTATGCTTCCTTTGGATTTTAAAACTTATTTAAATAGAGCATCATTTACAATAACAGCCACAAAGATTTATAGTTACAATAATAGCTGTCTGGAAATATCTCAGTTTCGCTGCCAGATAAAATTAGGGATGCATCTTTGGTTCCCGCTTCTAAAGAACAGCTCAAGTTTATTTCTTCCATCTTGCACTTCAATACTTTTCACGGATTTGTGACTTTTCTCAGCTAATTATTAATGCTGCACCTTCGCCGAGTCTCTCTCTCTCTGTGGCGTTCACGCGCGCCATACAAGAATACTTCGTCATCATTATTATCATTACTATTATTAAAAATAATTAAGATAGAGACGGGAGAAAAAGCGAAAAAGAAAGACTGTAGAGGAAGAAGATACGGAGGCAGGGAGAGAGAAAAAGAATAGTAAAGAATGAGCCCTTCTGGCGAAATTATCTTCCCCTGCACCTAACGCTAGGTGGCGTGACACGGGTCAGTAGGCCTAACACTAGCCGCCATTGTACAACAACGCGAACCATAACATGCCGAACAAATGCTGTGTTCCGGGTTGCAATGTGCCCCTAGGGTTCACATTTCTAAGGGTTCATCTTATTCGGCGTGGTGGTAACGGCGACCACTGGAAACCCTAAAAAAATATCATATTTTCGTGCCGAAGATTTCGTCGACGGAGCAACTTCCAAAGGTGAGAACTCTAAACATATCTTTGTTCTGGGTAAAACAAAACAGAAGAATATACAATAAGATTAGCATGCAGCTAATGCGACAAGATCAGAAGAGGTGTAGCGCAGGTCATGGAAATTTTTAGTTTCTGTTTTAGTTCTCATGCACTCGGTTGATTGCTAGCTATGTCAGTATGTGTATCATTATGAAAATTTCCAAGGCAGAGATGATGTATTAAAACTGTGTTTATGGACACAGACATTGTTAAAGATGGTGGACTAGAACAAAATACATACCGGATCCAGCAAAAAAGTTCATTAAGCAAGCAGCTACCAAAATAGTAGATTTCTTGCCTTTGATGATCATGAACATTCTGATCTGATTAGTCTTACTGTGGTGGGTATGTACATTTCTTCTTTTTTATTTATTATATATATATATATATGCATTGAGTGAATATGTATTTGAAATGTTCTCAGGTGCGCTTATTAGAAGGGAAATAATGCTAAAGCCACATGCAGAACCTAGTCTTGTAGATTGGTCAGTTCCAAGAAGCACACAGTCTCTTGCACGGGAGAACAGATTAATGCACCGACAAAATCCTTTGATGGTCTCAACAAACAGTTTCACACCTGCCATGGGTCAACAGGAAAATGAGGTAACTGACATTTGTGGTAAAGTTGTCGGTGTATAAGACTGTTGGAATGAAACGGTGTTAATGTTCTTTTCAACATTTAGTCCACAAAATGGCATACCAATGGATTTATGAAGTAGGACAGGGAAGCAACTTGTCAGAAATTAATACCCTAACATATAAATGAATGACGCATGTCTGTCATTATTACTGAGTGAAATATACCAGGGTGTTTTGATTTATTAAGAATAATTCAGTTACTTCATTTTATTTACTCCACAACACCTCTTAGCACCCTAGCATGTAAGCGTTGCATGTATGTCTTTTTCCAGATATCACTGAATGAATACCAGGAGTTGTGTTAATTTTTTGTGATTTAAAAAATATTTTATTTTCTTATTAAAGTCACTTAGCTTTTTATTTTTTAAAATTTTTGTATTATAATATTTATTTGGAAATGTTTATGTTTGATTTTGAAGTCAAACATATGTATGATTGGTGAGCGCTTTTAGCTACCTTTTTCCACATGGTTTGAGACAGACAATCATAAATGGCAATTTGGTTTTTGATGTAAAGAGCACCTACATATGTTAGTGAAAAACATACATATGGTGAGAAAGACTGTTTTTGTTAGCACTAAGTAGGATTAATTTGTAAATTTGTAAATGTTTACTAGTGGATCAAACTTGTTGTCTGTTGTTGCCTGTATCACAAGCTATAAACGTTTGCATTTTGTACATTTTTTGAAGCTGAACTTGACCCAGGATTTATTTGTACTCTCAAATTCTTTCCTTCTTTCCGAGGTGTCCATATAAAACTACTGATCGGAAAAGCTACGATTGTGATAGAGATTAATATGCAAGTGATTTTGTTTCTACTTTTTGTGTACTATTTTGTTTATTTATTTTTTGTTTATTTGTTTGTCGACAGGAGAATGCAAGGATGGATGGTACAGCCCAAATGTCAAGCTCAGCAAGGTCGGATGCTTCAAGGTGACCAAGAACTGCTGCTGGAAAAAACTTGTGCCTGTGTTTAACACACTTGGCCCTGAAGTGAATTAACATACCTGAGTACCCAGAGTCTTGTAAAAATGTTCCACTGAACCAGTTCATTTTGATGCTGACAAGACTTAGGCAAGGTACTGGCTATTTGGCCCTATCTAGGATGTGTGGTGTATCTGTATTCACAGCTGAAAACATTTTTCTTATGTGGATTAATTTCTTACGAAGGCAGTGAGGGGAAGTTGATACCTGGATGACAGCAGAAATGGTGAGATATTTTGGCCCTTCATATTTCAAACATAAATTTCCCACAACAAGAGTGATTCTAGATCTAACTGAAGTGCCAATTGAAAAGCCTTCTAATCCACTTGCCCAGACGGCTTTATTCAGTACTTAAACAAAATACAGTGAAAGCTGTGATAGGAGGAACACCAGGTGTCTTATGTTTCATCAGCTTAAACTGGATCTACTTCTGATCGACAGATTATTGAGATCAGATTTGCCCAACATGTGTGATCCTGGTGATTCTGTAATGCCTGACAAAGGCTTCAATGTCCAGGACATGTTTGCACCAAGAGATGTTGGCATCAACATTCTTTAAGAAGAAAAACCGTCTTTCTGAAAAGCAGGCGTTGGTCGACAGGAAGATTTCAAATAATAGAGTTCACATAGAGAGGATAATTCTCATGAAAAAAAAACTTACAAAATTTAGATCGATGGACTGAATGCCTCAACGACAAAGCTTGCGTCCTATATAATATCAGTATATTACATGTTGTGCATTTTTCGCAACAATGTTGTGTCGCACAATGCTTGAGTAGTTCAGAGGGTCTGTAGAGTTGTGTAATGAACTTGCTAAAAGGATCTACTTGCAAGTCAGGTGTGTGAGCTTTTGTATTTTCAATCTTGCCTGAGACCACTTTGGTTTAGTCAGAATCAAAACAAGCTAAATGTTAGACCGTCAGTCCGACTGATGATTTTTGGTATAGATACTCCCAACAAATTGTCCCTTTGTGGATAAACATGGGATCAATAGACCAAAGCAAGGCAATCTATACTTTTAGTAAAAATTCTGTATTGTCACGTTTCAAACACTTGGTATTTATGGGCTCTAGCTGCAGACAATAATGCTAGTTGATAGTTAACTTGACACCTCATATTACAATTGTATTAATTTGCACTTTCTGTTAATTTTTATTCTGTGTGAGGATGTTTTTTGGTAGTAATTGTGTGGGGGTTGAGGAATTATATAAAATTGCTTTTTGCAGCTTCCTTAAGATTATTGTAATTTTTATGCCGATGTAGTCATTGTATTGTTTATGTTTGTATGTAACAGTTCATTGTTTATACTCAAGAGTTTAACACATGATACAAGTAATCATGGAAATGATGGACTGTGTGAGATTACAGAAATATTTCATTGTTATGAGGGATTGCTGTGTATGCTTTGAAGGAAGAAGAATGTAGTCATTCACTTTTGTTTTCAAGATGGAGAGATGCAGAGAGATGTGTTCAGTAATGACAGATACCATACACAGTTTTACATAAATATGTAGGCATGTACGAAAACATAGTAATAATAAATGTAAAAAATAAATTGGTCAGAAAAGACTGAAAGAATGAACACAACGAAGTGTACTTTTTTCACCTCTTTCCTACACACAACATCTGGCCTTGTACTTGGTAATAATAATTGGGTGTTTTCTTTAGCATCAATTTGCCGTTTAAATGTGTTCGTTCTGGTGAATTGAGACAGTCCAAACAGGACACAACACACATGCTTACAGTCTGCAGATTGGGCCCATCCCTGCTGCACATTCGCATTGTGCCTCAGGGGTGGCATAATGCGCAGAAATGCAGACATCAACTTTGTAAGTAACGTTCACCTTCATTTCTGCCCGTACCTCCGAACGAACAAAAGTTTTGTTTCTGTCACTTTAGTGGCACACACGAGCAAGATTAGACGTTAATGCCTCCCCAAAATCCGTTTACTTTCCACGTGACCTAAACTATCCCGTCTTCCCATTGGCCAAAAAAGTCTGATTCCTGCGTACTTTTAATGATAAAATGACGTGTTCTCCTTTCTATATTTACGCATCCTCACTGCGTAAGTAAACCCGTTGGTAGTTGTGATGTCAACTTTCTTGCATGATCAAATCACAATAACGAGTGAACATACAATGATAAAATTCACAACAATAGCGCTGGAGAAAACCCCTCACAATGTAACGACTATGAAGACATGTAAAGAGTGAAAAGTACACGGTAAACGAAAAGTGTTGAAGTTAGACCACTTTATTTTGTTACCGGAACAAATGACTTTTACATTGCTCTAGCACGCTTTAGTGTAAAAAGTGTTCTGTGTTCTCGAAAGTGTTCCAGTGCCTGGAAAATGTATAAACAGTGTTCTGATAATTCAATGTTTGAAATGTGTGCCAGAAGCAGATGTTCAGTCAAATAGGGGAATGTTACGAACACAACACACATCTAGCACGCATCTTACATGCTATTTACACACGCAACAAGTATTTTCCACCCGTTTGAACACCTTTTAGAGGTAGTTAGTGTCAATAATATGTAGAGAGTACCTGCCGTTCTTCTGGACATTTACTGCATACTCTAAATGTTATCGTAACTTTAAAAAAAAGTTACAGATATCGGCTAAAATCATGGTCGAAATGAAATGTGCATATATATATATATATATTACTCTCATCTCCAACTGGATACGAATGAATGACGTTTCTTTAAGATTTTTTAAACAGTTTTCAGTCAGAGATTGTTGAACTCGTTTATGTCGCATACAGGTAAGGTAGGCGTTTGCGAAAACAAACGAACAAAAAACCCTATATTATCGTTTGTAGGGATAACCACATGTGAGATACAGCCTGTAGAGCTGATGTCAAACACCACCTTGACCTGTCTGTTTCCTGAGGACGTGAGCCTGTCCAAGAAAGATTACAGCATTTACCACATCAGCGAAAGTTCAAGTCAGTGAATTGCTTGGTAGCTTAGGGACATTATCTGAGAAAACCTTTTATGTAATTATTATGGATTTCAGTTAGTCGATCCTTCCGTAAGTAATTTCCGTTATTTTGTAGTCTTACATTTTTAAACAATAATGTTTTTAAACAATAATGTTCAACTCATTAACAGACTGTCTGCTTGTTACCGTAATGTCACTCTGTTAGATCTAGGAAACTGAAGTCTGACAACTGATTGTCTTTGTGTTTTGATAGAGCCTCTTTTAAAATGCCGCTGGTTGTCAGACGGGGTTAAATGTCACATTACGTCACCCACTAAGTATGGGTATGACCCGGTTGTCACCAATATCACCAAAGTTCAAATACACCAAGTCACAAAGCAGGACGAGGGGTCTTACATATGCCAGATCAGCGGGTCAACCCCAGAACACTACCAATCATGTAAATTTACTCTGTTGCCACGTAAGTTATTGTTAACAAATGATAAACTTACACTTGCAACAATGGTGTGTGTGTGTGTTCGTCGTCATTTTAATAATCCCGAAATACCTTCATTAACTCAGGAAAAATAATGAGTAACAAAATTGCAAATTATGGGATCCGAGAGTACTTCACACTGTTTTCTTTAGTGATTCTATTCTCTGTGGCAGGGATTGCATTTGGTGACGACAGAAGTAATTCAAGGAGTAACTGTAAGACATTTCGAGCATTTTTCTTGTTTTAAAATATTTCTCAATTTTTTGAGTAACAGTATTGTGATCAGGTTAACTTTATGTGGCATTTTCCTGCCTGGTTTCCCGCGAGGATTCCTTTACAAACGACCATCGATTCTTGTAATTTATGTACTCCGTTTTTATTTTTAAAAAATATTCATTACATTCTGAAATAAAAATTTTAACGCGTAAAAAACTCTAGATCGTTTCAGACATAGTGAATAATTTTTTTTATAAAATGGCGATACTGTGCCTTCATTCCATTACTCCCTGTGGCCCAGGAAATTATTATTTAATTGGGCAGTTTACTTTTTTACAATGTATATATCTCCATCAGTCTTTTGTAAAAAAAAATAGTTTGTCAGTTCTATTAGGTATAATAATACCTTTTGCCTTGACATGTCAAGCTTAGTGCCATAAACAGTGAAACCGCGTCGGTGGTCTAGTGGTTATGGCTTTCGCTTTCGAGCCGCCGGGAGGTTGGTATAGTTCGCGCCCCAGCCGAGTCATACCTAGGACTTAAACATTGGCAATCTGCCCTGTCAGACACCTGCTCTATAGGAAACAGTACTGAGACTGGCTGGCCCGGTGTCAGAATAATGTGTTTGGGTGGGACTGAAGCCTGTTGTAACACTTCTTTGGACACCGTCCTTTACTTACATGCACCCTAACTCATCCAGTCGTGAAGACGCCAACTAGGAGTGCACGTCCCAAACTTTATTTATCATTTCAGTGTATGACCGGCTTAACCCTGCAACCTGTTCCTTCGTCTAGTGGCTATTATTGGACCACTTCTCTATCTCCACTGTCTACGCTATTGGTGACTCAGACGGAAGTCTGCCCTTTTAAAACTTTAACCTTTTCCTGGCCGCTAAAGGCAGTGGCTTCTTCCAGAGTAAAGCTCCGTTGTACAGCTGCAGCGGAGGTGCACGTAGAAGATAGCCCTGTGGCTCGTCCTCCACTGTGCCCCTCAGTCTTCGGCCTGCTAACTCCTGCCTTGGGCCTTCGTGGTCAAAACTTTCTAAGTCCCATGGCTGTCACATGTCAATCTTAGGGTATCACCTGTCACTCATAGGTTGGCTTGTTTTCCCCGCCCCTTCTCATCACACTTAGTGGTTAGCTGGACGCTCGCCATTGGTCACGGCAAGTCGCCCTGCTCCACCGAGTCTGACCAGAACCGGTTTAGCCCAGTTTTAAGGCGTCAGGGCGTTAGTACTTAAGCAGGGGAAAAACACTTACTGGAGATCGACACAGGGACACATCGGAGGACACACGGAGAACGGACACTGAGAGAGTGTCAACGTAGGAAGACCACGTGTTAGCCCACGGACTTCTGCCCCGCCCCCGCCATCTTAGCCAAAGAAGTGAAAGAACAAGGACTCCAGCTCTCTTGCAGTTACACAGGGTAATCTGCCGAACGCCTCGACGGACTGACTCGTAAAGGGACTACTGGACGTGCCTTATAAGTAAGGTCTGCTCTTACCTTAAACTTATCTTAGAGTCGGGGACTCGCGTTGTTTTAAGATAAGTGGTTTTATCCTGCCGGAGACGTCATAAGCTAGTGGCCGGGCACATGCCAAAGAGGTGGGACAGAAAGAAGTGCGGTCATGGGTGTCATAGCTTCTGTGTCGCTCGATGAATAGCTTTAGAGCCGTGTATTGCAGCTAAGCAGTAGTTTCGGTAGTGATCAAAGTTGGGGCTCTTGTGTCGGTCACGTATCGCAACTGTGTATTGCAGTAAAGCAGTAGTTTCGGGAGTGATCAGAGTAGGTGCTCTGTCATCGGTCACTTCTCGTCTCTGTGTTCTGCGGACAAGTAGTGTTTCAATAGTGACAAGACTAGGTGCTCTTTTGGTGGTCACTTATTGATTCAGTTTTATAGCTTTGTTATTGTGTATCGCAGAAGTTGCTGTTACAAGAGTGACAAGAGTAGGTGCTCTTTTGGTGTTCACTTATTGATTCAGTGATTTGAGCGGGATCATAGGCCGTTTTGCAGTTTGATTTCCCTCTTGCATTGATTTGATTATTTCCTTTGTCTGTTGCACGTGGTATGACGTAATCAGGCAGCGTCTTACCCTAGACACGAGCACGGTGATTCTCTATAAATAATTTGTAGATATATTTGATGTTGTTGAGCCAGTTAGTGTTTGAAATATATGTTGAATAACAGTTTGCTGCAGTTGTTTGTTTTACAAGGGTGGGGGCTCTTGAGCTAGTAGTGTTTTGCCTGTGAGAGACTGAGCGAACGTGTCGAAGTATGAGAATCTTTTCCCTCGGTAGATGTCTCTAGTTGTTCACATTATTTCACAGCGTCGTCACCCTTTGGTTTAGAAACCATTGACCTGAAGCAGTAAGGCTTTTGGTGACGATTGCTAAATTAAATCTACGTTTACGAGATCGCCATAAAAGTTGACCAGTAATTCTGAAAGCCGAGTCCAATAAGATAAGGTACGGCCTGTCACGTCACATTAAATGCATGCACGCAGAGCCCTATGGGCTGGGCATAAGCCCGAGCAAACTTTTTCCGCCTGTGGCTTTCTCTCTCTTTCCTGGTTCTCTGCTCTTTTCTCCTTTCTCAAGTCCCATTGTGGCAACACGTCTCATTCAGCACCGTCCTGATATGCACCTAGTTTGCTGCGGGATGTTCAGCACCCACCCACCCACCCACCCAACCCACCCAACCGACCCACCCACCCACAAACAGTGTGTCTGTGCATGCAGTTGTAGTAAAGAGCGGAGATTACTTGTTACTGGTAATACTGTATGATGTGCACTAATAAAGTCGAAACCAGCTTGCAAAACTCATCAGCGAGTCACTGTTGTTGGGTTGGATTAGAGTAAATCTGATAGCCCTTTCTTCTAGTCTAGATAAGTTATAAAGTCCCATTTGTGTTGCAGGCGCTGATCTAATAATTCACGATCACCAAGACAACCTCCTCAATGTGACATCTAGTGATAACACAACGATCTCATTTGAAGTAGACTGGAGGGCTTGCCCGACAACCATGCCTGAACTGATAATAACAGTAATGAAGAAAGTAAATGGTCGCTTTTCTACTGAATGTAAACTGACGCAAAACAAAACTGTGTGTAGAGTGTCCACTCAGATTAGCTTCGCCTGTAACTGTGTGTCAGACGCTGGGCCGGTCAACCTCGTCCAAAGCTTCAACCAGTCCGGCAACATCACTTACCAGTGGAGTTGGGGCTATCAAGGAGCCGATGAAAAGAAGAGAAACGTGACGTTTATTGTTTTTGTAGAGGAGAGACCTCCAGATGATCCCGAATCAGATGTAAAACGTAAGTGTTTTGTTCGTAAGCAGCGAGCTTTATGTAGATGGGTATGGTGGTATGGTGGCACGGTGATGGAACGGGATTTTCGATGGAGTCGACCCCCAGGTTCTTGGTGATGCCGGTGGTCAAGATGACGACGACGACGAGGATACTCATAAGGCGAAGCACTGAGCACGACTGGGGGTGGGGGATTTATTTAAAAGCCACAGCGAAAAACTATTCAATCTCTCACAAAACCCTCGTTTTTACTGTCCACCTTGCTCGAAATTTTCTTGCAGCGAAGTGCGCATGCACGAAACACAAACTCTCAAAACTTCTATTCTCTCTTTAAATGGTTATTAAATAACACAAATATAAATTTCTAATATAAAAGGTAATCTAAATTGAACAGTACTAACAAAGATGAACTATTCACAGGTCTATGATATAAATTAGTTTCACACCAATTCGGGAATGTGACATGCACATATGTTCTTTAAAGTTACTTTATTTTTCAGTAAAATGTATAAATCGGTGCAATATGCAGTTCTGAAAAACTTTTGTGGATGATGTGCAGGCAAGAAGACAACATGCATGGTTGTGACAAAGGCAGGAAATTCTAACCTGACATGTTTCTTCCCATAGGATTTAAGCCATACCAAGAAGGACTTCAAAGTCTATCACCACTATGGCAACCACACGCCAAGTATGATCACATCTTAACCCTTTTTTCATTCAGAAACAATCAGATCTCTCTCTCTCTCTCTCTCTTTGTCCCTGTCTTTCTCTTCAGCTCGCTTACATAGTTATAATCTACAATATATTCACATAGTATGTTATCAATGTGTTGATATTGGTATTAATATTGATGCAGTTCCAAACAAGCATATGTTGTCTTGTGTCGCATCAGTTGCTGTGGTTTACTGTCTCTGGAAATCTGGTACACTTTATTGCTTTACGGAAGAGAGGTACACGTTGAACGGAATTGTAACGGACGGCGTGACAGTTGAAATAACAGGAGTGTCGATAAATAAAACTGGAAGTTACACCTGTGAGATCTCTGGATCAAATCCAGCAGATCGTGATTCTTGTGAACTGTCAACAGGTAAGAAATCTTTTAGTCTTATAACGTTTATTCATATGTATCAAAACCTAAAACTTGTAAGAAAAGAGTGTACGCTTGATCTAGTTTCTTTATTTGTACGTATATATATATATATAAAGTACTTTGTGCATAAAATTGTCTAATATATTCTCTCTCTTCCCACACACAACATGCTTATGCCGACTTTATTCGCTCTCGATGTTCGTCATCTTTTTAATGATTCCGAAATACCTTCATTAAGTCGTGAAAAATAATGAGCAACAAAACTGCGAATTTATGATATCTGTGAGTACTTCACAGTCTTTTCTTTCGCAATCTGACTGTCGGTTTCCTGATGACCTGAAATCTTAATCCCGAACAAACGCCATGTCTTTCCGTAAATACGCGAAAGTGGCAGACGGCAGCGAGCTTATTTTCTCATCGCAGCCACATCTCGTCTGCTTTCACTTCTCAATACTTTCACGTCCACCCCCAAGTAGTCATTCAAAGGGTTGCCTCACACGACACATGTCGTAGCTCTCGATCCGCAGATGGAACGGGCAAGATCTTCGTATTCTTTCTTACTGATTTTATTCTCTGTGGCAGGGATTGCATCTGGTGACGACGGACATAATTCAAGGAGTAACTGTAAGACATTTCGAGCATTTTTCTTGCTTTACTATATTTCTCAAATTATTACTCCAACAGGAAGTACTTGAAACGCTCAACATAACGCATGCGTCTGTATACGGTTATGTTGAGCGTTTCAAGTACTTCCTGTTGGAGTGATAATTTTATAATTTTAGCGCTCTGTCGTCATTTGTTGTTCATTAATATTACTCATGTTTTGAGTAACAATATTGTGATCAGGTTGACTTTATGTGGCGTTTTCCCGCTTGGTTTCACGCGAGGATTCCTTTACAAACGACCATCGATTCTTGTAACTTATGTACTCCGTTTTTATTTCAAAAATAATCATTACATTCCGAAATAATTTTTTTTACGTGTGAAATACTCTAGATCGTTTCAGACATAGTGAATAATTCTTTTTTCTAAAATGTCAGTACTGTGCCTTCATCCCATTACTTACTGTGACTCAGGAAATTATTATTTAATTGCGCACTTGGGTTTACTAATTTTACACGGTACATATCTCCATTAGTCTTTCGTAAAAAAAAACCCTAATAGAACACTCATATAGGGCCGACGTCGGGCGGACGTGTCAGGCCACGTCGGGCGCATATAGGCGGCTCACATCAGTCCTACGTAGGCAATGAAAATGGGATTCGCGTCGGCCCTACGTGAGATCCGATATGGGCTCGACATCGGGAGGATGTGGGGAGCATGTAAGCCCCAGATAGGCGATGAATATCGGACGGACATCGGCCCCACATTGGTATTCTATATAGGCTCTATATCGGGAGGATATAGCAGCGTTCCCTGCAAATGTTCTCTCTCTCTCTCTCTCACACACACACACAGAAATATTAGTTTATTGCAAAACTCTTTTATTCCATTGTTTGGAATGCAGTTCAAAAATATATACTGATACATTTTTATGGTCCATCATTCCTTTTTAATAAAAGGATGAAAACTGTGCAGCATGTCGCTCGATATTGAGTTAAATTTGTACAAAACTTTGGCTTCAAAACCAGATTAAAATATAAAACAAAAGCAAGTTTTCAATATACATTAAGCCAAATATATGACTAGATGACTGTTGAATGTTAGAGCTCAAAGGCTTTAATCGATTGGGATGGCCATATTAGGACTGCACAAGTATAAAAGCAACAGAACAATTTTCAAATAAACACTGCGAATATACAAATATTTAATGTAACAGAGTAATGGTCGTCCGCAAAATCTCCTAAAGGGAAACTTAGAAGGGCCACACTAAGCCAGCCCATAATCATGCCCACCCCACATCCCAGAAAATCCCTAAGCAGAACTACTGATCAGCTGTCTGTGTTCCATCACTAGCCCTGGAAGACCTTGCCAAATCCCTAAGTTTCTTTCCCTGCTCTCTGTCTCTGCTTCCGGTCAACCAATTGGAAAATTATGTCCTGGAGCCCTGCGTAAGTGATGTCAGGGTACAGCACTCTCTGCAACAAACATCAGAGATCACTGAGGTGTTATAGAACAAGTGCAATATAACATATTCAAGACAATAGGGCTGCTTTAGGTTTTGTGCCCATAAAAATTCTTACTTTGATGCATGGCGATTTATTATTTAAAGAATTGGAAAAATCAGCTATTTTAAGGTCAACTTCACTGGAAAAAACTATGCATAAATGTCACCTTTAGATTAATAAAAGTTATCTTTCAAAATATGTAAAGTAGATTACTGCACTTGTGGTAGACTGCAAACATCATTTATTACAGTAGTGCCAAAATCTGTCACCATGAGTTTACAATGCTGAATGGTATCAAAAGATAACCTTATTATGAAACTAACCATATGCATCTGCAAAGAGAGCAGAAGCCCCTCCCTCCAAAGTTCTAGGATTTTTCAGATGGTGTAGATTTGTGTTCATTATCATCATGTTCATGCCCGGTTAGTTTCATTAGGTCTTTAAAAAATTTCTTCAGTGTTCACTTCTCTCTGCCATGATGGCGCAGAGTACAGATCAAGTGAATGGTTCAGTCATTTGACAAATGGACAATTTGAAAAAAATCATGTGCTGAATGGGTTGATAAACTGACCGTGATAAAGCTGACAAATTTTTGTCACTATTGTTGTCCCCCCTCCTCCCAGGAAATCTTTTGGGGTGGGGTGGGGGGACAGCAGTTATTAAATTTCTGAATAACTCTGCTGAAATGAGGAAACTCCAAACAGTTTGCGCCCTTGACGATCGACGGTATAACCTCGATCCTACGGCTGCTTTGCTTCTCTTCAGATGACATTAAAATGTTTTATTAAATATTATTTTTTCTTACTAAGTTATTCTTAGAAATAATCAAAGTTTTGAATTAAGAGAATTAAAGTATAAAAAATTAACATTCTGTGCGTTCAAAAAGTTTTTCGACTAGAAGAGTTGTTCCAATGTACTGGTACTATTTTTCTGTTGCAAATTCACATTAGATTTAACAGATTACTTGGCCAGTTTTCCATTTGACATATCAAAGCTTACCATGAATGGATTTGGTCAGAAGCTGGAGATCTTAACTTCTTTTACCCTTCAGGCCAAAGAAGTTGTATTGTCTGGACAACTGGTTTGATACCACTGTAGCCATGATTCGTCGCACAGTCTTTTGGATCTCTTCCTCCAATGGAAGATAAAAATCGCACTTGGAAATAACAAAGGTTTCTGATATTAACATGAAGCCTTCGAAACTAATTTTGCTAACAAAACTTCCCAATTACTTAGAAATATTTAACTGGTACTGGAACTCCTTTTCAAATGTCAGGAGGTTAATGATTTTTTCTATGTGAGCGACATGTTAAAACTATACTGACCAATCTATTACAAGTATCTGCGCCTATACTGATTTAATAATCATAATCTGATCACTATCCTGAGCTAGCTTTCTTGTCATTATGAAGCTATGAATGTGGAAGAAACTGTGCTACTTAAAATAAAAACTGTATATAGCATTATATGCTACATTAACAGTGCATAAATATTTATTAAATATATAAGAGAATGGAGGGGCAGAGACAGACTAACCATTCCTTGCCAAACACGCTCCTCCCTACTCAGGAGAGCCTCTAGCCTCTCAAGATCCTTCACGGTGGCTACAGGGAAAACAAATCCCTCTGGCAACGCTGCTTTTTCATTGGCACTACAGTTGCTTCCCCTCTCCTGGGCTATTAATAGCAGGTCTATTTTCCTGGACCTCCGCCTTCAGCTCTTCCACCAGTCTGAACAGTCGTTCAAAGTGTGTCACTGAGAATATATATCAAAAAGTCAGGACATAAAACTATAAAATTATATTTTACTGTGAAAAGTGAAATTATTTTATTGTGGAGGTTACTGGCCGTGACACTTAAAAATAGTAAGCTTCGTTTCAAATCATTCTTTTGACATTTAAGATATTAGTACAATAATTATGCAAAAAATGAAAAAAATATTTCATTTGGATTGATTTGGTTTTAACATATCAGAATACTAAAAAATAGATAAGCTTCCACATAACATCTTGATGGCTCTATAGGGAACAGTACTAGGACTGGCTGGCCCATGTCAGTATAATGTGTTTGGGTGGGACTCAGGGCTGTTCAATTGTGGCAACACATTAACTTGTCTCATACCCCACCGTCCTGATGTGCACCTAGTTTTCTGCGGGACGTTCAGAAACCACTCACCCACTCCACCCAATCGACCCACCCACCGACAAACAGTTTGTGCAGTTATAGTAAAGAGCGGAGATTACTTGTTACTGGTAATACTGTAAGATGGGCACTAATAAAGTGGAAACCAGCTTGCAAAACTCATCAGCGAGTGAATGTTGTTGGGTTGGATTAGAGTAAGTCTGATAGCCCTTTCTTCTAGTCTAGATAAGTTATAAAGTCCCATTTGTGTTGCAGGCGCTGATCTAATAATTCACGATCGCCAAGACAACCTCCTCAATGTGACATCTAGTGACAAGACAACGATCACATTTGCAGTAGACTGGAGGGCTTGCCCGACAACCATGCCTGAACTGATAATAACAGTAATGAAAAAAGTAAATGGTCGCTTTTCTCCTGAATGTCAACTGAGGCAAAACAAAACTGTGTGTAGAGTGTCCAATCAGAATAGCTCTGCGTGTCACTGTGTGTCAGACGCTGGGCTTGTCAACCTTGTCCAAAGCTTCAACCAGTCCGGCAACATCACTTACCAGTGGAGTTGGGGTTATCCAGGGGCCGATGAAAAGAAGATAAACGTCACGTTTACTGTTTTTGTGGAGGAGAGACCTCCTGATGATCCAGAATCAGATGTAAAACGTAAGTGTGCTTTTTCGTAAGTAGGGAGCTTGTGAGGGAAAGACAGGGGGATAGGGGAATGACGTGCGCACTCCGCCACTCTCACTACCTCGCTCTCTGACTGTTATTCAACAAACTCAAATCCACGCAGTAAAGAAGCTCCTCAATACAATGTTATTAAATAAAGAGTCTTCAATACACGTATGTTCTTTAAAGCTGCTATGTTTTTCAGTAAGATAGATAAATTGGTGCAATATGCGGTTCTGACCAACTTTTGTGGATGATGTGCAGGCAAGAAGACAACATGCATGGTTGTGACAAAGGCAGGAAATTCTAACCTGACATGTTTCTTCTCAGAGGATTTAAACCATACCAAGAAGGCCTTCACAGTCTATCACCAACATGGCAACCAGACGCCAAGTATGATCACATCTTAATACTTTTTACCCAGGAACAATCAGAGTTTTCTCTCTTTCCCTGTCTTTCTGTTCAGCTCGTTTACGAAGTTGTGATCTACAATATACAGTATTGATATTGATATTAATATTGATGCAGTTCTAAACAAGTTTAAGTTGTCTTGTGTCGCATCAGCTGCTGTGGTTGACTGTCTCTGGAACTCTGGTACGCTTTATTGCATTACGGGAGAGAGGTACAGGTTCAACAGAATTGTAACGGACAACATGACAGTTGGAATAGCAGAAGTGTCGAAAACTGAAACTGGAATTTACACCTGTGAAATCTCTGGATCAAATCCAGCAGATCGTGATTCTTGTGAACTGTCAACAGGTAAGATATCTTTTAGTCTTATAACGTTTATTCGTGTGTATCAAAACCTTAAAATTGTAAAAAAAGAAAGAGTCTTCGCTTTTTCTAGTTTCTCTATTTGCACTTATATATATATATATAAAGTACTTTGTGCATAAAATTGTCTAATATATTCCCTCTTTTCTCTCTCTTCATACACCCACACCTACACCGACACCACCCCACACCACACACACACAACATGCTTATGCCGACTTTATTCGCTTTTGATGTTCGTCGTCATTTTAATAATTCCGAAATATCTTCATTAAGTCGTGAAAAATAATGAGTAACAAAACTGCGAATTGATGGTATCTGTGAGTACTTCACAGTCTTTTCTTTCGCAATCTGACTGTCGGTTTCCTGATGACCTGAGATCTTAATCCGGAATGTGATTCTTGTGAACTGTCAACAGGTAAGACATCTTTTAGTCTTATAACGTTCATTCGTGTGTATCAATGCCTAAAAATTGTAAGAAAAGAGTGTATGCTTTGTCTTGTTTCTTTATTTGCACGTATTTATATATATATACATAGTACTTTGTGCATGAAAGTGTCTAATATATTCTCTCTGTTCTCTCTCCACACACACACACACGTATTTAGCGCTGTTGATCCATATTCTTTATGCTTGCAGGGAATAAAACTCCATCACCATCGCGCCTACCGAAGGGGAATAAAAAGTGCTGACATTGTTTTCTCCAAAGCCTTATCTGAAGAACAGTAAATGAAGCTAGTTCGGCTGTCTTATTAAAATGCTTTTTGAGTCCCCCTCTGACACGCTCGCACGCACCCACGCACAAACGCACGCACGCACACAACCGCCAAGTTATCGGTGGCATGCGCTCCACGTCTGACCACCGCCTGCTACCTCGACCTTAGACGTCAAGTCAGTGGAACGCAAGTTATTCTACTGCTGGACAGAATGTGAATCAACTTCCCACTGAGAATTTTGACTTTCTCACAATACTGTTTCAAGGGAGACTAATTGTCCTCAACAATAAAGCACTCTTTGCTGCCAGAGTGGGGAACGATTGTTTTCTGGGGGGACTTCCACTTCTCGTTCGGCCAGGCAAAAGTACCGTCCGATTGATACCTGGTGATCTCTGTCTTGCTGCAGCCAATTCAAAGAGAAATATCACGCTCTGTATAGAATTCTCCACATAATACTACTATCTGAGCTCTTTGCATGGCAGAAAGTGTTGGTTTTTTTGCCCATTTTCTTGCGAACATAAAATCCAGAGATAACACCGTTGAAAAAAACCAAACGGCAATGAAAACAGTAACAGTCTGGTCTCTGTTTGCACAGTTCGTAATGTAAGAATGATGCAATAGATTGAAATGATACCATTTAGTGTGCCCTACAATAGCGGATTAAGCAATATTCCGTAATAGTATGAGCATATCAAATATTTATTAGGTGGCCTTAAATTTTTGACCACGACTGCATATTTATATTCTCTTCAGGAGAAGAAAGAGGGACTTCAAACTCTTCATTAACAGGAGAAAATGTGGCAGGTATCGCACTGGAGTCTTTGTGTCGCTGGCCATTGGAATTATAATTGGATGCTGAATTGTCGTAGAAGGTAACTCTTTTCTGTAAATTCTTTCAAATGATAAATCTTTCTCTCTTTATTAACTGAAGTTTATTTAATATTACTTGATTAGGAACAACTCTATAAGCACAAGAGATTTGAAATAAAATTTATATACTATAAAATTCTTTTTAAAAAAAGGTACCAGGCCGTGCAAAGTTACTTTTCATTGTACAGCTAGAAATATATAAATAAAAATAACTCTGTGAAGATACCCACAAGTGGTGCATCCGATTTGAAGTTGTTAACATGTTCAAAAAGGGCAATGTGTTCGTTAAAGAGATTGTAATATTACTAGCATGTTAGACAAGAATCTTTATAGGAATTCTTTATTTTCAATTTCTATACCCTTTATGTCCGTGTTGTTTCTCAAAATG
>SMGT01000789.1:0-19294 GCA_004794575.1 Lanistes nyassanus | reverse complement strand
CCCCCACCGGCGACGCTGTGGCTGTGAGCGTGGTGGCCAAAACCGTCTCCCGTGATGGCTGCCCCCATCACCTAAGCATAGAAGGGTTATATGTGTGCATATAAGAGTCATTCACTTAAAAATAACATAATATTAACATTACCACTTTTCACTTTGACTACTAATTACTAATTCAGGTACCAACAATATTTATGATTGAAGTGGATGGCAGCGAAACAATATCCTTTGAATTAACGTGACTAGGATAAAATAAATGTATAAAAACAGCCTTGAGATCCACCGGAGAAATTGCAAATGCAATCAAGCCTTTGCCTTATTTTCCTAATTTTAAAACTGAAAAATAAAATTATAAAGAATCTCCCAATCTTAGTGTTTATGTTCTATATCCTGACGTGTAGCGAGCAAAGTCGTTGCAGCATAGGTCTTGCTAAATGATGGATGGCGAGCATGATCGACTAATCTTGACGATTTATTTACGGGGAATCGCTAATCCTCTAATGTAGAGAACTCTTACATTCGAAAGCTGAATCATTTCTTCACTCCTGCACATGTATGCACATCTACAGTAGACCCTTAAAATTAATCTTCCCCCTATCCCGCACCCCTCGTCCCGGTTTACCACAACCTCCACTTTCCCGAGACTCGGGTCTTGTGGAATTATCATCGCTCAATTTTATGAACACAATGCTAAGAATTTCTACTGAAAGAAATAATGGAAGACAAATGCTGTAGCCATTTTGGAATGGGAATATATTTAATTTTTTGAATGTGTGCTTCAGACATCTCGCAGTGTTCTGCTCCTGCAACAGAGCTCATGAAGGAGGCTAGGATCACATGTCTCTTCCCCGTTGATGTCAATCAGTCCAAGACAGGCTTCAAGGTTTATCACGAAAATGGTTAGAAATGGCTAACAAAGGAACGAACTTATGAACAACTGTGTACACAAGGCTAATGCTGCCTTTTCACAACAAAAATCAGGCTGTGAGATTATACGAATGGGCTGCTGTCTCTGAGAGCTTTCCTTTACCTGTCTGTTTTTGAATACTTTGCCCAGCTAGTTTGACTGTGAATGTTGCTGGCTAACTGTGTCTGTTTATCTCGCCCTGATTATTGTTTACTCCTGGTTTTTTTTCAAATTTTCACATACATCGTTTTTATAAACTACGACAATCATGCATTTAATAGATTTTAACACAGTTGCAATCAAAGTTTAGTATATCGCAGTCAAAATCTGAGGTATTACAGGGCTATGTCCCTAAATTTCCCAAAGTCATTCCCAAATTCAACATTCAATTGATTTACTCATACCTCATCGTCCCATACATTGAAAAGCTCTGTATATACTGGACATTATATCTCGGTCTCATTCAACTTCAAGGACGTTTTCTAATGTTAAATGTTCCAGCACCAGGCTATGAATCCAGATAGACAACAATTTAGTCGTGCATGCAACAATCACAAAGATAAACATTCTTACTAAACGATTACACAGTGTTTCATGATTATTGTGCATGTCATGTGCAGAGAGAGTGGCAGACTGTATCTGGGTAACGGAAAAACTGGACTGTATAGCGAAATCTGATTTCACGCATGATGGCTCTCTGGTTGCAAACAATTTCACGCTTCGGATACCGCAGTTCCTTCAAAACCACACTGGACGCTATTCGTGTCATTTACCTGGTTACGTCACGGAAGAGTGCACGCTGCTGCAACATACAGGTAATAAACTCGTCGTCATTTCAGTCATCTTTCACATCCTCCGTCTCGTCGTCCTCAACAATCACGACAACAACACCAACAACTTTGGAAGAAACACCGCCAACAACAGCATCACTTGCCGAAACCTGCAAATATAACCCAAGACTGGCTTGCATGAGCCTTCTTACATCCTTTTCATACGTAAATTTGCACGTATAATACACAGGGCGAATGGGCCGTACCACCACTCTTATGACCAGAAGTGCAGTTACGAACGCTCATGCAAGCCAGCCCCGAATTTTAGTCTAATAACCAGTTTTTCATTTGCAGTAGTTACTCTGGTCACACTTGATCTGTTTAATATTCTTTCTTTTAAGCATAGAAGGGTTATGTGTGACTAGGATGAAATAAATGTATAAGAACAGCCATGAGATCTACCGGAAAAATTGCAAATGCAATCAAGCCGTTGCCTTGTTTTCCTAATTTTAAAACAGAAAAAATATAAAGAATCTCCCGATCTTAGTGCTTATGTTCTCAATCCTGATGTGCAGCGAACAAATTCGTTGCATCATAGGCCACGCTTTCCTTATACTGTGTTTAAACTGACATTGAGGCCGGTTTCTGACCGTAATTCCAAGCGAGTGAAAAATGGCTGGGAAGCGAGTGTCTACACGAGCCCTTTCACTCAATGAAACACTGGATCTTCTCTTCGCCTCCAACAGTGCCGATAAAGATACATTTATTTGCAATATTTTGGATTCAAGGATTGAGGAAGAGAATGAAATGTGTTAAGGAAACGAAGAAGATATATATTCTTATGGGGAAAATGAGGTTGCACGTGGTGCAAACAGCAACTCACCATGTGCTCCTGGTGATAACCTGAAAGTTTTTTCTGATCAAGAAGACGAACTTGTTTCAATGGATGTTGATATCTAACACGAAGAAGCAGCAGCAGGAGGTGTTGAAGATTTACCTTCTGATCATTCTGGGGACTACTGTAAGGAATGGTGTTGTAATTTAGAAGGCTTTCCGCCTGATTTGCATTTCCATGCCACACCGGGATTGCAGGGCCCTCTCAATCTGCCACCTTGGGAGGAGTGCACGCCTGTTGACTTTTTCAGACTGTTTATCGACCAGTCAGTCTTAAAACTAATGAAGACTGAAACTAACAAGTATGCACGCCAAAACATCGATGCAAAACTGCGCTCTGGCGAGACATTTTCCCCAGGTTCTTTGTTTGCCATCTGGAAATCTGTCACCTTACAGGAGATACAGTACTTTCTCTTCATACTGATGCACATGGGTATTGTGAGAAAGCCAAGGATTCATAACTGGTCGAAATGCCCAGTACTTCATAGCCCGTAGAGATCTACAGCAGCAGATCTGTATTGATGAGTCCCTGTGTCCCTGGAGAGGAAAAGTTTCTTTCTGGTTATACATGAAGGACAAGCCTGTGAAATGGGGCATGAAACTATACGAGCTGTGTGAAAGCCAGTCTGGATATGTGTTCAACCTGGAAGTGATGTGTAACCACCCTGGGATCAGTAACAAGCCCTATGATGTGGTGCAGCGTTTACTGAAGCCTCTGAAGTCCCTTGGCTACTGCCTGTATGTGGATAACTATTGCTGTTGTCCAGCACCGGCACAGAACCTGGCTTCAAATAACACTGGGCTGGTTGGCACTGTGAGGACAAACAGAGCTGGCCTGCCCAAGGAGTTTATGAAGAAAGCCACTCAAAAGGGGGGAGCTGACTTCATGCGTCACCAGGATGTGGTTGTGATGAAGTGGAAGGACAAGAGGGAGGTGTCTGTGCTGACCACGATTCACAATCTCCAGATGGTGGATGTGCAGACAAGGGTGGAGCAGAAGAAAAAGCCTACAGCAGTTGTTGACTACAACAAGTACATGTCTGGAGTCGACAAAAACGACCAGATGAATGCCTACATGCCTCTTCCTCGGAAAACTGTCAAATGCTGGAAGAAACTTGCCTTCCACCTTCTCACCTTGACACAGGCCCACTGCTTGTATCTGAAAGTCAGAAACCAGATTGGCAAACCAGGAATGTGCTTGGAAGATTTAATTATATCTGTGGCAAAGGATCTTGCAACTTTCCATGTAAAGGATGCCTCAGATTTCACAGCAGCTGCATCAGTGACATACTGCGTTTAGAAGGCAAGCATTTCATGGAGCCTTGCAAAGCAAGAAAATGTGTGGTTTGCTACGCCAAAGAGAGAGCAAAAGGTTTTAGTTCAAAGCAATTGTCCAGAATGACAAGGAAATCCAGCTGTTACCAGTGCGTGCAGTGCCAGAAGACCCTCTGTGTTGTGCCATGCATGCAGGCACATCACACACAGAAAGACTATACCCAACAATAAAATGTATCACTTGAACCATGTCACTTGCTGCACATCATACTTGTGAGACATTTGCTTGTTCCATTATTTGTGAACATGACATCTTTCTGTCAGGAGCAGGGATGAAGTGTGGTTATCATCAGTTTGGAGTGTTTTTCATGCAACTTTATTTTGGATGATCTTCAACATTAGAATTTAGTTCTATATACTGACAAAGGTTTTCGTGGAGGACATGGTTTTTAGGAAAAAGCATTTTGTGTAAGTACATTAATGTTGTCAGCAGACTGTGTACACTTTCAAATCACCAGGAGG
This sequence comes from Lanistes nyassanus, assembly GCA_004794575.1. NCBI lineage: Eukaryota > Metazoa > Mollusca > Gastropoda > Architaenioglossa > Ampullariidae > Lanistes > Lanistes nyassanus. Next base: position 14,929 of record SMGT01000789.1, on the reverse strand, counting down.
GAATTCAGTTGATGAGTGTTTCTTGAAGCTGGGACACATTCCATGGACTATTTATTAGTTATCCTTTTTTCCAGTAATCTTCAGTCATTTCTGGACCATATCTGTGCATTCAAGTTGGATTCCTGCTTCACGGGGTTGTGTAAAGAACTTATATTTGTGGTGACCTAGCATAGAAAAAACTTTTTGTTTACTTCAACTTTAGTTGTGTTGGTGTCAGAAGATTTATAAACTACAGAAAAAGGTCCCAGAAGCAAAGTGAGACATGAGTTTTCTTCATTTCTTGATCTGTAAAAAGCATTTTAAATCATGTTTCTAACGTTTTTAGATATTTTTTATGAAGTTTTGAAAAAGGCTAAGAAGTGCGCGTCCATAGGGGAGCCATGAGCTAGGAGGCCTGCGGTAGGATTTAGAACTCCAGAAATAAAAGATATTATTAAGCCTAAGGACTAAGGACCTGGTAGATGTGAGAATTCAGATGAACGGCTTCAGTTGCAGCAAAATCAGAAGAGCCTGTGTCGTAGGAAACGATGACTTCCGGCCCACTGATAAATTCAAAAAGTGAGTAGCTTTGTTCTTCTCCTGTCAGTCGAAACGTTGCTTCACATTATTTCTTTTGTAAACAGCCAGGATTTAAACAATCCTACTAACATGCATGTGTGTAAAGAAAACAATAATAAACAGATTCATACTGCATGGCTAATACTGTACTACACTTTTACTGTCTGGGCCCAAACGTTTCTTTCTTTCTTCTGTCTTTTTTCGGACATCCACTGCACATTTCCATTTAACAAAGCGTGTTACTGCATTTTATTGAGAAAAGCGTTTGTGGAACATTTTCGCATATTCTTATATGCGGGACCGTATATAGGAATAAAGTGTACTCGCATCTAACAATTCCCAGAGATCGATGTGGATGAATGTTTGTTGCTTAACATGACGCAAGCTACGGTGCTGCTTAGACAACGTGTACGTGCTGCCACACGTGGGACTGCTGTCGAAACACAGGCTTCAGTCCCATCCAGTACTGACACCGGGCCAACCACTCCTAGTACTGTTCCTTATAGTGCCAGGCGTCTGGCAGGGCAGCTACTAAATTGCCAGCTGGGCTCGGCCGGGACGCGATCGAGTCACCAATCTCCCTCCTCGGAAGCGGACGCCTTAACCTCTAGATCACCGAGGTGGTCCGCAGAGATCAAAGCCAGATAAATATTTCCTGCAAAGTGTGACAAGGAAGCTTGAACTTTACTGTCAGTAGGGTTTTGCCCTCTGCGTCTGAGAAAGACCCTCTGGCTCCAACTAGTGCAATCTGTCACCTACATGCTGTCTGCGGGCCATGATTAAAATATTCAGCGTTAAAGTCGCACTAATATTTCCTTTAAATTTAATGTCTAGACGTTATTTCACAACTCATAATACAAACACGTAAGTTTCCTACATTACAGATAATGTGCTCTAAGCACGAAGTGTTCCCTGGCTGACAGAGAAATATATACCTAAAATAACACTTGTTTTGTTAGGAAAACTGCACATTCCTTATGTAATTAAAAAGTGAGTGAGAGGTGCTAAAATATACTCACATCTAGCTATTCCTTCACATCTAATACGATAATATTTACAAACTTTCCACCTGTGTGAAGGGTGTGTGCAGTTTGCATAAAAGATGATGACAGATCTAAAGAGAAAGGAATTTTCAGACATTATTTTGTGTAGACAAAATAGGAAAAAGAATAAAAAAGGTAAATCTGACGTCCACAAACAACAAAGCACCACAAATTGTGTTTCGATCAAATAGCTTTTGAATGGTTCGATGTTTAGTCTGTGTGCACTGGGTAGCGCTGTACATATTTAGTAAAATGAATAGATTTTTCGCAGTTTATTTTATAATGGGCCTTCATGGTCAAAACATTCCCATGGCCAAGCAAGCACAAGCCCTATGGGCTGGGCGTAAGCCCGAGCAAGCTTCTTCCGTCTGTATCCTTCTCTCTCTTGGTCTCTGTCTGAATCTCCCTGATTCTCGCATGTCCCCCTATTCTTATTTCTCCTACTCCAGCGCCCTCTACATCACATGGTCTATTCTTGTAAACAGCATCACGAGTTTCCAAGGCCAGCGACCGGACATTACTAATGCATTCGTGATCAGTTGTCGCCATGCTGTCCCTGACTCTTGGACCTGGGAGGTGGGTTGATCACCCCCTTCCCCAGTACATATTGTTCTCTGGGAGAGCACGAAATTTACTTCACTGAACTAAATGAACTACCCTCTGGTTTAAACTGAGTGAACCCACTAGTTTAATTTAAGTAAATAATACTGGTCTTACACGCCCCTACTATCAATTTCGTTACAAGATTTGATTATAGTCGTGTCCACAATCAGTGCCTGCCTCGCTGTAGTTCTGGTATGCATTCTTTACAAGCGGTAAGTAAACCCTGCTCTTTTTGTAAAATATACATAAAAAGCCATTGCTTTGTAATGAGAACACCTTCCCACGCGCTCACACCCCCACCCCCCAGGCCCAGAAATGCGCGTGCACAGCTCCGGAACCCGAAAATAAAGCGTTCAAAGCTAAAATATTGTTATTTAACAGTGAAAATACGTTGTTAAATGATAATAAAGCAAATCGCTAGTTTTTTTGTGGGGTTGGGAAGGATAGGAGAAAGCTGAAGAGAGGTACGAATCACGAGTGCACATTGTTCACTGCGCAGTTATCGTTGTATGATTATTTTTAATAGTAATAATTGACTTGCTGACAAGAACGAATAAGGACTATGGCATAGAACACGTCATCATTTCCTCACTAGGCCATACTAATGCGCATGGGTTGATCACGTGCAGCTTTTGCATCAAGGAAAGTTCAAGCAAAAAAGATGACGCGCCCAAAGCGGAGACTCGAGAACAAGAAAGCCCATTGGTCGACAGAAAACCGACTCCTGAGAGCAACGCTGGACAGGAGAGTCACGCCACCACACCCCTTATGAGCGAAACGGCCCACAGATCTAAATGCTGCCAGTATCCCTTTAAGAATACTGATTTGTCAATAGCGTCAACAAGTTTTGTTCACTCAAAGGAAATGGTGCATCTTATTTTTGTATCCTTCAGCCCTCCCACAAACTGTGATCACGTGATGCACACGCCATCTCTGGATACAATCACCACGCCCAGCAACCAGCGGACATGCTGCAGACATGGCGTCAGCCCAGCGTACATGAAAAGCTGTTGCCATGACGAATGTAAAGTCTGTGGGACATGCGGAGCTACAGGAGAACGGAACGTTACCAAGGCGACTGAAGACATTTGGGATGAAGACGCAGATTGGATGTAAGACATTCAGACATTCAGATGAATTAGTTTAGGAATCTATCAAAGTCACGGGTGTGTATCTAAGATGGAAAAACCAGCAAGTACAGATGTCTACATTTACATACAGTCACATTCACTTACTCATGGACAGTCGATCACACATAATTAAAGGTAGAAACTTCGACAATGCAGTGAGGTTGTTTATAATATAGCACAGTTCTCTTGCATCAATGATCTGAAAATGGAATCACACAGTAATTGTTTATTTTAACAACTTCTTCTATTGTGACACAATCACTGTAACTGTCTCAGATAAATCGAAAGTACTAAATCGTTACTCAGTATTACTGACCTGCCACTTACCATCTCACGGCTTAGCCTCCTGAAATTTCAGAAGCGAACAAACGTGCAATAAACGTGACTGCCCGGGCACATCTCCGGAAATCAGCAAGTGCTTGTGGCATCATCTGCAGCTGTTGCAAATGCAACTTCTGCACGAGGGATGTTCTAAGAAAATGATTGGGAAACTCGACAGTTCAACATTGTTCCAAGAGTCGATGCCTTCCTATGGCGATGAGAAGGTAGATAACTGTATTACACTAAGCAACACACAAACTAATAATGTCAGATAATAGTGACAACCACTTACAAGCTAGCAAACGCCTACCAAAACATCAGCACCCGTGCGAAGGAACATGCCAGCTAGGTAATGGTTTGAAAAAAGCTGACGTCTTAATCATATAATTATCTCCCCTGTTTTCCTCCAGTTAAAGATTGTTATATTAGACCACGCTTAAACTTCAAAATCTGGCTGTTCTTTTACTTTTATATTCGTTATATGGCGACCGCTCCATGATCTTTTAGCTGTTTGTGTCACCATTGATGTATTTGTTTTCTTGAAAATGGCAATTGATAATCATAATAAATTATACACATGCTAAAAGCAAACATTATCGAGTAGGTGCTACAGTTTTTATTGTTGGGGGGGGGGGGGCGCGTGAAGATTAGGTGATGTTATGCTATTTGTCTTTACCACTTCCTATCATGATGACACACGCACAGATGAGGGGCTGGTTTGAGCATTTGTATCATCTCTGGTCATAACATTGTTCAAGGTCTGTGTGCTCTAGTGGAGAGACTCAGGCAATCTACACACAAAGACGGACGTAAAACGCCCAGGGTAAATAGGCCTTAGAACCGGTCTTTGAAACAGAAGGACAGACATAAACGATCATGCAACCCAACTTAGATTTTCTTGAGTTACCTGTCGATAATATACGATTATCCCATAACACCAGCTAACTGTATTATAAGCAATGCAATAAACATTTGAAATCAATTTCTTTCCTTTCCCCACCAGATGATTTCTGCCATTCAGATACGAGAAGGGACGAACCCTTTCCAAGTGCAGTGAATGCTCCTCACTGCTGAAGGAAAAACTCTCTCACAGACTGCAGGGATCCGTGGTGTGTTGACAGAATAACTCCTCACACATGTGGGCCCATGGATATCAGTGACGGAATTATAAAGACGGCGTGATTCTGTTTTGTTGTCAGGAAACAAATCAATAAAAAAACCGCCTGGCCTACAGTATTTGCTTACAGTGGCGTGCTAAAGCCCGTCTGTGTCCTGATGAACCACTCCAAATGTCCCCAACAAGATGTCTGCAACAAGGGTGTCTGTTGATTTGATATATCTTCGTCTTCTCGCCGGAAACAGAAACAGAAAATTTACATTCTTTTTCAAGGAATTCAATTGCAGTTCTGTTTCTAATGGCGTGATTAGATTGTACTGGACATGATCCGACCTGGGAAGTAGATACTTAAGTTCTGATCCCGTCACCTTTCTCCAGACTATCAATAACGCTAATGCGGCTGCTGCTGTTCTTGTGACTGCTAACCTAAAAGCCAGTGTCCGACTTATACTGTTATCTGACAATATGCAAACGTCTAAGTGCTTAAGTGTTTCATTCTATTTTCTAATAACATATACCTATTACCGACATCGTATCATTGACACTTTTTTTTGCATTCTTGTTGACAGATGAAAATAGTTTTACGTCTCATTTGTGTATCAATGTTTACAACAAGCCGTGTTGTCACTCCCCTCTATTTTTATACGGAACGGCGCCTGCCGGAAACCGCAGTTTTAACTTTTCTTTTTGCAAAGTGTTGTATTTGCTGCAATCAGTATTACCTCTACACAGAAACGGACATGTAAGACTACGTGGTTTTTCTTCTTTAGAATAATGTTTTCACACAGAGACTGTTAAGTATGTTTACTTATCATTACACCCCCTTTTTTACACTAGTCTTGTAATTCTTTCTCTCACACACATCATCATCATCAGCATCATCCAGCCAATTTATATGTTCACTTTTGACAAAGCTTGGGTCTCTCACCCTTAATCTATCTTTCTCTCTCCCCCCCCCGCCCCCCTCAGTTTTACATATATGAGAAACTAACCATATAAACAACCATAAAAGTGAGAATGGCTCTTTTAGATGACAGTACTAATACCAAGAGAACGAGAATCTGAGTAAGTTTAAACATTTTCTTTCCATGCATTGGAATGTGAATGGTCTGTTTTCGACAATCCCAGGATCCCAGAACCTCATTTTGCTGCGAAACTTACAGGTACATTTGTACCTGCAATAACATCCTGGTTTAAGATGCGAACAGAAAAATGTTAGATATTTGACAGGCATATAAGAATTTCTGAAGACAACCGAGGTATGGAGTCGCGGCATTAGACTGTAATTTTCAAACACGCTGAAACTAGGCATCATAAATTTCGCAGTACTGCTCCAGCGAATCATGCGCTGGGGGGGGGGGAGGAGGGTGACGCCTAAAGGGGTGTAGCATGAGACCGGTGATCAGGATGTAGAGGGGACAGTATTCCTACCTACACGAAAAACACAGGACAGACAGGGACACATTTAATTTTATTTGTTACACAAGACAAGTACTAGGTTTTAAATTAAGAGGGGATGTCATTCAAAACTGGTATATAGAAAGATTGAAACATCTTTTTCACAATAAGCCAATAGCAGAAAAGAGAAAAGTTTCATAAATAAAAATGTGCAGCCATGCATATCAAAGGTGTTCCATATGAATCTTGGAACATCTTTCAGAGACCTAAAAAAAAAAGTGAACACACACTCACAGTGACCAAAATATGTTCAGAAAGCTAAAACACTTATTTAACGAACATCAGTTCAGAGACCACCCACTTTATCACAACTAATTTTAGCAAACTTTAAGCGAGTGACTGCGTGTGTCTGCAATGGCGTCGACAACGGCCTGGCACCTGCTCGGCATGGACCACACCAGACGGTTCACCACCACCATAGGCATGTTTGCGCAGATCTGCCTGAGGCCGTCTTCACGCAGCTGGTTGGCGAGCTGTTGTCGGGATCATCACCTGGCGCACTTGATGTGAAAGAACACAGGTATATATCAGGTATAAACACTGATCTGTTGGTGTTTCCCATGTTAAAATATGCCGAAGCCACTATCACCTGACATGTTTTATGTCTTTAATTTTTGCAAACTTTTTCTCCAGCAGTTGAGATGCTTATTTCTTATGTTGTGCAGTGATAAAAAATATTCTGCCTTCTAAAAGTATGAGACTGATAATCCATTAAAATATACGCTGCACAAGACAAGCGGGGTTTCTTCGGCTAATTATTTCAGATTTCAAACATAATAAACGTAACAACAACAACAATAATAATAATATGCGTACAGCTAGGAATTTTCTGGTCAATTATTTCACATTTCAAACATAATAAACGTGACGACAACAATAATATGCGTACAGCTAGGATTTTTTTTTTGGTCAATTATTTCAGATTTCACAAATTATAAACATGTTTTCCTTTCTGTTAAACAAATAATGGACATGCATTGTACACATCCATACCATATCTAGTAAAATCGACATCTGTTGCCGACTGCAATGTCTTCTTGAATATTTTTGCCTCGGTGGTAAAAACATAGAGAAATAGGCTAGGCACATTATTCTGTCACAGCGTGAGCTTGACGCGAATAGAATACCAATAGGCAAGCCACATTATTCTGTCAGAACGTGTGCTTTTAACGAATCGAATGCCAATAGGCTAGCCACATTATTCTGTGAGAGCGTGTGCATTGCATGAATCGAATACCCCCAAAAAATATATAGCCGAGAGCAACACACTGTCCAGGCATACACGGAAGGAATTCCAATTCTAACGTTTGTATACTGCAGGCTTGAGTGGACAAAAATGAAGAAAAGATTATTGCCTCGTGCGCTGTTCACTTGCTTGTGCATAAACTTTATTCATGCGCAAAAGTAGCCTTTGATTATACTAGTGTAGGTTTTCCCAGCAGACCAGGTGTCTGTGATTTTATCATTCCCTGAAATCTAACGCTACGGAGCACGCCAGGCATGAAATCAAGATTTTAATGCATCATTCATGCGTGAAATACACGCAGGATATAAAAACTGTTCTCCAGTAAGCACCTTCATTCATTCTCCAGTTCTGCCATTTACAAGGTATGTTGTTTGTTTTTACTTTAATCAGTTAATATGCAATGCTTATTGATGTTCGCTATTAACTTAGCAGTGAGAGTTATTATCGAAGCCTATCCCTGTAGAAACATAAAAGTACATGTTCATTTTCAAGAGTTTTCGCCAATTTTTCTTTTGGACCAATCATTCTCCGATTTGGTGATGCGGGAGTCTGAAGGTGTTAGTCAAAAGCCAGACTGAGAGTCGAGATCGCTCACATCTTTATCACAATTTTCTTTACCCTAAGACAACTGCAGATGGATATATAAATACAAAGGTGAAACTTTCTTACCCGCGTAATTCAACTGGATAGAACTTTAGATCATTCTGCGTGCCGGCCGAGGGCTGAGTGAATGTACTGTATGAATAGGAGTCGACGAGTTGCACAGCAAAGAAAAGGTGCCAAGAATTTTATGCCCAGTCTTAGAGCAGTTTGCCGAATCCGATTTGTACCATAACAGCTGGGCTCATGCACAAACATTAAACAAGGCAGCCAAAGGCCAACCACGGGCCGTGCCAGTAAGAAATTCAACAAACAGAATTTATTAACAGCACCAATGAACTACCAATAATTTTGCTGACAGCTGACAGCAAAAGGAAGATGGCAAGATGCAAAAGGATAAATTACAAACTAAAAAAAAAACCGCGAGGACTGTGATACCGTATTAAAAAAACTTCCCTTTCACACCTCTCATTCATGCTAGTCAACATTCAGCTAGGACAGAGACATGTTAACTAGGTATTCCTTCAGTCACGGGAATGCCAGCCTCCCTCCCTCATCCCCCCAAAAATTTAGCAGCTGGGGGGGTGAGCTTGGCATTCTGTTCCCCCTGACTCTAAGACCTGTCATAATCGTAATGGCACTTCACTTTAAACTACTTATCTAAGGTAGCAGTCATTCGCATTACCTTTGACAGACTCTAATGTGGCCCAAGTCCCCATGTAGTGTGTACCCCTTGAAACTCCCATACATTAACTTTGGTTCAGCACCCTCAAGCACTGATCGCTGGTGATGTCTCCTTCTGTCCTAAAGCCAGGGCTGGGGTAGTTACTTTTAAAAACTACTTAAGTAAAAGTACTTTCATAAAAGTTACTTAAGTAAAAGTAAAAAAGTACTCATGTCAAAAGTACCTTTTAGTTACAAAGTAAAAGTATTTTGAATTATGGCAAACATTTTTATGTGCGTGCAACACATACACACAGTCTCTTCCAGCAAGCGGTATGAATAATGAATATAACTTTGTTTTACACTACTCAAAATATTTTTTCTCTTTTGGTACTACCTGCTTAATTCTAGGTACAGCTTTATAACGTGTAGTGGATTTGTGACAAACTTACTAAATGCTGACAAAATAACACAGAACATACAAATAATTAAGTAAAGCTTCCTGTTTGTGTTGTGTGTTTTGTCCAGATAAAGAGTTAGTGACCTGAAAAGTTTACTTCGTCAGTATTTATTAGCTTGGCTCGGTTCATCTGGTGTGACCATATTTTTCACCGGTCGAAGAAAAATGACAAATCAAGATCGTGTTTGTCTGTCAACATTCGGACAGAATTTTTTTTAAGAATCATTCCCCACCCTCAGTCCGAAACAAAACTTTCTTTTCTTGTAGCCTTTTGAATTATGTCACGAAACTGATGAGCTAAAATCCTTGGGCAAGGCCAAACGGTCTCTAAACTCGCATGCAGTCGGTGCCGGGGATGATTGTGTTTTCGAACGTACAATGCACGTTTTAATTTAGGTAGGGTTTAATTTATTTTATTTTGCCGAATTACATGTGCGCAAGCACAACAGGTTTCATGACTGCTGATTGAGATGCTTCGGGATTTGCGAACAAGTTTTAATGATGATAGGTTTGGGAGCATATCTGCAGTTGATAGTGGGATTAAGAATACGTTTAGATTCCTTGTTGGCATTTGGGGTATAACGGGGCATAGCAGGGTTTCAGGCAGATTAAAAAAAAATTTTTTAATCACAAATTAAATACCCACAAGTGTAAAACGAAGAGTGCTCTAAACTGTATTTCATCCATATTTGATTAATCATCGGACACATGGCCTCTATTACATTATTACTATTAACAATTATCACTATCAACATTAAAATTTATCTCTACGTCTTTCCTCAGATTTGAAGGCGAGTTCCTGTATGCACTAACTTCTTTATGCTTTGGTGCACAAAGCAAGCACAGGAATTTGCACGTCTTTTCATTTACACTCAAACAACGAAACATGGAATCTAAATGCGGCCAAGGTGATTCGGCCATTTCGTGCGTCTTCCTTATGCAGCCGGTCACACGCGACTGTATGGCGGCCGGTCTTCCAAAGATGGTGGACGGAAGTGACTCAAATGACAACACGTGCACGATATTTTTTTCCAAATTTATCCACAAATTACTTTTTACTTTTTGCATAGTTTTCAGAAACTACTTCGTTACAAAGTAAAAAAAAATTACGAAAAAAGTAACGAAAGTAAAAGTAAAAGTACAGACTTGCAAAATTACTTCGTTACTTTACAAAGTACTCAAATTTGTAACGAATGCCTAAAGCATTTGAGTAAATGAACGACTCCCTCTCAAGGCTACATCCACCCTTTTGCATTCACATTTGTGGTCTCTATGGTCACTCTCAAGACTTACACGTGAAGACAACTTAATTTTGGCTGACTGGAATGTCTGAACGAAAGAATATATACCGATCATGTGTTTCGGTCCAATATTATTTTAAATCATACAATGTGCGTATATCCACGTGTTTATAAATATACACGCACCAATATAATTCATACATGTGTGTTCATAGAGACATTTTTATGTATTCAAATGTGTATACAAGTAGGCACGTGTGCCAAAAACACATACACAACACACCTGATATGATCTTACCTTTGTCACGTGTTTCAGAATTTTTTTGCAGAATCCTGGTAATTTGATTTCGTCAAATACGTACGCACCATACTACAGATATTTGAGTTCCGAAACCTGTGTGACTATCAGGAAAACATACTTGTGAAGTCCAGCTGCTAGCATCGGACTGATTACAGCTAAACATCCCAAGAAAGAAGCACACAAACTGTTAACATTGTCCACATTGCCACTTAGTTACAAATTTACTTCAAACAGCGGCAACTTGGTCGATCATGGAGTTATTCACAAGCTTCGCGGAGCTCTGAGCAACGTTTTTGGCGTAAATAACAACTGGGAAAATTCTACCTGTGTTGTAGCGCAGTACTCATGTGGGGGTGTCACGTGTTACTTTAGAGCTAAGGACGATACCGGTAACGACGGGCAAGTAGAAGATACTTTTATCAACCATTTCCAGAACTTGCTTGACCGAAAAATGTTCGAGTCTCAGAAAATCACGTTATATTTAAGTAAGGCACCGAGTCGAATCAAGTAACCAACTACATTGAATGTTGTTCCACACCGAGCTTCTATTGGTCAAAATGGAAGAGACAGAGATCAGATTTAGTGACCAACAATTTTCTTCAGGCTTTCATCGCAGAACTATCCACAGAAGCAGAATTACTAGGATTGCAAGGTCCAGAAAGTGATAAATACATTCAGGACGGATTAAGAGATGCAAGATTAGCAGCTAGAAATGCAGAGGCTCAGAGAAAATTAAGATGGACAAATTAAATGTTACATTGACCCGAAATCAAAAAATGGAAGAAGAAAAGATAGCCCTCGAGAAACAGAAACAAGAACAAGACAGGTATTTACGGGAAGCTGAAATAGCAGCTAAAAGAGAAAAAGTCGCGGCTACCAGAGAGCAGGTACCACATACCGCTCGACCAAGTACCCAAAAAGATAGACCTTCGGCGAAATCAGAGTTATGTTTCACATGTCTTCAGCCAGGTCACTATTCCCGAGATTGCATGGCACAATTTAAATTAAGTGAGGAAGTCAGACTAATGCAGAGAGAGTTATCTGCGAGACGGGATGGACCCCAAGCGACAAACAGGTCGTCAGCAGCAGTAGCAATCGAGGAAGTGATTGGTTCGGTTGCACTTTCAGTGACCCAGGGTTTACCCATGTCATTGACCACGTCACGGTACAATAAATGCTCAACCGGTGACGGTTATGCTAGATTCAGGTTGTACCACGGTCGGGGTAAGAAAGAGTTTAATCATGAAGACGGACATTTTAGACAAAACAGTTGCATGCAAGCTATTTAGTGGCGATATCGTGCATTTCCCAGTTGCGAACATCAACTTAGATTGTCCCTACTTCACTGGATCGATAGAAGCATGTGTACTAGAGAACCCCGTTTGCGATGTGATACAAGGGGCGACCTTTGTCTGGGGTCAGACGGCTAACGCAGCAGTGACGCGAGCGCGAGCTAAACGGCACGAGACCCCACCCCCCTTTTTGTCCGATTTTGACGGCGAAGACACCGCAGCTTAATATTACACCGACTGACGTTCGGGAACTGCAGACGACACTCTTTCCAAATTCTTTCAAAAGACCGACCAAGGCAGTCTGCCGTCGGGAGAAGGATTTGCTATCAGAGATAATATGCTTTTTCGAGTGACTAACCGTGACAAGACCACCATTTGGCAGTTAATGGTACCTAAAGCTTTACGGGAATCAGTCTTAATTGCAGCTCATGGCGGACATGTAGGCGGGCACATGGGTCAACATAGCATGACTAACAGAATTTTACCCTGTTTCTTCTGGGCAGGCACATCTACTGAGGTTGGTGAAGCGCTCAACATTTTCACTCACGCAGGGTTTCCTGATGAGATTCTGTCAGAAAGAGGTAGCCAATTTACATCTGATATCATGAGAGAATTGTACCGTCTGATGTCCATATCCCAGCTCCTGACGTCACACTATCATCCGCAGACGAGTGGCATTGTTGAGCGTTTGAACGCCACGCTAAAGGCCATGTTGAAGAAATTGATGACCACTAAACCGAAAGATTGGGATAGGTATCTACCTGCGACGTTGTTCGCATACCGTGAAATTCCCCAAATGTCCACGGGTGTTTCCCCATTTGAACAACTGTATGTCCGAGTACCTAACGGACCCTCAGCAGTACTGTATCGTGCTTGGACGGGCTCAGGTGAGACCTATACCCAACCACAACCTGTACATGAATACAAATCTAACTTAAGAGAAATCATAGAATCATTGTCCGTTGCACAGGAAAGCATACAAGAGAAAGCTAGGAAACGGAAACAATATCAACCGTCCACAATTAAATGGAAACTGATCACCGTCCACTGACCTTCTTGAAGAAATCGTCGTCATCTACAAACCAGCGTCTTACGCGGTGGGCACTCGCGCTGCAGGAGTATTCATTCATCGAATCCAACCGAGAAGCTGACGTTCTCTCGAGGACGAGTTGGATGTGTACTGTGTTTTTGTGACCGAAGACTGCGTATTAAAAAAAATTGTCGGTGGACTTAAAAGAAAAGGACTTCGCTCGACGTGAGGAAGAGGACTGACATGGACTGAGGTGTATAAACGATTTGTGCTTTTATCCTATTGATATTGACTGTTTGGCCACCTGCTTGTCTAATTCTATGCTTTTATATTGGTTAGCATTGGATTATGTATACAGGTGTATTGATTGCTTCTTTTTGTATTCGTTCGCAATCCTAGTATGAAAATGAATAGTGATCATGAGAAAGTAGGGTGTGCATAGGATTGCCTCCCCTGTCTAGCTCCGTCATCATCCCCATACGTTGGCGAGAATTTGGAGTCGGTTCCACGATGGTGCGATTAGGACTACGGCAATGAATGAAGGTGATCTAATGCCGTTCTGTAGTACACGATGCACGCGTGTGAACCCCAGCTTTTGAAGTGAGGGATCATGGGAGGTCCATAAAGTTCGCCGACTCTCAGGGACTCGGGGCAGGTGCACCCATGATAGTGCTCCTTGGAGCTGATCTAATAATATCGCACAGAAAGGACGGCTGGGCTGATCAGAGAGAGAGAGAGAGAGAGTAGCTGGTAGCGTTGGAAGGCCAGATACAGTTTGCGGGAATGTCCTGCGAAAGAAACGAAAAACGGAGACTTGCTTCTTTTTGATTGTGTGGAGAAAAAGGCTGAGTCCGGAATACAATAAAGCATTTCACGCTATAATGGCACAGTGACAGGTGCTGAAGACAGTCCACCAGCCCCTGGTCTTCTGTGTTGATGTCTGGCAAGTCTATGTCCTCCTGGTCATCTGTAGAGACAGCAGAGACTGGAACCTCCTGAAGCCCAACCTCCTCATTACCCCCAAAGATGTTCAACTGCGGACACAGGCTCTTGGACGATCTCAGTCCCTGCAGCTTACGCTTGCATCCTTCTTTGATGTTACACTCTCCAGAAAACCAACGTACAAACCGCATATCTTTAGACAAATGGACAAAAGCAACAGAGTCATCACTGCCACGCACACAATACTTCAGCACATTGCCAGACAGAGACACGCACACACCCAACATTGTGGCTAATCCATGCTGCACTCAGTTTCCTTTCTATCAGTGTGGAGGCATCAAAGTCCACCAGTCTTTTTACAAATGCCGTCAATGGGAGGACGTCCTGCTCAGGAAACCTGCAATGCAAACAGTACCTCCGAGTATCATCACTCACAAAATTATCACTTCTAGCTCTTCATAAGGCTGGACTCCATGACAAAACTAACTCGTCAACTGTGTACAAAACATAGCTTATGGCAGTTGAGAAATGTAGGAAACAAGCACCATACAATGGTGGAAAAGTCAAGAAAAAATTCACAAACCTATCACTTGGTTTGTTCTTTCTCAGCAACTGGATGACGACTCCAACACACAGCAATCTGCACGTGACTCAACATCCATTTTCAACACCCCCAGACCCTTCTTCACGCCATCAACAGCTCTCTTCAACTGACGGGCAGAGCGTTCTCGTGTAGCTGGATACAAAAATAAATGGGGTTGCTATATATGCACCATACCGACACCAATGACACGAATACTTCTAAAAGGTAATCTGCAATGTGTTTATATTCTTCTGACAAGGGAATTTAAATCATTTTGTCGTTCACTCTACCTGCTGGGTCTACAAAAATACGGACAAAGACAAATATAGTGAAGACAAATC
>SMGT01000788.1:2801-20375 GCA_004794575.1 Lanistes nyassanus | reverse complement strand
CCCCCCCCCCCCCCCGCCCACTCTCCACCGCCACCCTTCTCGACCCCTTTCCTACCCACCTTGCCATTGGCTGCCCCTCGTTGACCCCTCTTACTCACTGTCCCTTGGTCATTCTCCTGCTATGCAGCCCACGCGCCACATCTACTGCAGCTTTTTCTTTTTCTTTTTCTTTTTCGTTTTTTCATCGTTTTTGTGTCGTCCTGATGAAGGGGTAGTGCCCCGAAACATGTAGACTGTCTTCGTCTTTATCCTTTTCTAGCTTGGTACAGTTCCCTTGTTTTAAAGTTCATTTTTATTATTATTTGTAACTTAAACACAAAGACAAATTCTATTAACTACTACAATACTTTTCCTTTAAGAATAGGCCTTCGTCAGAGAGTATGTCAACAGTTCTAGAGGCCTAAGGAGCAAAGGTTGTCATGAATAAGTGAAGTTTAAACCAATAGTGCACAATCTTTTCGGTCACGTGACGATCTCTTGTGGCACGTTATGAAAATTAGAAAAAAGACGCTCTCGGTTTACCTACTACATTTCTCAGTTCACAGCAAAAACCAAGGGCCTTAGATTTTCAAAATTATGTGTGAAACGGAACTGAAAATTATTCTTCTACCAAAAGAAAAAATAATGAGTTCCCTGCATTCGGATTTTCGACGAGATCTTTTTTTTTTTGAATGGACACACTGGCCTTTGGTTAGCACTTACGAAACCATTTTCTAGGTGCAGACTGGACCTATGAAAAAATTGAATTAAAAAATCTGGGGCTAAAAAATCTCATAAAATGAAGAAGATGTAATCAAAAATGCTTATTTAGTCGAGTTATTCAATAGTTTTTTGTTTTGTTTGGGGAACGTCTTTTTGGGGAACGTCTGAGTGGACTTACAAACAAAAGTCACTGGAAAGAGATATTTGAACGATAAGAACAATTATTAATTATCATCATTTTGGGGATTTAAAAAAGTAAATATTTCGCGTAAAATTAAAATCTTTGGTACCCTAAAGCACTTGCGAAAAAACTTAGCTTCAAATTCTCACGAGAGTTTCGCACGTTGCGCTCTGCCCCTGTGACCTAGATTGTCACGTACCTATACTTTCTGGTGAGTCTGGCGAGGACTACTACGTGCATTGGTGAGTGTGGTGCTATTTAGCTGTCTATCATATGACCATTACTGTATATAGTCAGTACGTACACAAAAGAGAAGTATGTCAAAGTACAGGCAGCGTCACGTAGTACAAGCGTAATGAGGTTATCGAGTGATTGTAATTGTTTCTGTTTATCGCTACACCTGTTATTTTAGCTTTATCATAGACTGATTATTCTAATAATAAACCCGCGCTATTTGCCACACTGACGACTCAGTGGAAGACACAAAAAGTTGATATCTTTGTGTCGACCTTAAGCATTTAATTAGCAGAATTGTGATTGGCTTGCAGAGAAACAAAGGGATAAAAACTTTGTACACGTCTACGTCTTCGGGAAAACCCGATCGTGTCGACTTCCTCCTGTCCGACAACTTTCTGACTAGACACACGGATATAAATAAAAATAGCCTTCTGGAAAGTATTCCTGTTCTGTTCTTCTGCTCCTGCACTTGAGTACATACTGAAACTACCAAATATGGATGGATAGTATTGGGATGGATATTAAAAAAGTGAAAATTGTTTTTGTCTTCTTTGCAATTAAGAGATGTTCTTCCGTTTATTGATAGTTCGTGCCAAAGCAAGTCTGATTACAAGGGATATATTGAGAGATTCCCTCCCCTCCCCCCTCCCCCAAAAAAGGGCGTTTAGGAGGAAAATGCCTCCAAACTTGATCGATTTCCCACAATAGAGAGAGGGGAAAGGAATGGATGTGGAGGGACGTCACGTGATGTCTGTGGCGGCTGGACTGCTGGTGGTAGAGGCTGGTTCGCTTCAAGCTGGTTCTTGTTGCTATGGTTTCCTGACGGGGGTGGGTTGTCGTTCCTGCTGGCTATTCTCACTACTGACCTCATCCTAGGTCCTTTCAGTGGTTAATTTTCAATATTTAATGCCGTTTGCTTTCACTGGCACTTCCATTTTAACAGAAATGGAACAAAGGGAGGCTTCAGAGTAGTGATGAAGCTAGGAGAGACTCAGAAGGGATGATGTCAGACGGACGCCAGCAGAAGCGAGACTGGGCAGTAGAGGCAGGCGAGGTGAGCGGAGGAGAAGGCGGGCAGCAGCAGCGGTGGCCTCAAATAAAACATGTAGACGGCCTCTCAGGAAGTATTCCTTGGTTTGGGAAAGAGAGATAGAGAGAAGGAAAATTTTACGGAGCGAACCCGCTCCATCACATATATATGTATACTTTATAATATATATATATATTATTGTCAGAGCTCTTTATATGGTATTCGTCATTAAATCTCATTAGTTATGTTTGCCTTTAGGGATCTGGTCATAGAAGTTTATAAGCGAAATATCTGTCTTTAAAGAATGCGTTATGCCAAGATCACGTGACTCAGTCTTTGATCTGTCACTAAGTTCATCACATTGTTGTCATTCTTGGTTCTGTGTTTTACTCATAAAGAACTTTAAATGGTTTTGTGCTTAATACAAGAGATATGAATGAATTCTTTATAAGACAATAAAAACATTCCAGCTGTTCAGCTTTAGGTAAAATGAACTTGTTCCAGCATACTGTACACTGAACTTGTTCCAGTGTTTCAGTGCACAAAATTAGATACCGTGAAAAACAAGATTTGTATTTATCCTGGTCGGACAATTATAAAAGAACCACAATCATTACAGAAAAAACATAAAGCAAACCTTTCTCTCACGACTAGCGACAAAGACTGTATTTTAATTGTAAACACATTCTGTCATCAGAAAAAAGTACAAACTGCATTTCAGTGTCGTAACTAAAATAATCATAAGTATTACATATTGATATTTTCATGGTTCAAGTATTGGTGTGTTATAAATGACACTGAAGATGTTTTATTTCTTTTTGCGTGACTAGAAACCAGATCCAAGATGGCAGCAGCGTCACATCAGCCGCAGGAAACAGAGTGTGCCGTGTGCACCAATGACTTCACCACACCAAAGATTTTACCCTGTGGACATCTCCTCTGTCGAGAATGTGTCATTTTGTGGGTGGATCAGAAACCTGACGCCGGTTGTCCTCTGTGTAGATTTCCTATAGCAGACCGCCAGGTCTATTCAGATAGAAGTTCAGCTGATGTTGTCGACCTCCTACCTACAGACTTCGTGTTGGAAGCGTTAGTAGAGAACACACGGATTCTGGCAAAAGATCCGGTTTGTTGTGTATGTGATGACGTCAAGGCTGAATCTATCTGTTTGCACTGCCTCGACATGCTGTGTCCAGCGTGCACCAAAGTTCACAATAAACTTGCAGTGAGCCGTAATCACGACGTGGAGAGTCTGAGCTCTGTGACACCTGAACGTCTGGCTGCCAGCCGCCCTGCGCTGTGTGCTGACCACAAGGACAAACAGGCGGATCTCTTCTGTGTGGATCACGGCCTCGCTGTCTGTACGTCTTGTGATGTTAGTAAACACAGGGAATGTTCGGGAGTAAGACAACTTCAAGATCAGATGGAGTCAACTGAAAACCTTATGAGCGACTTGATAGATTCCCTTGTCAAAGCAGAACAAGACCTGGAAAAAGCTATAACTCAGGTAGACGTACGAATCTTGGAGGCAAATGACAGCGAACAGAAAGACACAGCAAAGGTGGACATGGAATGTGACCGTCTTCAGAAGCTGGTCGAGGAATATCGTAATAAACTGAAGGAAATGAGTCGCAATTCACATTCACAGGTCATGGAGTCCCTTAATGACCTCAAGAGGTCACTTGGTCAGCGGTTAGGAATACTTACGTCACACAAACATATCGCAGCACGCGCCAAAGCTGTGGCACCACGTCCCGCGCTGATAGACGCCACCAAGGTTTTGCAGGACAGGATTAACAGTCTCGACCTGAGCGCTAACACGAAGGACGAATTGTCTGCGAATCCATCCCAATTCGCCAGACGGTGTGAAGAAGTGGTCAGACGGATAGAGAGAGAACTATACATTTCTGAAGATTTAGTAAAGACGGAAATGCCGGTAAGTCCTTCGTTTTCTTCTCTTTTTTTTTTTGGTTTAAACTTGTAAACAGTTGATGGAAACAGATTTTCCGCCCTGCCCACGCGGTTCGCATCCATACCATCTTCTCTGGCAGCTCCAAAATTTCATTTACTGTAGCCTTGAGGTTGTTTCAGTAATAGGACCATCTCAGGAGAAAGGAAGCACTGTCCTTTTAGAAATGCCTACCGATCCGCTTACCTGTTTCAGGTGTTAAGACGGCGGTTGAGCAATCATCTTTGGTTATAATCATTCCTTATATTCGAGTCTGAACTGTGGGCAATAGTTGGCAGGTCTGTGGTGTATTGTATGAAACGTTGAGTGCATTAATAGTCTACCTTTTTTTCTTTGGCCCTGTTTAGTTAGGTTTCTGATGCTTATAAAAGGTGATTTTACAATTGTAATTGGAATTGTATAGCCACCATGTATATTCTTGTGAATAGCTTGTACCAAGTGTACAAAAAGTATATTAATGTGAATAGTATACACACTGCATGGGTACATTATATATTAGATATCCAATTACTCTACTGCATGGAGCTATTCTGTTCTTCACATCCACGTCGTCTCCACAGGAAACCATTTCAGCAGAACCCCAGACATTCTGGCTACAGTGGGTTGAGGCCGCGTTCCCTCATCTCGACTCTCGCGCCTACTTCCTGCCTCCTGTCCACGTCAACCACGTGACGACCGGACAGTCCGGTGCTGGTCAGCCTCCTCCTGTTCACCACAGTGACGTCAGAGGTGACGCTACCCTCCAGCGGGTTCTGTGTTGTTTGCAGAAAATGTCTGAACAGAAGGGAGAAGTTTTTGTTGCAATGAGTCAACTTCAGTTCGGACAGTACCTGAGCAAATCTTCTTACACTGGTACGGCCGACAACCTGACAAAATGCTTCAACATATTTTCTGCTCTGCCACGGAACTTACACGATGGAAACTTGGATGTTCTTCTTATTCACCGAAAATACGGATTAGTTGTTCTTGAAGTGATGTGTTTTGGTAAAAACTTTCAGAAACCCAGAATGTCGCCTTTAAATCTAAACAAAAACATCAGAAAGAAATTGAGAGATGCCGTATCAGAGATGGACAAGATGGAGGCCATGTTGTTACACCTGGTGTCTGACGTCACTCCTGGTCTGCGCATCACTAAGATGATCGCAGCCCCTAATCTAACGGCCCGCCAGGTGCAACAGGCCATCTCTGGCGAAACACAGCTGGCACAGGTAACGATCTGAAGCAGTTACATTGCAAGCAAGGGTATATATCGTATGACGCGCAGATGTGATCAACTGAGGTCCACAATTTTGTGCCAGTAACTCATAATAAATTCCATCGTGTCCCAGTGTGTCGTATTCGGGGTCTGATTGTCAACATTTCTGGCAGTTCGCCTAGCGTTTTCGTAGAGGGTGGAGGGGGTTGCATGCACAGGAAGCGAACCAAGCAGTTTTCAGCAACATAACCCACGCTTTCACCATTTATTAAAAAAAGTTCGACTTGCGGTTGAGGAAAGGGATTAGGGGTGCATTAGAGTTTAGCTAGCGACTTGTTTTATATAACCGAAAACGTTATGTTACTCTGTACTGTACTAGTGTACTGACGAATAGAAGCTCTAGTTTAGTGTACTACTTTATAAGTATTATTACTACTGTGTAGTACGCTAATGTGTAGCAGAATAATTAATACCAAAACAGAAGAAGTACGTTTTTTCACAAATGTAACATATTGCCTATATAAATTCTAGGAAACCTTTTGCCAGAGTATTACTTCTGGATTCTTGTTTGCTGAATCAGCTTCGTGATGTATGAGGTATTTTTATCGACTATGAGTTGATATCCTGTAGTCTTGGTGTGAAAAAAAATCCGCGGTAGGGATGTGAAAATTTTTTTCACACTGTCAATCTTCTGACAAGTCTTCTGAAAGTTAAGCAAGATAGTTTACTGCCTCATTCATAGGTAGTACCATTACTTACGTTCACAAAGTCACACATTCTTTTGAGTTCTGTGGATCGTCTATAGTTTTGGCTTTCTTAGTTAGTTATTTATTCAACAGGATGTGTGTCGGAGTCTGGGAAAAACAAATCCTGCGAACGTCACGGATTTGTGTCTGTGCTCTGATCACCTGTCTAACCCCAGGACTCCATGGGACGTCAGTAGTGACGTGCTGAGGGAACTCGGGAACTGGTGGCAGCGACGTGTGGCTGTGTCTGGGCCTGACAGTCACATGACCTGTGACCTTTACAAGACGCTGGTGGCCAGGTGAGTTTTAGAAACGAATCATGAATTATACGAACTTAGAAGGTTCACTAGCGATCGCTTATAGACTACTAACATTGTGAATAGTGGTAGATACTGACTGAACACACAATTATCTTACTGCCAACTGCTTTCTAACATCCCCAGAAACACGTAAGTCAGACAAGTGTACTTAGGTAGTAGATACAGATTTACCTAAGCCAACACTTACTACAAAATGATAAAACAATTATAAAAAATTAACTTCCTGATTTACTCCCTCAGGTATATGCATCAACTACGTTCGTTAGTCTGTCCCATATCACAGTCTGAAAGCTTCAATCAATAACAAACATCTAAGTACGTCCGAGTGAAAAAAAAGTTTGATTTTATGTACTTTGACCGCGTACACGAAGTGATGTGTGTGGTTGAAAATTTGACTGATAAAAATGGAATAGGGACCGAAACGAAAGGCATGCTTCAGGCAACAATTTGGGGGATTCAAAGGCCCTTATAGGGCCGCTAAAATCACCCAAAGATCCGTCTCAGACAGAAACATGTACACGCGCTTACACAAAGTCCAACTGACAAACATGGCTCCCGACATTCTTCTTCTGCTGACAGGTGGTCTGTCTGGACCCGAACGAAAATCGACTTTTATTGCTAGTGGGTGGTGCTCTCTGTTTGCGAAGACAGTTCTAGTCTTCCTGCGAAAACGACTGTCCGACTTTAGCGCGGCACAAGGGACATGTATTTTCCTCTATTATCAAAGGCTACACTCAGTAGACCACGCAACCTCATGTCAACCTAATTTCCGTTCCTATCATTGTACCCGAATGTGTGAAAATTGACTTCTCCTTGTCCCCTTATCCATTGTGTTTCATTTGGTTTTGAGTATAATTGCTTGTTGTTGTCGTCTGACGAGATCTAGATTGTCCGTCGTTTCTTTGCCTTGTGGCAGATGACAGTTTACAATAAAACCGAACAAAAGTAAAGCCGGCACTCTGATTTGCAGTTAATTTCTTATTTAACAGGTCTAGACCGAGTTTATTTCGCAAAAGGTAATGTATACAGTTACACTGCAAATTTCTCTGTAAAGTTATTTTATTTCTTGAATTCATAGCAAAAATTCTAGGCTTTCTTAGTCTCTAGCAGTTTGAATTTGTGATCAGCTCAAGTTCAAATGCATTTTCACAGAAATTCACAAACAGCATTCCTCGAATTGATAGTGACACAGATGTATGCCGGTAATAAAACAAAAAAAGTTATATTTCTGTGTGATGGACGCAGCCATCACGGAGACGGTTTCGCTCACAGCGGGTGGTATCGGATTACAGGCTGGGTACCGCAGCGGCACGTGACTGTGACGCGCGGCGGCATCTTTTAAACGTGCTGTGCTAGGCTCACTCTCTTTAAACGCTTCTATACTCTTTTAGAATAGCTGCACACATTAACAACTAACATCTTCGTATTCTAATCGATATGCTCTTTCTTTAGATAGTAAATTCAACAAACATCTTAATAGATTAGGTTAGTTTGTAGGCATATTTCCTATCTTTATCTATTTACCATAGCTAGTAAAACGGTATTTGAGCGTAATTATCTTTATTTCCTCCTCAGTCTACTAAACTGTCCTTTACACTAACAGGAAGAGCGAAGCGCACTCTATTCATCAGATATTTTCATGTTCGTCTACATATATTCTTTGTTTTTTAATCTTAAGTCTTGTGCGCGGAACAAACACAAAATGTGTTACGCGCGACACTTTCACCCGCTAGCTCGGGCTGTTGCTGGCAATGGTTTCATTGTGGCTCGCCCCCACACCTAAAAAAGGGGAGATCAGACCGGACACAGGGCAGTGAGCCGTGGCCGACGGACAGCGTTAGGCACCAGCAGCGGCGGCACTCAATAAAGTATGTAGGGAGAGCTGTAACAAAAGGCCTGCCCCTCTGTTGGAAGAGAGAGAGAGAGAAAGTTTGCGAAGCGAACCCGCTTCATCACATCTGTTTACAAATTATGTTCACATATTACATGCTGTGCTGTCTGGCATAACGGCCAATTTATTCGGACAACTTAGCTTGACCCAAGTGTGTCGTTTGGTCATGAAAACACCCCCTCCTTATCGTGTTTCCCCAAGAACATGGCTACATGACGAAGCTACGTCACTCATGCACCCATCGGGACAGATACTCTGTTGCAACATGCCATTCACTAAATTTCAACAACAGTACTAGACTCAAACCTGCACTGTCCGCTAGAGTTTAATGACACTTTGTCACTCCCAGTCAACAACCAAACATATCCTTCTTCGAGAATAATTGTTACGATTTGCATTCCTTGTACAGTCAACGTGAATGTATGCGTACGTGACCTGATTCTGATTTTCCCGCCAACTCAACTTGGGATAAGTAGTGCTTAAAATTAAGACTAAGATGGTGCAAATCGGCGTGCATGAGCAGTCTCAACTTCGTTAAGTCTAAGATCTTTTGCTTAACTTTAAGGCTGCTAGCCCCATGTCATATGTCCATACTTAGTTGAGTTGGCCGACTTAACAGTGTAATTTTGCTTTCTGTGACTGGAGAGTTGGGAAGATGACAGCGCAAAGGCTATGCTTTAGGCGTCGCGCGTTTTGGCGATGATTGATCTTTCGTGATAGAATCCTTTGTAAGTTGTTACCAGTAAACACGTACAGTGGGACATGATCGGTTACACTCGACTTTTGTTTTTCGCACATGCTGATCCGACCCACCTAGCCAACCAGCTGTTCGAACTCCTTACATCGAGCAGACGCTTTCGCGCACTTAAAACTAGAACAGCCCGCTTTCGCATCTCCTAACCACAGGCTGCTCTCTCTCTCTCTCTCTGTTAACAACTAACCTGTCTAGCCTAGCTGTCTCTCTTGCCTTCCTTCCTAGTCAGTTGCCCTCAACATGGCGTGTGTAAGGGGGGGGGAGGTTGGGGGGGACGGGTATGTGTGCATACTGAGGCATGTGCGTGTGTGAGTGGTACATCATGACGCACGCTGCACGACTGAACAACCAGGTACTCACAATGTAGATGTCGTTGCCACGTCGCAACCATTGTATTGCCATCAGCATCAGCAGCACCAGTTTTACCTGTCCCGGGCAGGTGTGGGTGTCTTATCGCTCTATCATTGTTGGATTCCCCGTGTTCTGTGACACCAAGAAAAAGTCCTTTGCTTGAATATAAGAAATAAATTATTATTATCTGATCTTATCTGAGTTAATCGGAAACTGTGAAGGTTTCTTTGTTTTTTAATGCTTTCTTCCCGTTTTAAAATATATAGAGAAGCTTTTCACAGCGAGCCTTTGTCTTCCTGAGAACGACATAGCGAAAGCGAGAAGAGAGAGTGATACGGACAAGAGAGACATCTACGTACGGATTTATCAGTTGGGACAGGGAGAATATTTCCAGCGAAAAGGCAAAAACTATCTGTTCTTTATATTTACTGTGTGATGTTATATGATTGTACCAGGTTTTGTGGTCCGGCGACAACAGTAGCTGTGCCGTGCACATCTCCCCCACGTCTGTGTGTCAAGACCCTGGGTCAGGCCGTGTCGTTGACAGGAGAGTGCTATACTGCTCAAATAACACTCTTCCCGGAGCAAATTCATTTGCTCAACATGGCGCCTCCTAGACTCTTTGTGTCGGGACCGCCCGGCACAGGTAAAACTGTGGTGCTGCTGCTGATGGCAATACAATGGTTGCGACGTGGCAACGACGTCTACATTGTGAGTACATGGGTGTGTAGTCGTGCAGCGTGCGTCAAGATGTACCACCTGTTGCTGCAGATCGTCAACAGCCAGGAGACTGGAGTGGTACCATGTGGTCAGCCTCACCTCCTGCAGTATGAACTTAGTAATGAGGAAGACATGGAGAAGGCCGTGAATGACTTGTCACGGGAGGCAAGGGGCGGATCGTTGTACGTCATCGCTGATGAAGCTGGACCTGAGTAAGTTGTACAGCATGTGACACGATGTGAGATAAACAGGTAGATGTGAATCTTCTTCATGACATGCCTGTCAAAGGTGTCTCTGACAGGTGATAATTACAACATACCAGCAACAAAGGCAGTATGTGTACACTTTGTGAAAAGTAAAGATACATCTCTTGAAATTCCATGGAGTGTTACACCAGAAGGTTTTCAAGGGAAAATGACGCTTACTGTGATGTCATTTTTTGATGTGTGCAATATGGCATCATCGATTAATTTGCGTCACACTGTGTAACACGTGTATCTCTATCCTCTGTAACACTCGTGTCTGTGACAGGTGGTCAGACATCTTCCAGATTTTCTGTGACCAGCTGCTGACACAAGTTCCTCGTCTCCATCTTTGGGCAGCAAGTTGTTTCCATGGAGACGCACCCTTCGGCTGGCACGTGGAATATTTAACCAGACCCCTCCGCTCTCCGCCGGCCGTCGTCAGGGAAGTCCAGCAGGACGAGATAATCACTGAGTGGGGTGAAGTCCGGGCGTACAGTGGGCGTGGTGTGTCCGACTACACAGACGGCCCGCCAGTCAGACGACTGTATCATCAAGGTCAGGGTCACTCAGGTGATTGGCTATGTGACTGTGTCACGTGCGGTCGTGAGGTGGCCAGCTTCCTATGCAGTCTGCGTGTTGGTGTTCAGGGTAGGTAGTGTGTACGTGTTACATCCTAACTGTATGACATCATTGCTTGTATCCTTGCTTTTGTCTGCATGTTTACGTCACAATAGTATGACGTCATTATGCCTGTGTTCACTGTATTTCTGACGTGTGACGTAATGAAAGAACACACTCTGAATGTTCACAGTGAATGTCGACACAACGTCTACGACCGTCACCACCACCAGCGGCGGTACAACACCCCCCTGCCTGCAGTGGAGAGACGTATTGGTGTTGTGTTTAGGTGACGCTGGTGACGAGTCGGGTGTGGTGACGGGGCTGAGAGAAGCGGGTGTCCCAGTGCGGGTGATGAAGGATGATGACACTGAGGACGTGGCCACGGCCCGTAGTGACGTGGTGTGGGTGGCGAATGGACCTCGTGTTCTTGGTCTGGAGAGAAAAGTCGTTGTCTGTCTGGGTGATGGTGAATTTATCCAACTTCACTACATGTCCCGGTGTACGTCACAACTTGTGATTGTCTGCCGCTGATCATTAGCCACCTCAATATTAATTTCACACAAACACACCTGTCACCTGTTGTAATCTTGTGTCTGTCTTCTTTACACCAACACCTGTCTTCATTATTCCTAGTCTTCTTTCAGTCCATCACGACGTCAAGTTATGACGTCATACACATGAGGTATTTTTCTGACTGTCGCCCGTGAAATACTCCGTGCGTGCAGGGGTACGTGGGTGCGTGCGTGTGTGTAGTCCACCACAAACAGAATTAATAAAGACATCCACCAATAACTTAAAATTTTTTTAGGAATGTTACATATAGTGATACGTTGGAAAATGTTTTCGAGTTCTTATTCTAGCAGCAACCACGATGCGCCAAGTACACTAATGGCGTGACTTGTCACGGGGACACAACTACCTTGAAACCCTTTTCTAAAGATTCCCGTGGTTGTTTCCCATGATTGTTGTTATAATCCGTAAAGGGTCCTGCTAGTAAGAGCCAAGGAGTGAGGGGAACACGTAAAGGAGTCCTCGATAGCTTAGGATTACCGGTACATCTGTAAGTCTGAGGGGTTCGAGTCCAAGAATGGACCAAAGTTAAACTATCAAATAAATTTTACAGACTCTATTCGGCCGTCTGTCGAACATTAAGCAGCATCTCCGCACGGGTCATCTTACTGCAGCTTTCAGTCTGGTGGTTGCTTTAGTAAATTCATTTCAAATAACAATAAAGTATAAAGACTTTCTATTTTAACACAACATTTTACTCTTTGACACCGTGCGAATAACCGACAGCCCGCTCCATTGTCACTACGTTTTCGCCTTACGGGCGGGATTAAGTCCGTTCGAATTATGATTTGTAAAATTTCATCTGCTAATCTTGTAAGGGAAAGAACTCTTACAATCGAAAGCTGAATCATTTCTTCACGAGTTTCTTCCCTTTTCTGTGTTTTAAACTGTCAATCAGATCCGTTTCCGGCAATAATTTGAAGGGGGGGTCCACATGTGGTCTGTCACTTGAGAAATGCTAGATTTGCGCTTCAAATTGCACGCTAAAGAGGAAAATGACATTGTTTCGCAAATTTACTGTGATAAAGTGGATGAAGATAAGAGTATTTGTGCCTGAAAGACCTAAGAAAGTGATTACGAAGAGAAAAACGAGCGAGCACATGTACTGAAGAGTACCGAACAGACACTGAGACTGAATGGCGAGGACTTTTTGATTTCTTCAACTTCAGTTGTGTTTCCATCAAAGGATTTACAAAATTATGGAACAAGGTCCAAGAAACACGGTAAGAAATGAGTTTTCTTTATTTATTGTAGTTAGTTAGCAATTTTAAATAATGTTTTTATTGTTTGGGGGGATTTTTTTATGAATTTTTGAAAAAAGGCTAAAAATGCCCCGGCCCCCCGGGACCTACTCTAGGTAGGATTCTCCGTCACAATTGAGTTAAAATATCAATTTGTGATCAAATCCAAATGCGAAAAGCCGAAGACGCTACTTTAGTTAGTGTGAAAATCATGTGCATCTAGAATGCAGCCGACAGGTTTCTTTAACCCTTTCACTCTCATAATAATTATCTTCAACTCCTTATTCTGGTGTTATATATGACATTCGTTTTGTTGTTTTTTTTACTAGTTGCCTTAAATTTAAAACAAGGGAACTGGACCAAGCTAAGACATGACAAAGACAAAGACAATCTACATGTTTCGGGGCACTACCCCTTCATCAGGACGACACAAAAACGACGAAAAAACGACAACAACGAAAAAAGAAGAAAAAGACTTGTTTTAAATTTAAGATAGAATTTACTCCAAGCGGCAGTCACCTGTTTTTCTTGCAGTTGCCTTAATGTCAGTGTGAAGTTTGAATATAACGCATATGTTTGTCAGCTTTTATTATGATATCCTTTACATGTTATCGACTTATAGCTGTGTTAGGTATGATCTTGATTTGTAATGATGTTATTATTCATAGTGATGATTAAATGTAGTTTTAGAGCAAGGTGCGTACATTGCTTGAAAGTAAACCACGACAATGTTTTGATGCTTCTTGAATTTTGCAGAATATCTCCAGATAGTGAATACAAACCCCAATAACAAAATAACACTGATCATTATAATTATATAGTTGTACCCACAAACACACGAGGCCTGTTACACTGCGTTTAAATGGGTAGAAATATCAACAGCAGACGGTGGAAATTAATACTGTACAGTAAGGTAAAGACAGCGGTCTCGGGGCTCAATGACGAGATGGGATCAGCAGGACGCAAGGCTTTCGTTTTGGCTTGCCCATCTACACACTCGTAGTCAATATACAGAAGGAACACTTTTGGTCTGTGTTTGTCTGTCTCGCCCTTAGCTGTAATTACCGCCAGACCTCTGTCTCACTCCCAGTATTTCGCTAAATAAATCATTTTTTCTACCGATGCATCGATCGTGCCAACACAGGTGTCCCATCATCACTATTTCTCTTTCCCCAAAAATAGCATCTGAAATCAGGAAAGGTCCTTCATAAACAAAACAGTTTTCCATTTCGCTTTTTTCCCATCTATATAAGCAGTGTGTGGCATTTTCTTAGCAAAATCGTAAAAATACTTCACCAGCAGGATTCACATTTTGTTTACCTACCTTTAATCACATATGGATGACATGAATACCTAGTCCAAGATTGTTACGTTACGTTGAATTTACTGACATCTTTGATAAGCTTGAGTCATTACATGCAATGCTGGAACATCAGTTGTGTTGGTGCACGAGGTTGAATTCTTGCGTAATCTCCTGTTTCATCATCCAGACATGGTGTAAAAAGTGAAAAAAGTGACATCCAGTCTTTATACACGAGCTCTCAAGTCACGCTTGTCTAAGCTGTAGCATAAACAACTGCTCCATTCCCTCTGTTCCCGACCAGTAATCCCTCTGTACATGTACAATAAGGGACTTGCGCGCGTTCGTGCTTGCGTGCGTGTTTGTCCGTCCCTGCGTTCGAAACTGTTGTCCCTCGAATTCTGTCAGGCGCTGACTCTGCCCCTTTCGACGTCGGGACGTGGCGCGCAGCATAAATCCAGGTTTATTATTAATATAAATCAACACCCACAAACGCATGTACACACGCATCTGCTCACACGCACTGGCGCACATGAAAACACGCAAAAACTCACACCCTGGAACATCCACACACCCCCCCCCCCCCACAACCCCGGCGCAGACAAGCGCTCACACTTTGCGCGTACGCACGCACGCACGCAGGCACAAGGCTTCTCAAGTACTTTCCTCCTTCCAACTGACTGCGGTCAGGGATCGAAGAGTACCCCACCTTCTAGTTGGTATCTCAACGCTCGATGTAACTTTTTTTGGGCTGAGAATGAGGAAAACGGTCCATTATAGAATGATAAAGAATCTTTCTCTTGAGGGAGTTATATAACAGCATCGCCCTTTAACCAGTAAGTCTCACTATTTAAATTGAACGCATAATCTCCCTAAGGAGTTGAGACGATATCCCAGTATGCCCAGACCTGAGCATGTCTTATGAAAATTAATTATGTCTATAAGACTTATCTGTAGTAGTATAACAGAATCTTGTGTGTGAGTGTGAGGGTCTGTGTGAGTGTGAGTGTCTGTGTGTGTGTGTGTGTGTGAGTGCGTGCGAGTGGGCGTGTGAGCGCGTATTTGTGTACTCTGACGGAATTATCGCTTTGCGTGTCACTGTATTTATGCAGGATTTCTTTACTACACCCCCACCCCCCGAGGGTAATAGAATGAACTTTGACTAGGCTTGCTAAAATGGGTTTCTGGCCAGTAATGCAGAATTTGTTGCGAAGTTTTAAAAAACGCATAAAACGATTTTGATTCTGTATTTACTGAAGATGAAATGTGTATGAATCAAGCGAAAATCACAAACTTACTATGCAAAATGTCCGTGTAAACCAACAAGTGTTCATGCGATAACGTTTAATGATTACGATTAACGATAACGATTACGGTTAACGATGTCGGTTCGCGATGTGGGCTGGATAGCTGAATGCTGGATAACATTTTTCCTGCTATCCACCCCACGCGCCACATCTACTGCAGCTGAGCCTTTTCCTTTTTCTCTTTAGTTTTTCGTCGTTTTTGTGTTCCCAATGAAGGGGTAGTGCCCCGAAAGATGTAGTCATTGTCTTTGTCCCTTTCTAGCCTGACGTAAGTTTCCCCACAACCCCATGCCCTGGGTGCTTCCTCCTGTCATCTCCTTTCTTTATCTTTCTATCGGTCTCTCTATCTCCACCGGCATCTCCATCTGCCCCCTCCCCCCACTGGTCCTACCAGGGCTTAGATATCTAAAAATAATCTTTCTGACATTGCATGCAGTCTGTTGAGTACACTGGAGGTCATTTCCCTGACCTGTCGTACGTGGGAAAGTTTTATACTGATCTGCACTGCATCGATCCCCTTAAATAACATGTATAGCACCCACAGCCTGAAACGCATATTGTTATAGTCTGTCCACACCAAGCACGCTGAAAGAAACACATTGGTGAGAAAGCAGAAAAATGACTCGATATAAAGTGTCAGACAGAATGTAAATATACGTAACATATGTAAACACATCCAAACAATCTTATCCGTTAAAGCTTTGAAAATTATTCTGCCTTTTGTCCTGTTTTTGTTACCCGAATTCTCATGTGGAGAACAAATGTTATCGCAAAGAAAATCTTTAAAACTCAAGTACGCCTACCGTCCTTCTCTAGAATAGCAAGGAACATTTTCGATAATTAAATTAACGATACAGGTTATGGTTACATAACTGCGTCCTATCCTTGGCGCCCATGATAACCCTCGAGCCTGCGCTGCGTCCTATGGTTTGACAGGTTTAAAAATTTGCAGGGACGTACTTAATGGTATAAGGGAAGTAACTTTCTATCATTGTAAAGCTCTATCATCGATTGTTTCCCCTGCACTGTCTAAATGAGTTTCGCAAAAGTGACTACATTAGGCACCAAACAGTAAGTACTATTTAATATTTTAAAATAAAAGTATTGTTTGTATTTTGATGTGGAAGAATAAATCTTTCTAAACATATAAGGTTTATTACTGCGAGTGTGGTAGTTTTTAAGTGGTATTAAAAAAAACGTGGAAATTTATGCGGCCTCAAGAGGTTCTACATAGGTCCTAGCCCTGCGGGAAACAGGAAATTACGTCAAGGAAGCGGATAACCAACGCATGCGCGGGTAACAATCATAGGAAGTTATAGGTGGCGCCTCGCACCCATAGAACTTCAAGTGCACGCGCGCGTGTGTGGGTGTGTACGTATGCAGTGTATTAGAAGCAGCTGTACTATAGAGTTATCCATCAACAGCCTAGCGAACTGTAGAAATGATACCCTCAGAGATACAGGTGAAAATGCTCACTAGTTCTATTTTAGCACTAACCACAATTTCACTCAAAATATGGTTCAACTTATCATGGGAGACAATTACACTGGAACATTGAATTCAAGGTTGTTGCCCATGATTGCCTGTTTTACGTTGTCTTGTTATCTACTTGGTCCTGTTAGTAAAAGTCAGGAATAAGGAGAGAAAGGAGGCGTTGATGGCTCTGAGGGTAAGGCTGTGAATTATGGTTCCAATCCAACAGTGGTCTAGTGTTAGATTAAGTGTCATGGACCGCATCTCCCCACTGGTCATCTTTTGGGTAAATCAATTTCAAATAACAATAAAGCCATACGGATATCCTATTCATAACAACCATATATATCTGTCTATCAAAATATTAATTTCAGATCACGTCAATGCGAAAACGCTGATAAAGTTAGTTTGCAATTGCAGACCCAGCGCATCTAGAATGCAGTCCTCGGGGGTTTAAAAAATACCCTACCCAAACCAACAAAAATGGAAGTAAATCCAAAGCGTTCGTGATTCCCGTAAGGTTCAAAGGGTTTGTCTCTTTCCTATCATCATAATTATTATCACTTTTTATTCCGGTCTTACATATATCGTTGATTTTTTTGCCTGCAATTCTTATTATTACCTCGCTTACTTCTTAGAAGCACGCATGATTGACTTATAATTAAATAACTAAATAATTAATAAAGAACACTTCAGTACTTTGTTGGGGTTATCAATTAAA
>SMGT01000787.1:0-27604 GCA_004794575.1 Lanistes nyassanus | reverse complement strand
GAGCAGAAACTAGTAAACTTTCGTACTTTCTCGCGAACCTTAGCGAGACTTCCCATCATCTCACACGAGATTTGCTGTGGACCGTTTGAAGGTCTTGGTTCGTTCGCCTCAGTGTTACGCACCCATGGTCTGTCGGCCTGCACATTCGACCTGACGTCATGGGATGTGAGAAGGTCGCTTCACGTGCGTTATCGCGCGGATCTGAAGAGGACATAATCTACCACAGCCGCCGGAGTGCACAGGTCACGCCCAGGTTGTGAGAGGTCGCCACTTCAAAGAGTTAAGATTTTTATTTATTTTCCCTTTTTGACTCCTTGTCGAGCAGCGAAAAGAGAAAGCTTACCACTAGAGCAGAAAATAGCAGGCGGCCCGCCGGTAAACGTGATTGAAAGACGGGGTTTTGGAAAATGACACTCTGTTGCAACTGCAAGAAACAGGCATACAGATCTAGTCACCTAGTCGTCTGAATACAGTCATTAAAAATGCATCTTCTTTTTTAAAAACCATTTAGGAATTCTTTTTCTGCAGGAACGCAAAGACTGTATTTTTAAAATTGAAAGATACCACATATGCATTTAGCAATACCGACTTTATTTAACAAAGTTAAAGCATTTTCTTTCAGAAGTTGTGGCGACTGGCTATTCAGTGAGATTCAGTCAGGTGAAAGTATAACGATGAAATGAGAACTAAAGTACACGTTTATTAGTAAACATAGATCACAAGGTATGAATTAAAGTATACAGGAAAAAATGAGAAATAAACTACATGTTTAATTGTGAAATTAAATAAAGAGGTCATGTAGCTTTGAAATGTTCGATCCTCATAGCTGGGTCGTAAACCACTGCGACCCTTGACCACTGCCAGCTTATCCACTTCAAATGACCTTGATAATCTAGTGAGCAGAAAAGGGCTTCTTTTGTTTGAAAATGGCTGCACCTCCAAGCGTTTCTGCGCGTGATTCAGCGTTAAAGACGAAATGTAACACTCGTGAAAATGTTTTGAAATAAAAGCTTAACTTGCATAGGAAAAAGGTGTCAAATATAACCTTTTGTTTTTGCAATAGGGCTTAAGGGAGCCAACTCCTGTCAGCTGTAAGGAGCAGATAACACACGCTGGGTTTGCCTGAAAACGCCGTGAGGAACAAACGAATAATCTAAATAAAAAAGAGAAAGAAGGGAATGAATGAATAAATAAAAAAAGAAGGAATGAAAGAAAGAAAGAGGGACAATCCCCCCCCCCGTCCCGCAGAAAGTTATCATGAGATTAGTGCCAACGACGGCTCTCCCCTTCAAAGGTATACTTTGAAAGTAACGATAATGTTGACGATGATCGAGGATGACAAGCAGACAAGAGGAAAAGTCGGGGACGAGAGGACTGGACGGAAGCTGGCACAAACAGCCGTCAGTGCTGATCAGACAGAACATACTGCATCCCACCTCTGTGTGTGTGTGAGTGTACATGCGTGCACGCAACCGCGTATATAAACGCGTGCATGCGTAACCATTCAATAAATCAGAGGCCAGAGAGCAAAGGCTTGGCTGAGCGATGCCTGTGACTTGAACACTGCAGGGTATGACCGGGGGTCGCTTCGCATCAAGGGAGAGCACTCTCATCACCCCGGCAAGCAGCCCCTAGTCGCCATCTTTACACGAGACTCAAGAGGGCGGAACGACGAGAAAACGGCGGCACTTGTTACGTCACCGTAAATCTCGCGATCCGATCTCCAAACTCGCGAGATTCTCGGACCTACAGCAGTGTTTGGTGGGGAAGTTCAGTGAGAACACTGGCAGACTTGTGTGTTAATGTCGAGGCTGTCTTCAGCTTTGCTTACGGCCAAGGACGGATAACTGCTTCTCACAAACCTCACTGCGTGCATTATTTTCACGATTCCCCCCTCCCCCCATCTTATTCTTCTTGTGATCTCGATGTTGTGTAGAGAGGCGCTTATAGAAAGCCACGCATGTGTATTTGTGTGTGTGTGTGTGGTGGTGGTGGGGCCTGGGGGGGGGGGTACATGCGCATAACCGTTTACTTTCTGTTTTCTTTACACGAGGACAGATTATCTGTAAAGATTTTGTGACGTTCAGCAGGCTACAGAACACTTTGAGCAGACCGATTTTGAAAGCGCCGTGTGACTGTGGACGTCCGTAGCTAGTGTCCATGACAGTCAGTCTCTATTCCAGGTGATAGACAGTGGACAGACTGTGTTTCCAAGGATACGCTTTAGCACGACAGAGATCTGAGACATAGGCAGACGACACAAATACACGGAAGCAGTCTGTCCGTCGCATTCTCTCGCTCTCTCTCTCTCTCTCTCTCACACCCACTTACACACCCATACACACAACATGCACACGCACACACGCTCGCACGCACACACACGCGCACACACACGCGCGCGCACACACACACACGGACGCACGCACACACAGCTTATTGTCCATGAGCTACAAAAATATCCTTTCAAGCAGTAGCATAATTGCTGTATGTTTGTAATAATATTGTTGGTTGTCTTGCACGCACGCACGCACATAGAGAGAGCGCCGCAGGTGGGTAGGGAAGAGAGACAAACGGCATCGGAGGAAGAGGTAAAGAAAGTGGGAGTTTGGGAAAATACAGATTCCAGTTTTTTCTGACACCAAAATACACTACACGAATTTATCAGTCCACAAGAAGTCCCCAGAAGCAGTATATTTCGCACAAAAGCGTGTAATAGTACTTAAGATTATTCTCGGTGAAGGGTGGGGGGTGGGGCATGTTCGTTGATTGTTTTTCTTTGTGCTTACTTGGTGGTGTGTGTGTGTGTGATCTGATTATGAAACATTTTACAACCCTCCCTGTGCTTGCTGGCGTGCGTGCGGGAATGCCTGCGTGGGTGCGTGCGTGCGTGTTTGTGTGTGTGTTCGTGCAAGACAACCAACAAATAAAGGCTCGCACGCATATCCCCTGTCCACATAGACCCACATAAATACAATCATGTACGTGCAGTGTGCGCACAGGCGCTGGGACTCGCTACGTGTCACCTATTTAAAAATTTCAGTTTTCGAAATGAGCAAAACATTTATAAGACGTTAGTACGTTGTGTAGTCCCTCAGTTCAGCCATACCTAAATCAAAATTCTTCCCTGCCAAATTCACCCGCCTCGTTTTTACCGCGTAATAACTTTTCGGTCTTTATACTGCTACATATACATTTGTATGACAGTCAAAAAACAGTGTTAACAGTTTACTTTTATGCAAAACAACTTTGCTATCAGTAACGTTTCTGCACTGCTACACAGATCTATCAATGAACGAGACATTTGTCGACTTATCACGCAGGTTAACTATATATTTATCGGCGAAATGTTTGTATCCACGATCACGTTCATTTTTGCCCAGAACCTCTACTGTGCGCTTCAACATCTCCAAAAGAAATATGTGGAACACACTGCAGATTTCGGGAGCAATTTTGCAACGCTGGGGCTTCGGCCATAGCGAAGTGCCTGGATCGGAAGTTCTGACACCTCTAGATTTGCAGCGCAAGTGCTCCACGCATCTAATTACGAAAGACCCCATGCCATCTAGAACCTGCCTTTGATTTCACGATATTTGTCTGCCACGCACCCGGTGACGCGTGATGCGGTTAAGGGGAAATAACGGCCAGAGCAGACGTTTTCGTCTTAGGATTGTTTCCCTTGCCACTTCCCCGGAATTTCACGGCAAATTTAGAAACAATACACATGTGATTGTGTACCATGTGATTGTGTACTCTGGCAAACTGAGATTGAGACTTTGCTAAGATTACATATATATTTATATAACAAGCATCCAAGCAATGGGATTAGCTGCCATTCACAATTTCGCATCTACAAACAACAGAACATTTGAAGGGTGCTCTAAAGATAAAATATAACGAAAGATAACTCCAACAAAGGTACTGGCAGCGCTATACATAACCTTATGCAGAGGCATGTGCCCAAGGGAGCTTACCGTACCCAAACACTTAGCAAAGAGAGGGCCGAAAGAAAGGAACTTGGCATGTTTGAGCGCTGCCACTACCTTTGTTGGAGTTATCTTTCGATAATTGAAGCGCTGGGTCCTCATTTGTTCTTTATTAATAAAATGTAATATTTAGCACAACAATATACTGGTCCGATAACTGATTTATTCTTGTGTTTTAAATATAAGTTTTTATTTACTTACTGTTATGGTGTAGTTTATGTTATTCTGTAACAGTCAATATTCTCAGCTAGTCGTTAGAAAATTATTTATTCTTTTACGTACATGAAGCTTGTTGTTCTCTATTTTTTCGTTTGAGTCCTCGGTGGTCTACTGTTCTGATTATCTTGTAGTGTAACAAAATGTTTTCGTGTTTTAATTGCGTAGTTATGTCGTTCTTTTGATCAAATTGTTGTAGATGTAGGCCTAGATGTCTATGTGCTATTTTAATGACGGTGTCTTATATTTCTGTATGTAGTGTCAAGGGCGGTAAGCACACTATTTTATGAGTGATTCTGGGCTATACAAGATTTCTTATACCTCTACTGCAAGTAACGTGGAAGATGTGGTGAATTCTCCAAGACGTAACGTCACAGATGAATCTACTGGTATACACTTCATTAGATCTATACTTCTGTCATACTGTTAACTGTGGGTCTATAATAGTTTATCGCACGTCTATAATGGTACTTCTGTAAAACAGTTTTACCATACTTCTAGGATACAGTTCACCATACTTCCACGTAATACAATTTACTGGAACAGAGCATGGAACTCAGAAAAGTACTCAGCTTATCTTTCTATGGTTATTGTATCTCCCCCCTCTCTCTCTCTTTTTCTCTGTCTCTCTCACCCACATGCTTGCACGCACACACGCACGCACCCACACAACATACACACACAAACCCGCACCTGTGGAAGCACACACACACATATTACATTTCGCTGACTGTACGTTAAACTGTTTGTCCCCTTTATACTACAGTCTACAGTCTAATTGTAAACTCACTGTTCACCTGCCTTTTTCAACAGATCTCCAAGTTCTTATTGGTCTAAAGGTAAGTTTGTACTCTGTGGTATCTACTGATATGAATGAAAGTTTACGGTGTCTCAGTGCTAAGGAAAAACACCCCACCACCACACACACACTTTTTGTCCTTGTTTATTTAACCTTTTCTCGAGCAGTTCGTTTCGTCTGAGCAACAGCACCCACGAAGGACATCCGATCGTTTACGTACCCCCCTCCCCCCAAAAAGAAACATAGTTGTGGTTTTTCTTGGAGTGGAAGCCCCATTTCTTGTTTACCAGAAGAGATTCAATATGATTCTTCTAACCTCTTACTCTTTTCTGTACTTGGGTTTGCACACTGTGTGTTATCTCTGGGAGATTATAGTGTCGTTTTGGAGGGTCAAAGTTTCAGGGCTGGTTTGCACGATGCCTTTGGTGTATAAATATAAGCACCTACTGGACGCCCAGCGACTTAAGACCGAAAGACTTTCACGCAGGTAAGACAAAAAAATCTTTTTCTGCAAATCATCTGTTGATAAACGTCACTGCCATAAAAGATGATTGCTGTTAAGTTCTTACAACATCTTTGGATTCAGCACACTTACTAACTGCGTTCTTTCTCAAGGCGTCTGCTTAAGTAACATGCAATTTAGCAACGACATTCTCTCGTATCGTCAATTCGTCTTGTTTTATTTGTTGTTCTAAACATAAGATAAATGCTTTATTTTCAAATGAGAAAAATCAATACGAACATAAGGTAAATGCTTAATTTTCAAATGAGAAAAATCAATACGAACATAAGGTAAATGTTTAATTTTCAAATGAGAAACATCATTACAATGCATATTAAATGTTGTCATGTTTTGCTCTTTTCGTGTTTTTTTTAACAATCAGGCGTCACCGTAAGATTTATCATGAAGGCTGTCCAGGTCTTTACTGCGTTGTTCTTGTGTTCAGCGCTCCGTCATGTTCAAGGTGAGGTCACTTCTGCTGACTGCTATCTAGCAGACTACCCGACTATCTTCGAGAAGACAAGGATTGCCCTTCCCACCCCAACCCACCCCACCCCTACACACACACATACTACAGTCTACATCGATCAGTGACAGATTACAGAAGCCAGGAAAATGTCCTTAAACCCGATAGGGGAAGTCAGTGTGTCACGCGACAGGCGTCTGATTAGCAGGTTCCTAGTGTCTGGCAGCAGATGACCGGTGACGCACGACAGGTGTCCGACAACCCGTGACGTGCAGTTGGTAGAATGAGTCTGCGAGACGCGCGACAGATGACCGAACGACAGTCGGAGTTGGTGGCGGAGTGACGTCATTCAGGGTGACGTGTTGCAGGTGGCAGGCTGCAGATCCAGGGCACGAACTTTGTCAAGGACGGCCATCACGTGTTCCTGTCCGGCGCCAACACCGCGTGGATCGACTACGGCAACGATTTTGGCAACGGCAACTACCAGCGCAACCGCCAGCGCTTCCTGCACAAGCTGGACTTCGTCAAGAACGCGGGCGGCAACTCCATGAGTCAGTCTTGGCTGGGAACGTGAAGTTTGTTACATCGACGAGCAATGTATAGCCGTCCTTTAAGGTCCATGAACAGTGTCAGTCAAGCTTGGGCGTTCACCTTCCTAGAGAAACACTGGAACAAATGTTGCTGATATGGTAATCCTAGTAATGACGAAATAACCTGCCATCTCGTTGGTGCAGCTACTCAAGGTTATATTTATAGTCGCTGTTCATCGCGCGTGAGTAGCGTCCAAAGGGCATGTTTTATGACCACCACAAGCATTCAGTCCACTGTGCAGGAAACACACTAAAAAGCATGCCAGGCGGCAGGAATTCAAGCTGAAGATGAGTTGTTTCCCCTTAATTCTTCCGTCCTCCTTTCACGCGCCCACTTCTCCCGTGTATGTGTTCTAATCATAGCCGACTGAATGCCTTTCTCACTCATGAAACTGGCCGCTGAAAAGGACCTGAATTCTGTGCAGGGACCTGGGTGCACGTGCATGGTGCCACGTCACCGCACTTTGACAACAATGGCTACGTCACAGGACTGGACAGGGACGGTAGTTTCATTTCCGAGTTCAAACTGTATCTGGACGACGCCAAGGCCAGAAACATTCTGATCTTCCCCTGCCTCTGGAACGGAGCCGTTGTACAACATCAGGAGTGAGTAGTGTTCGTCCTGTCAGTATTGTAAAACGTTAGAAGTAGATGCTGCATGTCGTCGTTTTGCGTCAAAGGTATGTGTCATTCCTGATAGAATCAGTGAGTCCAGTGAGACCATGGCCCACTGAAAGATGACCTAGCTGATAATAAAGGGACAGTAAGCCACCGATGTTAAATCTCATCTTAAAAGAGTGAAGTCAGAATTAACAATAGTAAAGTTAACTTCTGACATTTTTGTCAGACTTCTGCACGGGCTGATCACCGACACCAACAAACTGCAGAGTTACCTGGACAAAGCCCTGATACCCTGGGTGCAGGCCGTGAAGGACCACCCCGCTCTGGGTGGCTGGGACCTCATCAACGAAATGGAAGGCTTCATTAACCCCGAGGTCCATGACAGTGACGCTTGTTACGACACCACATTCCTGCGAAACTCTGGCGCCGGCTGGGCGGGCAAACTGTACACAGCCAAGGAACTGGAAAGGTAGTTGTCATCGGAATATTCTATAGGTATCTCCTTCTTTCTCTCTTACTCTCTCTTTCTCCCCTCCTGCTCTCTCTCTCTCTCTCTCTCTCTCTCTCTCTCTCTCTCTCACGACAATCGATTCTCGTCGTCTTGTTTGGTGGAAGATGAAGTTAGACAACATTATCTCCAGCCTTTGACATTTGATGTCTTCTCGTCGCTGAAGATGCATCTACTAAGAGTTGACTGCCTTTGTGAAAGATTTTCTTTCGAGTGGAGAGCATATTTAATTCAGGTACTGTATGATGAACGCGTAACTGCCTTTATTAAAAATCAACTTAGTTCAGTCGACGCACAGTCTCCTGGAGAGAGTAGTCAAGGTGTTATATAATTATGTGACTTACAGTCTACTAGAGAGTCAAGGTGCTATATAAATATGTGACTTACAGTCTACTGGAGAGAGTAGTCAAGGTGTTATATAATTATGTGACTTACAGTCTACTAGAGAGTCAAGGTGTTATATAATTATGTGACTTACAGTCTACTAGAGAGTCAAGGTGTTATATAAATATGTGACGTACAGTCTACTAGAGAGTCAAGGTGCTATATAAATATGTGACTTACAGTCTACTGGAGAGAGTAGTCAAGGTGTTATATAATTATGTGACTTACAGTCTACTAGAGAGTCAAGGTGTTATATAATTATGTGACTTACAGTCTACTAGAGAGTCAAGGTGTTATATAAATATGTGACGTACAGTCTACTGGTCTCGAGAGAATGATAGTGCCGATGCAGGCTGCCTTCATGTGACTTGAAAAACAGCTGGTCACAAATTAAGTTAAAGAGCAGCCAGCACTTTCCATTTCTCTCTCTCTCTCTCTCTGTGTGTGTGTGCAGATTCATCAACTGGCAGGCGGACGCAATCCTTCGCACTGACGCCCACGCCCTGGTGTCGGCCGGAAGCTGGAGTCAGAAGTCGCAGACGGACCACTGGGGTCTGCACAACCTTTACTCTGACACCTGCCTGGTCAAGGCCGGAGGAAAACAACTGGTGATTACCTTGTTCCTAGCGAGGCGTCAGACAGTGACTGCGCTGAAATATCAGTTGCTTTTCGTGGTGGCGTTTAAGAAATGAAGTTACAAACAGAAGGTTTATGAAAATGTATAAGTACCAAGTACTTCCATTATTTGCATCAAGTGACTACATTTCGAAACTAAGACTTTCCAACTTTTACTTCAGAGTGTGTTGAGCACAACTCATCTTCTGCCTTGTTTACGACACTGCGTTTTCAGCAAAACGGTTTCATAGCACAACATTGTCTGTCGGTAAGTCAACGGCAGTTTTTCTGTCCCAGGGAAAGCTAAACCACTACCAGACGCACTCCTACAGCTGGCAAGGACAGTTTCCTAGTGAGTCAACCTTCAAGGTGAGTGTTCAGTGCATGTAGAGGAGTGTCAGAAAAGACTTACTGCTTCTACTGATTTTTGGTAAAAAATCATTGGAATAGGAAGGAATGGTTACTTTTAGTCCAGTAAATTATGTTGGACACTTCTCGTTTAGAGTTATTTTATGACGCTCTCTTAACAGAGTTTTGTGCAATTCACTTGAGGGGAAAAAATTCTGAGAAGGCCGAGAAATAATGGAGAAAATTCTGCTGCTGAATGGGGTTTTAATCATTTTATCTAATGTACAAAAAAGGTGCAATCACGAGCTGGGTCGTGTACTGGGACATTGTGTCGTGTACTGGGATCTTGTGTCGTGTACTGGGATGTTGTGTCGTGTACTGGGATCTTGTGTCGTGTACTGGGATGTTGTGTCATGTACTTGGAGGTTGTGTCGTGTAGTGGGATATTGTGTCGTGTCATTTACTGGGATGTTGTATCATGTCATGTACCGGGATTTTGCGTCGTGTCACGTACTGGGATGCTGTATAATGTACTAGGAGGATGTTGTGTTACGTATTGGGATGTTGTGTCATATCTTGGGATGCTGTGTCTGTACTGGGATGTTGTGTAATGTATTGGGATATTGTGTCATGCCACCTACTGGGATGTGTCATGTTCTGTGAAGTAGTGCCATGTCACCTAATGATATATTGGGGCATGTCATGTACTGGATGTTGTATCGTGCTGCGACGTTATGTCACGGACTGGGATGTTGTGTCGTCTCTCGTACCGGGATATTGTGGTGTCATATATTGGGATCTTGTGTCATGTCACCTACTGGAATGTTGTGTCATGTGGTGAGATGTTGAATTATGTCAAATACTGGG
The DNA here is from genome assembly GCA_004794575.1 of Lanistes nyassanus. Taxonomy (NCBI): domain Eukaryota; kingdom Metazoa; phylum Mollusca; class Gastropoda; order Architaenioglossa; family Ampullariidae; genus Lanistes; species Lanistes nyassanus. The sequence continues at coordinate 17,705 of SMGT01000787.1, read as the reverse complement.
ATACTGGGATGTTGTGTCATGTACTAGTATGCTGTGTCTTGTACTGGGATGTTGTGCCACGCACTGGGATTTTGTATCACGTACTGGGATGCTGCATCGTGTACTGGGATGTTGTATCATGTACTGAGATGTTGTGTCAAGTACTACTATGCTGCGTCTTGTACTGGGATGTTGTGCCACGCACTGGGATGTTGTATCGTGTAATGGGATGTTGTATCGTGTACTAGGATGTTGTATCATGTGCTGGGATGTTGTCATGACAGCACAGTTCTGCTGACTTCGGCCTCGGCAAGCCAATCATCGTGGCGGAGTTCATGCAGAGCTCGGGAGGGGGGCTGAGCGCTGCTCAGCTGTTCACGTACTGCTACGAACACGGTTACGCCGGCGCCTGGATCTGGAGTGACGAGAGTGAAGACATCCAGGCGTCAGGCATCAGGGCCCTCAACTCCCGCACAGACCCCGTCATCCACTTCACTGTCTAGGCCACAGGTCAGAGGTCAGAGGCCACAGGCAGTGAGGTCAGAGGCCAGTTTTAGAAGCGCTACCCGCAGCCGAGTCGGCTATTTTACCCCCTTTCCACTTCTGGAAGTAGGGGGAGGGGGGCGCTATACACACCCCGGACCAATACGCATACAGATCGAACATTTCAGAAGTCTATAATCTTGTCTCTCGTGATTCCGGAACTACTAGCACTACTGACTGATATATCTACAAACAGCAATCGTTAACCTGAAGGAGATATCTCGACAGTTCTTCATGTGCTACGCTAAAAATGTGTAACTTTTATATGCGGGCAAATAAAGTTTGAGACTGCTACACTGTAATCAGTATTTTTGATTGTTTGGGTTCGTAATGTGTGGTAAAACATCCTTGTATATATCTTGTTATATCTACCAACCCATATCCATCCATCCATCCATCCATCCATCCATCCATCCATCCATCCATCCATCCATCCATCCATCCATCCATCCACCTGACTATGACAGGACAAGGACGAGGTTTGCTGGTCCTGTCAGACAAAATCTATGAAAGGACAAGGACGAGGTTTGCTGGTCCTGTCAGACAAAATCTATGACAGGACAAGGACGAGGTTTGCTGGTCCTGTCAGACAAAATCTATGACAGGACAAGGACGAGGTTTGCTGGTCCTGTCAGACAAAATCTATGACAGGGCAAGGATGAGGTTTGCTGGTCGTGCTTATCTTCCCAAGTCTATGGACGCGAATGATGGCGTCATCTCTCCAAGACTTGGTCTTACAATGTTGACGAGGTAGGCTCAGGACAGTGTGCTTGCATGTATTGAAATTCCCCTTCACGTTTTCTGGTATGCCATAAAATGCCATATTCTCTCTCCTGGAAAATATTCCTTGGTCTTCCAGTCTTTCTGAAAAAATGGTCCATATCTCATTGATCAATTCTTCCCATTTTCTTGGCTCACCGACACTTCTACCTTGTCTCTTTCTAGTATTTGCAGTCTATCCTCAAGATCGCGAAAAGGTATTGACAACTTGTCAAGGGTACCCGACATGCCTGATATCTTCTCTTCCACCCCATCCAAAAGTTTCTCTATCATGTTGTACAATTTCTCGAACTTTTCATCTATTGAAATATTTTGGCCAGGGTTAATTTCTACATCTTCCCGCTTGCTGCTAACGACCCAGTGATCACAGGTACAGCGGCAAACGAAAGGCAGCTCAGTGTACTCACACGATATGCGCTTCGCTTCTCGGCATCCTGAGGATGTTTGAACACAAAGGCGGTAAAACGACACAAAACTGCCGCACACCGTCCTTAAACTTCGAAGGTCCATCGGCATGATTACAGTGCTGTGTTTATGCTGTCACTTCGCCAGAACTATTTTCTTTAAAAACAAATGTTAAAAGACAGAAAACTTATTTCCACTCTGTATCACAAACACGACCATTCGCCGGCCATGAACACTGCTCACCCCTCGTGAGGAGGATTTCTTTTTGTCATCTGACAGGTTCAGCCATGTCAGGAAATAGGTAATTTTGAAGTTAGCTCGCTCCAGGTCAAAACTTGGTGGTATCTAAATTTTTAATCTTTTAAAAAAGCTGAACATTTACTTTGCTACCAACCACTCTCTGAACCACGACCTGGCCCGGTGTCAGTTGTTGAATGCTGTGTTTGTATGTGTACACCGACAGCGTCACGAAATGGAAGTAGAGGTGGATAAAATATTTCAGTTCACATCACACACTTTTCCACTTTCACACATTTCTTTTCACCTTGTCGCTCAGTGACGTTCTTTGGTCATCTCTTGTCTAATGATCTCGATGTCATCATTCACTAAGTGTATCAAACACACGAGGTTAAATTGCTTGGAATCGACTGGTTGATTCGGCATAGTGTGGGGGAATGGATGAATCCTATGGGGAATGGATAATCTGCAGAAAGTGTAGTGCGCGAAGCTGGCATGCAAGAGAAAGTCGCGATAACTGCATAACTTCCGGTCACCACGATGACCGCAGTACAGCACCCAGCCACTTCTCTGTGACGAAGCTGAGAGGCATCCAGTGAGAAATAGATAACTGTATTGACAGGCAGATACCCCGGATGGGATTAGTCATACTGGACGCAATATTTTTTTTCAATGTTGAGTTTATTTTCTATAAAAGACATGGAAATATAAGGGTGGTGGTGGGGGGGAGAACGTCAGATTTTCAAGGGAATTGATTGGACGTCACAAGACTGTCTGGAACACAAGGTCCACCAAGTTCCGCTGTTACATTCGGGGTGGACAGATGCCCAGGTCAGGTGCCCCCACCTTTGGCCGCACTACCCCCTCCACTTGCAGTCCGCCAGAAGTAGGGGCACCCTGCCTGAAGGTCAAGGCTGCTCGCCTACAGGCTGATGGGCACCCTGCCTGAAGGTCAAGGCTGCTCGCCTACAGGTTGATGGGCACCCTGCCGTTGAAGTCCACCCTCCCCCTGAGCGCGGCGATGCCTCGCATCTGAGTGTCGGTGTCGTCAGTGTCGCTGCCGTCGGCGTTGGCGTGCCAGCTCCAGGCGCCGTCGTAGCCCTTCTCGTAGGCCGACCGGTACAGCTGCTCGATGCTCATGCCCCCGCCGTGCAGCTGGTTGAACTCGGCCACCACCAGCGGCTTGTCCAACCCGAAGTCGTTGAAGCTGTGCTGTATGGAAACCACATCAGTACATCACTTCTGTCCTTGTTCGAGTCAAGTACACACACGTGACTAGACCGTATCTCTTAGAACAACCTCAGTGTACAGTCAACAGCTGGATGCTTAATTTTGATTACAAACAAGCGAGGTCTGTATGCAAAGTGTTTCCCTTGGATGCGGACGATGTTTTCTTTATTATAGTTTGTGATTACAAACGATGTTTACAAACCTTATTTACAACAGGTTACGGGCATGGCTGCTTGGGATTATGACGATTATAGAAATGGATAAATCATGTCTCGTTCGGTGCGATCATACTGATCATAAATCGTTTCTCTTTAATTTATGGAAATCTTATTTAGTGAAGTCCAGCGGCCAGACCAACATTATGGTTGTGTTTCCTTTCCGTAGGCCTACATGAAAGAAACTGTAAACTTCGTAAACAGACACCAAGGATTATGGAAAGTTCGATGGGCACACATTTTCCTTGCCAACCGCTGTCACGGAATGCTTCGTTCCTAAGATGGATATTGAACGTTTCGGACCTGACTAACTAATTGATTTATAAAATAAAGGCTTCGCAAAGATTGTGCATGAGCTGCACTCACTCTAAATGGCGACTCCTCCGAAAAATGGCCTTGCCAGTCGTAAGTGTGTGTGGAATAGAAGGTCAGCGTGCCCTGCATGACATAGCAACAATTCTGGAATAAACTCTGGAACAGTTCTGTCAATCAGCAGCCGTCACTCTAGAACAGGTACGTGCCGTGAAGTACACGAATTACTAAACGTGACGCGTGACAGTGCATATCAGTACACCATTCTCGACACAGTGTGCTCTTGACAGAAATCTATAAACAACCTACACAAAAAAAAACCTGGCCTTAGTCACAGTACTTGAAACAAGGTACACCCTCTCAAGCCAAGTGAGTCCAACACAGTGCACTCCCGACACACTACGTCTTTACAAACAAGATGCGATAAACAGCTGACACGCAGTAATTAAAGAACAGAGTCACCCCATTCCTCCACCCCCATCCCCTGCCAAAAATGCATCTACCCCTCCACGGCCGCCAGCCTTGACGAGACAGTCGTCGCTGTAGAGGTTTTTGTTGCCCCAGCTGTTGGTGTTGGAGCGTGCCGTCCACGAGCCGGCCGTGACCTGGGCGGAGGGGTCAGCTCCACGAATAGCGTCCGCCTGCCAGTTGATGAACCTGGAGCACCCCGCGTTGACCTTTAGTCTTTACCCTTTGATCTTTTCATTGACCATTGATAAACGGAATTTGATTGCGCGCTCAAAATTTGTTGAGATGCAGACAGAAGTCGGTCTGCCCGAAACTATCTCAGGTGTCTACATAACAACACAGCATAACAACAATAACAACAACAACAACAAATACAACGCACCCACCCTTTCCCCTTTACCCAACAAAGTAAAACTTTCCACTTTTCCACCCTACCCTAGCCAGTCACACTTCGGGTTAAGATTCTACAGTCATTTGAAAATAATATGGCCAGTAAAGAAAACGGTCATAGACAGAAAAACGCTGCCCAGCTAAATGGCTTTGGTTCAGAGAACTCTCTTGGTCCTGTTATGTTTGTAAGTGTCTGTGAGCGACTAATGTTTTGTTTGTGAACACTCATTGTAATGTCTTTTGACATTTACTGTTATTGTTTGGGGAAATTAATGTTATGGTTGAAGGCAGAGGTCTTCTTGCTAATATTTTTTGTAGAGTGTTAAGGTTGTTTTAGAAGGTTAAGGTTGTTTTAGAAGGTTAAGGTTGTTTTAGAAGGTGAAGGTTGTTTTAGAAGGTTAAGGTTGTTTTAGAAGGTTAATGTTTCTGTTTGTAGGCGGTTAATATCATTGTTTGTAGAGAGTAAAGGTGAGTTAATAGGATTGTCGGTAGACTGCTAATATTACAGTTCATGGTACTGTTTGTTGTAGAAAGCCAGATTCCATACGACACTGATGTTTCACCTCAGAAGGTCTTGAACGTTGAAACCGCCCCCCGCCCAGCCGGCGCCACTGTTGCCCAGGAAACGGGTGTCGAAGCAGTTCTCCGAGTTGTACTCGCCAGCCTTGAGAATACCTTCCATCTCGTTGATGATGTCCCATCCTCCCAGGGCCGGGTGGTCCTTCACAGCCTGTACCCAGGGTACCAGGGCCTTGTCGATGTAAGACTGCAGTTTGGACTGGACCGTTATCAGGCCCCCAAGCTCGCTGCACGGCGAGAGACGGACATAAACTTTTCACTGTAATCATCAGCCTGCTTTCAGGTTATGGACAACAGCAAGAACTCTGAGCTAGCCCTAACCCTGGTGTTTAGGACGTAAAGAGGAAGCAGAAAGGACAGACGGTCTTAAATAGACAGTTTGGTGGCATCATTTCCGTTGGTGAATGGCACTCACTTCCTCTGATGAACAGCGCCGTTCCACAGGGTGGGAAAGATGAGGATGTTGCGGGCTCGGGCGTCGTCAAGGTACTGCTTGAAATCTGAGATGAAAGAGCCGTCGTTGTCAAGACCAATCACGTGACCCGTGCTGTCAAACTTGGGGGAGGTCTGACCCTCGATGTGCACCCAGGTTCCTGTGGAGGCATTGGCAGGAAGCTATTTATGTTCTGCTACAGCATGATTATGGCAAGAAATACCCACCCGAAAAGGCGTCAAATATGGCAAGAAATATGTACCAGAAGGAAAGTCCAATAAAGCAGCCAGCCTGTTGAAAATACACTGAGAAATACACTGTCACAAGCTATTCGCATCGTAAATAATAATTGAAGGCTACTTTCAAGAAGTATATATTGGGATAAAGTACTAACTTCTTGAAGAATGATTATGCCAGTCCGGATTTTTAAGTTCAAGTTTCAAGTTTCAAGTTTCTTTATTCTTTTACCCTCAGGGGGTAAAACCCTTACAGCATGCGGTCGTCGGGATTGCATTGAAAAAGCAATTCTTTTAGTTTTGTAGAAACGTTTATGAGGCTAGAAGCAATGATGAACTAATTTCACCGTCCTAAACTTAAAACAGAAGACATGTCGTCAAAACTCAAGTCACATCTCCAGTGCTGACACGGATTTTCGCCAGTCTCGTCATGAGAAGTTGTAGGAGAAATCTTTCGATTAAACGCGGGTTGAATATTGTTGTTGTTGTTGTTGGTTGTTGGTTGTTGGTTGTTGTTGTTGTTGTTGTTGTTGTTGCAGACGTCGTGCTTGAGTTCCTTATCATTAATGTCACTTGACTTTGTTGGGTCGTGTGAAACTGACTTTGGGGGACGGGGTGAGGATTGGTGGCAGTTGACAATGTTCGTGCAAGTTCACTCAGCGCTGAGCAGTACTCACTCATTGAGTTGCCTCCGGCCTGTTTGACTTTGTCCAGGAGATAGATGAAGCGGTCGCGGCGAGACTGGTACTGATGGTTGCCGAAATCATAGGCGTACGACACCCAGGCCGTGTTGGCGCCCGACAGGAAGATCCTCTCTCCATTGTGGAACAGGTCGGTGCCGGAACGCGTCAGGAAGCCGCCTGTCATACGACAGGATATCAGTCTCAGGATATCAGGATATCAGTCAGGATATCAGGGTATCAGTCTCAGGGTATCATCGCAGGATATCAGTCAGGATATGAGTCACAGGATATCAGTCTCAGGGTATCATCGCAGGATATATGTGTGAGAATATCAGTCGCAGGGTATGTCACAGGATATCACTTACAGGATAGTCTCAGGGTATCAGTCACAGGATATCAGTCTCAGGGTATCATTGCAGGATATATGTCTCAGAATATCAGTCGCAGGGTATGTCACAGGATATCACTTACAGGATAGTCTCAGGGTATTAGGATACCAGTCTCGGGATATCAATCTCCGAATATCAGTCTCAGGATATCAATCTCAGTCACAAGATATCGGTCACAAAAGTTCATCGACAGGACATCGGTCAGGAAAAACTGTTAGGACAAAATAAGGCATAAAGCAGAATGACGGACAAGTAAGTTAAAAAGATCTACACTGGGGACTTAATGAATAAGACCCCGCCAGACTCAGCAACACTACAACAGAGGGACTAACCCAGTGAAGATTCCGCCAGACTCAACAACACTACAACAGAGGGACTAACCCAGTGAAGATTCCGCTAGACTCAACAACACAAGTACAACAGAACGACTTACCCAGTGAAGCCCCCGCCAGACCTGGGAACACGAGTACAACAGAGAGACTTACCCAGTGAAGAGCCCGCCAGACTCAACAACACAAGTACAACAGAGGGACTTACCCAGTGAAGCCCCCGCCAGACTCAATAACACTACAACAGAGGGACTTACCCAGTGAAGCCCCCGCCAGACCCAGCAACACGAGTACAACAGACCGGAACATCTGCAGAAAGTGACGCCATCATTACAAGCAGTGCAGATGAAGGGTTCTGCTGCGGTGTCCAGGCGTTCGTACTTCTAGCGCCGTCCTTCACACGCTACGTCACTGTCCTTCATTCCGTCTGCACTTCTCTCTCATCGTCGACAGTCCATTAATTTTCAAACTGAGCCTGTCTCCCTCAATCACGCGGGCTGACCAACGCTCAGCTTTCTAAACTCAGCGCTTCGTCATCGCTCAGGGTAGAGGACTCACTAACGTGTCTGTCTTTACTTGGCGCGTTTCCGTGACAAGGGGGATGAACTAGGAGTCAGTTTGCCTACCCCGTTCAATATATGGCCAAAAGCCAACAGAATCGGAGTTTACTTTGTGAGGGCCATGCCCTCAAAATAAATCCATATTTCCTTTCGCCTCAAAAGAAAGTTACCGACAAGAAGGCAGAAGCTTCGAATATTTAATGTTAGTAATACTTCTAACAGTGGACTTAAATAAATAAAAATAAATAAAATGTGGATTTTTAACGCGCGAGAACACATTTCATGCACACTTCCTGTGTAAGATCGTAAGATTGGCTACAAATCAGGTTCTGTTACAGTAGAAATGGTGTGCAAGAAGTAAGGTCATTAGCACTTGCAGACAAAGACATGAGTAAATGCATTAGACATTTCTGCAGCCAGACCGCCCAGACCCACCTTTGGCTGTAAGTCTTGCTATCCAAGGATTCCCGTACAGAGCTGGGTGCAGTATGACATTTTATACAGAGAACCAGCCACGCTAACACTCCCACCTCCCCTCTCTGGACGAGTTAGATAAAAAGGTCAGGACAGACTTTTGTTCACCATGTTCTTACTTCTGTCCGACCCGCGGTTAGGTTGCAAGGGGCGAGTATCTTCTGTTCATACACAAACGATAGGGGCTAAAGTACACAGGGCGAGCGGGCCTTATGAGTGTTAGTACAGGTATGGACGCTTATGAAGCTTACCCCACGCCCGATTCGATGTAAGCTAACCACGCATAATGGGGTCCTTGTTTGAAGTTTATCTTGTAGTGTCCGAGCCAAGAGTCAGTGCCCCTCCAGGGAACTGGAACACTCTGTGGCACATTTATGTACCAGCGGCTACTCAGGGAAGCGTTTACGTAGACAATCGAGTGTAACGTCGGCCATGGCTGACACAAAAGACAACCACAACTCTTCAAAGCAGTTGGTTTGTCTGCCACTCTTAGTGTCAGAAAGATAGTGTAGTTACAGATGATGACACACTCTCCAGATAAAGACATTTTTTCTCTGTGCGCGCGGCTGTGTGTGCGGGCGAGTAGGTGCGTACGTGTAGGTAACAGTTCTGAAGTCTCTGACCAAATAAAAAAAATACTACTTGATTCTAAAGATTTATGAAGTTCGAATGCCTAAGACTGTCTTATTTATGACTCTTCTGAGTAAAATATGAAGCACAAAAGTCTATGTGAATGGCGTCATCAGTACATAATAATCTCGCTTTTTTGATACGGTTTTTTTTTCGCTGAGTGGAGATTCGCTGTTCAGAAAGTACAGAGGGTGATACAGTGGGTTGCGTGACTGGCGGCCATGCGCTGTTACCGATGAGACAAAATCCAGCATTACAGGCCAAGTCTGGGACATGCTGCCAGCCTGCTCCCGAGCATTTGCACAACAGGGCATCATGCAGGTATATGCTTAAGGAAGGTCAAGGTGACCAAAATGCTTAGACGGAAACAGGATTGACAATCCCAACAAAGTACTGGCAGCGCTGGACACAACGGTATGCTGACGTATGCAACCAAGGGAGCCTACCGTACCCAAACACGTAGCAAAGAGAGAGTCGAAAGTAAGGAACGTGGCAGATCTTCAGGATTGCTAGAAAACATTTCTGCACTTTTCAAAGATTCTGTACTTCTTTATTCTAAACCCACAAGTGTCACCCTTATCTGTCAACAATGTTTTCTATGCTGTTTCCTGATGTAAATAAACATTTCTTCCAGCAATTATTTTTTCCATGAAATATAGACCACACACTGCTGTGCTGAACGCCTCTAGGAACTCGTCCAGCTCTATCACTCTTGCTTGCCCCACTGTGAACTAGCTCAAATCGCTGGCCAACCTTTCCAGCTTTCCTTTTCCCCATGACGCGAAACAGTAGCAGCGGAATTCACTTGTACTGATCTATCATTTTTCAGTGGTCCAGTGATCAACATTTTTGACATCAGTGTGTTTGAAACACAAACAAACAATCACATACCCTTCTTTTTGTTTTGTTTTTATTTCACTTTTTGTTACAAAGATATCTGTTCCAGATAAACACTTGGGAGATTTCTGTAAGGTTAACGGAACAGTATACGGTTAGCACATTTAGCATATTGAAATTATTCTTGTTTTCAATAAAGAAAATATATAAATTGTACACCTAACAACTAGTTGATACTGGGTGTTGGTTAATAATGGGAAGCAACTCTGACAACACAACTCCTCTGTACACGGACTTGGATGTTCATGGAGATGAGGTGGGGGTGGGGGGTGTTGGGATGACAGCCCAGCAGAAAGATTACTTGCTACTTGCTACTTACTACTTACTGCTTACTGCTTATATACTACGATCACGACTACCTTGATGCTTGGGTCCGGAGTGACGAGGCGGAGGCTCAAGTGGAGGGGACCATGGGATGATTTGCTTCAACCTCTAGTCCCTAAAATGGCGTCATCGGCCGCTTCCAGCCTGGGCACCACGATCACTGTGGCTCTTTCGCCTGCGGTGTGACTTGTAAATTTTCTACAAAGAGTTGAATTTGTGCTAGGGAGGCGTGTGCAGCACACTAAATAGAAAACATATTAAGCAGTCTCATTCATCTGTTTGCTATATTTATATCTTTCTCTACTTCTCTTTCCCCCTTCCCTGTTTCTCTCTTGCGATTGTGTGTGTGTGTGTGTGTGTGTGTGTGTGTGTGTGCGCGCGCGTGCGCTTGTTTTCTGAACAACGGACTCCCAGACTGTAATGGGCACACAGCCCACACAGCCTACACAGCCTACACAGCCCACACAGCACACACAGCCCACACAAATAAGACTGCAGCTAGGACAAAAGTAATCAGGATCTCACTGAAGATCGCGATTAAGATCTAGAAAAGACAGAGGCTAGATCACAACAAACCTAAAGAAAGGGCAGGTAAATTATTTGTCTTTATTTCCTGGAAGACGGTGAGCAAAAACATTCAGTCGTCACACAGTGGCACAATCACAATATTTAAAAAAAACCTTTAATGTTTTATGTTTAACGAACAAAACTTTCAAGACAAACGAGTGACTCACAATAAACATATGAAACTGTCGTCAGCTGTCTAAATTCATGAAGTGGTTGTCAGCAGGTCTAATGTAAACACAGGGGGTTGTCAGGCGATCAGCCACTGACGTTCAGCCAGTGAAGCCAGCCAGTGAAGCCAGCCAGCGAAACCAGCCAGCGAAACCAGCCAGTGAAGCCAGCCAGTGAAGCCAGCCAGTGAAACCAGCCAGCGAAACCAGCCAGCGAAACCAGCCAGTGAAGCCAGCCAGGCTCAAGCTGACAGATTCAGGGGGACTAGACCCCCCTCTTCGTGCTTCCCTCGCAGGGCGGCGATGCCTCGCATCTGTGTGTCGGTGGAGTCGGTGTCGCCGCCGTCGGCGTTGGCGTGCCAGCTCCAGGCGCCGGCGTAGCCGTGGTTGTACAACCACAGGAACATCTCCTCGATCGTCATTCCCTCGCCGTGCAGTGAGTTGAACTCAGCCACCACTAGCGGCTTGTCCAGCCCGTAGTCAGAAAAGTTATGCTGTAACGATTCAAGGAGACAAGTTACTGTAACCATGACATCGACAGTGTAAATATATGTTGTAACAAGGACGTCAGATTCTGGAGGTGCTAGGAGTTGTGTTTATTTATCACGACTCTACTTCAAAATTACAAGATTTATAACATGAATAATTAATAATAACGCGAGGGCGTGCGACATATTTGGTCACTTTATTGTAAATAGGATGTAAGCAAAGTCACTCTATGCTAACGAAACATTCTTAATGTAGAAACAGTAGCAATATCACGGATATCCTCGCGAGATTTCTTGCGTCACGTTTATTCAGGGAGACTTCATGGGAGTGGAAGGGCACGACATTGCTTTCACACATTTTTAGTATCAACACTTTGGGAACTTACTTTAAATGGAGCGTCATCGGAAAATTTATGCTGCCAGTCATAGGAGTGGGTGGAGTAGAAGGTCAGTGTACCCTGAAATCAAAAATGAGTAGAAGGAACTAAAGAGATACAAACTGACAGTCAAGGAAAGTAAAAGGCACGGTGTCTGTCGTTGGTTTTGAACGCTGAGCCATAAACAAACCACAAATTTTGCGATGCTAGCGGTAATTTAAAACAAAGACTGTTGGAGTCTTGTCTGTACGTAGTTCTCGCTAAACAGATCGAAGTTCTAGGAAAGTTAGTTACATTGAAGCAATTAGTTACCTGAGTCTTGCCTCGAGTTACATTAGATAAAGTACCTGAGTCTTGTCTCGAGTTACATTAGAGCAAGTACCTGAGTCTTGTCTCGAGTTACATTAGAGCAAGTACCTGAGTCTTGCCTCGAGTTACATTAGAGCAAGTACCTGAGTCTTGCCTCGAGTTACGTTAGAGCAAGTACCTGAGTCTTGCCTCGAGTTACGTTAGAGCAAGTACCTGAGTCTTGTCTCGAGTTACGTTAGAACAAGTACCTGAGTCTTGTCTCGAGTTACGTTAGAGCAAGTACCTGAGTCTTGCCTCGAGTTACGTTAGAACAAGTACCTGAGTCTTGTCTCGAGTTACGTTAGAACAAGTACCTGAGTCTTGTCTCGAGTTACGTTACAGCAAGTACCTGAGTCTTGCCTCCAGCCTTAACGAGGCAGTTATCGCTGTAGAGATTCCTGTCATTCCACATGTCCGTCTGCGAGCGCTGACTCCACGAGCCGGCCGTGACCAAAGCTGTGTGGTCTGCGCGCCGGATGGCGTCCACCTGCCAGTTGATGAACCTGGCACACCCAACACAAAAATCTCTCTCACATCACAGCTTTTCCTTCACGCATCACACAGAATGTTGTGCGTCACACAGAAACTTAGTGGGTCCTCTGGACTGATGATACAGGTATTATTTTTACCCAGAGGAGAACACTGTACTATCAAAAGTCTTTGTTCTCGACGTGACTGTGGAATATCAAATGCTTCCAAGATGGTCGAGGGCTGGCGGTAAGCTTTAGGATGACAGCTATACCGACGAAGTTTCGTGTGCTGTGTCACGTCAGGACTTAAGCGGTAACGAGTTGTTTACAATAGAAACAGTTAAGTTGGTACCAACCTGAGAAACTCGTGCGACGTGTACATTTGCCCCGCCCAGCCGGCGCCAGAGTTGACGAGGAAGCTGGTATCGAAGCAGGGCTCGTCGTCATGTACCCCCGGCCTGAGCTCCCCTTCCATCTCGTTAATGATGTCCCAGCCGCCCAGAGCGGGGTGGTCCTTCACCGCTTTCACCCAGGGTGTGAGAGCTTTGTCCAGGTAAGACTGCAGCTTGCTGATGTTTCTGATCAGTCCGTCCAGATGCCTTTCGTGTGCGTGTTGGGGGGGGGGGGGAAGACATAAAACAACAGTTTGAGAATTAGACTAGATATCGTACAGTTCTAGTTAGCGTTGTGACGGCCGGGCGGTACCTTTACTTATTGGACTTCGACTTTCCAGAATTACTGGTCAACTTTTATGGTGATCTCGTAAAAATGTAGATTTAATTGAGCAATCGTCACCAAAACCTTTACTGCAACAGGTCAATGGTTTCTACACCAGAGGGTGAAGACGCTATGAAATAATGTGAACAACTAGAGACATCTACTGAGGGAAAAGATTCTCATACTTCGACACGCTCGCTCAGTCTCACACAGGCAAAACACTACTAGCTCAGGAGCCCCCACCCTCGTAAAAGACACAACCGTAGCGAACTGTTATTCAACATATATTTCAAAACACTACCTGGCTCGACAACATCAAATATATCTACAAATTATTTACAGAGAATCACCTTACTCGTGTCTAGGGTAAGACGCTGCCTGATGACGTCATACCACGTGGTATCAGACAAAGGAAATAATCAAATCAATGCAAGAGGGAAATCAAACTGCAAAACGGCCTATGATCCCGCTCTAATAACTGAATCAATAAGTGAACACCAAAAGAGCACCTACTCTTGTCACTACTATAACACTACTTTTCCGCAGAACACAGAGACGAGAAGTGACCGACGACAGAGCACCAACTCTGATTACTCCCGAAACTACTGCTTTACTGCAATACACAGTTACGATACGTGACCGACACAAGAGCACCAACCCTGATCACTACCGAAACTACTGCTTAACTGCAATACGCGGCTCTAAAGCTATTCATCGACCGACACAGAAGCTGTGACACCACGACCTCACTTCTTTCTGTCCCACCTCTTGGCATGTGCCCGGCCACTAGCTTATGACGTCTCCTGTCTCCCGCAGGATAGAACCACTTATCTTAAAACAACGCGAGTCCCCGACTCTAAGATAAGTTTAAGGTAAGAGCAGACCTTACTTATAAGGCACGTCCAGAAGTCCCTTTTACGCGTCAGTCCGTCGAGGTGTGCGGCAGATTACCCTGTGTAACTGCAAGAGAGCTGGAGTCCTCTTCTTCTTCTACTTCTTTAGCAAGATGGGGAGGGGGCAGAAGTCCATGGGCTAACACGTGGTCTTCCTACGTTGACACTCTCTCAGTGTCCGTTCTCCGTGTGTCCTCTGATGTGTCCCTGTGTCGATCCCAGTAAGTGTTTTCCCCCTGCTTAAGTACTAACGCCCTGACGCCTTAAAACTGGGCTAAACCGGTTCTGGTCAGACTCGGTGGAGCCGGCCAACGGCGCTGACCAATGGCGAGCGTCTAGCTAACCACTAAGGGTGAAGAGAAGGGGCGGGGAAAACAAGCCAACCTATGAGTGACAGGTGATACCCTAAGATGTGACAAGAGTTAAATGTTAAATTAATATTTCAGCTATACTAACACTTATATTAAATGTCTTCGCTGTTTCCTTGTTTTTGTTTGTGGCCAGAACGTCACCAGTATCTCTGTATCTAGATAGAATGTCACCAACATCTGATTATAGACAGATCGTCACCCATGTTTCTAGATCGCTCGTCACCAATAACTATGTAGCTAGACAGAGCGTCGCCAGTATAGGTTTCTAGACAGATGCTCACCAATACCTGTTTCTAGCCAGGCAGTCACCAGCACATCTGACTGTGTTTTTGTCCCAAAGTCGTCAACATCTTGTCTGTTTACTTTCTTTCTCCCCCACTCCGCTCCTGACTCCCCCGTGTGTGTAGAGGGGTGGGGGTGGATGAGTGTGGGTTTGTGCGTGTTCGTGTGCGTATGTGTCTGCGGGTGGATGGGGGGGGGGGGCCTTACTGGTGATTCTGCGCCACAGCAGCGTTCCACAGGCAGGGAAAGATGAGGATGTTTCTCTCTTCGGCGTCGTCAAGGTAATGTTTGAAGTCTTTGAGGAAACTTCCGTCTCCACTGTCCAGACCGGTTACGTAGCCATTGCTGTCAAAGACTGGCGATACTGCACCCTCGATGTGGATCCAGGTTCCTGTTGCAGACGATATCACGGCTGACTGTTACATCAAGCAAACTTTTAACAAGAGGACAAGAGGTGTTGAATCCAATCAGAATTTGTTGGATGCTTCTTTTCAAACTTATATATATCTATACTAACACTATGGATCTATAATCTTTGATAGTAACTTTTTGAAAAGCTGTAAATTCGAGAAAACTGCTTCTTCAGTTAAAATAATCATTCTCTTGACAAAGATTACATTTGATCAAGTCTGAATGTTGATAATTTCTAACCTTGAGGTTTATAAAAGGAAAGACAAATCCTGTGCGCTTACGCATAGAGTTGCCTCCCGCTTCTTTGACCTTGTCCATGAGATACAGATAACGATCACGACGATACTGATAATTATTGGCACCGAAGTCGTAGCCGTATGCCACCCAGGCCGTGTTGGCGCCCGACAGGAAGACCTTCTGGCCATTGTGAACCAGATTGGTTCCTTGTACAGTCACATAGCCACCTGTCACACGACACAAACACGTCTCCGTCATTAATTGTGTACGTTGGGAATACGACACATATAGTTAACCATTTATCTTTAAGCTTTTGAGGATATTGCCTCGGGAAGCTGCTTATTTCGCGATATATCAACGTTTTTTTTAAGAAAAAACATTGACATCATAGAGCTATGAATGAATGCCCATATCGAAATACATTCTAAACATCAAACTGCTGCTCTGGAACTTAAAGAGAATGATCTACATCTTTATTTGTGTTGCGCGATGCTGGTTTTAATTTATTACAAATATTTCTAAAGGATTTGAGGGCGACTAAATCCTCCCACTTTCTAATCTCGGAAGACTTACATAGGAAAACCTCGAAGTATTGTTTTTGTCGAAGTACATGTACTTTGTGACAACTTTTCAGGTAAAGTTTGCTTGGCGCTCTCTGCTGGAAGGTCAGCACACACACGATATTTACATAATCAGAGTGGACTGAACCAATCCTGTGCTGTCTTTATGTCTTCTGTCCACGGCCACTAGTCACATTAATGACGGCAACTGTGTCTCATTAATTATGGACCATATTTCGCGTGTATGCACGTGTATCTTCTTTACATATCACAACTCCATTCATGAACCTCCCTAAGAAACACACATGACAACAAGAGCAAAGCTGTAGTTGTCATTCATGTTTTTCTGTCTAAAGTTGTCATTCATGTTTTTCTGTCTATTTAAAGCTGTCACGTATGTTTTTCTGTCTATTTAAATTTGTCCTCCATGTTTTTCTGTCTATTTAAAGCTGTCACGTATGTTTTTCTGTCTATTTAAATTTGTCCTCCATGTTTTTCTGTCTATTTAAAGTTGTCATTTATGTTTTTCTGTCTATTTAAAGCTGTCATCCATTTTTTTCTGTCTATTTAAAGTTGTCATCCATGTTTTCCTGTCTATTTAAAGCTTGCATTTACGTTTTTCTGTCTATAGTTGTCCTCCATGTTTTCTGTCTATTTAAAGTTGTCGTCCATGTTTTTCTGTCTATTTAAAGTTGTCATCCATGTTTTTCTGTCTATTTAAAGCTTTCATTTATGTTTTTCTGTCTATAGTTGCCCTTCATGTTTTTCTGTCTATTTAAAGTTGTCATCCATGTTTTTCTGTCTTTAAAGCTGTCAGTCATGTTTTTCTGTCTATTTAAAAGCGTCACGTCTTTTTTGACATCGGTCTTTCTGTACTGGACAGTTTACCTTCTTACTTCGACAAACTTGGACGTAGCTTCACAGTGTTCGTCAAAGTAGGATGTGTATTAGTCTAGCTAAGAACGGGCTTTACTGTGTCCACAGTCCGTGAAGACCAACAGGAAGTTGCTTTCTGAAAGTCCAAAATACTGGTACAGGAATGACAGAGGGTTTCCCGACACGCAATTGAAGTGGACCTTGACAGACTGTGGAAGAAGTGCTGACAGAAACAACAAGAAAAACTACAGACAGCAACATGTTGGTGACTCACCCTGAGCCACACCCGCGACACACAGCAGGACTGCGGCAAGTGAACGGAACATCTGGAAGAAAGTTGACATCGGTTAAAAAGTACTGTCTGTACCGTGGTCACAATCTGTGTCGAGGCCAGCATAGTCTGTGACCTTGTAGAACTCTTTAAGATCCGCTTCTAATCTTTTTTTTATGAAAGAGAAATCTGATCTCTTATCTAACAAGTAAGTTTTAGTACATTCAAACCAAATAATCAGTAGCCATATACGGACACTAGTAGTCAATACCATTTACATGTGCTGCTGGAATCGACAGCCATATACGGGTAATAGATTAACAATATGTATTAGTACAACCAAACGTCACGTGTACTAGTAGATAAACCATAGGTATGTCGTTAAAACTCAACAATACGTGTGATTAGTAGATCCAGGATCTATTTACATGTACTGTACTCAACGGCTTCATCTCTGTATAGACAACATCTATATCCATGTATTGTACTCAACAGCTACATCTCTGTAGAGTCAACATCTATATATATATATATGTCCTGTACTCAACAGCTACATCTCTGTAGAGTCAACATCTAT
>SMGT01000786.1:7192-17530 GCA_004794575.1 Lanistes nyassanus | reverse complement strand
GCAGTGAAAATAAAAACATCAAGACTAGAATTCCAAAGACAGTCGAATTCGCATCATCCACTCAGACGTCCGCACCTGAGTAGGCAGGAGGCGGAACGACAGGTATGACAACAATATCCTGCAACACGACTGTTGGGGAGGCACCAGCATCATGATTTGGGTTGGCGTTGGTCTCAACGTACTCGTGGCCCCCGTCGTCTTCCAGAACATCGGCCTTGGACAAGGAAACGGTGTGACAGCACGTGACTATGTGGACCAGGTGCTGAGGCCTGTCGTCGTGCTGACATGAAACCATCCCTTCATCATTGTGCTTTCCTGACAAGAAACATCACTCAAGTGCCGTCAAGACAGATACACTGTTGCAATATTTCATTCACTGACAATCCAACAACAGTGCTAGACTCAATCTTCCACTGCACACTGCATGTAGTTTAATGAAACTTTCTCACTTTCAATCAAGAAACAAAAATTTTGTTATTGGATTATAATATTTAGGATTCGCCTTCTTTGTACAGTCAACGGACATGTCTGCGTACGTGACCTTACTTTCCCGCCAATTCTGTATGCACTAAGCCGACCCTAGCATATTTTCCTGCGTTATGGATCTTACTTATGAATTTTTTTATCACAACGACAGCTGTAAAGCGACACCTACATTGCACAACATCGGACGATTTCGGTTCTGATTTCGCGCCAAATCCCACCCATCTTTCTTAACGTTTTTGATAGACAAGGCTTTTTACCCAATCCTACTTTGTAGATTTGTCACGTGATCTAGAGGCCAGCTAAGACTAAAATAGATTCTAGTCAGACACCCACACGAAGCTGAGAAGAACGGACGCATTCCAGGTTCTCTGTGATAGTTCAACGGCCTGAAGTACGGTTGTTTGGTAGAAGCCTCTAAGGTTAGGTGCACAAATTTCCACGAAAGGGAAAGTTTGAGGGACAGAATATCTTCTATCCCAGTTTGGAGCGTGTAAGGTGGAAATACACACAGTTTTCTGGCGAACCGGTGAGGTTGGTACTCGACTTCAAGATGGCGCAGTCTTCAACTGAGCTCGGAAACCAGTGGAAAGTTCAAGAACTTTTCAGCTGCAACGCACACTGTATTTCATCTCCAGCTTGGATTTCTGTGGTTGAGTCTCAAGAAGTTAGAATAATTCTGACAGTGGGCTAGTGTGATGTGAACCGTGTCCCAGTCTTCGCATCGAGAATTCTTGCGCATCTGGCCAGATCATCCCGATATTCGCACACAGGTTCTTAATTTTCCTGGACCAGGGAAAGGTTAAAGTATTCGCCGTATTGTACCTTGGTTTTAATACTGTGACGTTATACAACCCAGGCTCACACTCTCCGACAACCGAGGCCGACGAAAAAGTTCCAAGAGCTTTTTATTTACTACTTTGCTGCTTTGATGGATTGATTATTGCTTGGATTGAAAAACCCGTACTTTCTTGTTTAAAATATCGTATCTATGTAATACATTGATGATTGCTTCATCCGTAATGTCGTACTTGGATGTTTTATATTCTGAAGTACAACGGGGGAGAATGAATGATTCAATCGCCTGTAATTTACAATCTGAAAGTTAGACGAAGACCCAGATCTATTGCGTATGATGGAATATCGCCTGATTACAGTGTGTTTGATCCATCTCATACTTTTGAAATAATGCCGATGACTGTTCCCTAATAGAATCCCGCAGGCGGATAACACGTTAATCTAAAGCTGGAATATGAAGATTTAACTCTTTAGATACGCAGGCTAAGATCTAAGTAGAAACCATAGAGGCCGCTTAGATCTACACGTTTTTAAAAACAATACTCCTTAAAAACTACCACACTCACACTAATCTAGTTTACATGTTTAGAAAGATCTATTCTTCTACATTCCAATGCAAACAATACTTTCAGCTAGAAATATTAAATAGTGCTTACTATTTGGTGCCAAATGTAGTCACTTTTGCACACACACAAAAATTGAACCAAAAGGAGGTTTCACTGCTTGTACACTTCCCACAGGTAAATAAATCCAGTAATCAGGAGTGTTCCACTTTGAATCTGTTGATGAATGGTTCCACTGTGAAATAAAACATAATTCCACCCTTGAAGTTCACAAACTCAGGGCTGCAGATAGGCGAAAGGTTCTCTTTCCGCGCGCTGCAATTTTGAATGACTGGTCACTGCACTTAACATCGTTTGGCAAGGCGAAACTGTTTCCGAAACTCATTTAGACAGTGCAGGAGAAACAACCAATGATAGAGTTTTACAATGATACCAAATTTTTACTTCCCTTATACCGTTAAATGCGTCGCTGCACATTTTGAATCTGTCGAATGGTTTCAACCTGCGCAGCCTCTACGATCAGTCGGCCGTCGGTTGAAATCCGCCTGCGGCGTCGCGAACGAGTTAACCGAACAGAATTTATCTTCAAAATGTATGCCTTCAATTCTTGATCCTAAAAGTTAGGAAGACGAAGACAATAGCTCCGCCCGAAAGACTTTTCATGAACGGAACTATAGTTAAGTGAAAACGGAGAATCATTCCTACAGCTTTAATATATAGAGGAACTTTTCAAAGCTGTATTTTGTTTTTTCTTGAATGTAAGGACGGAAGCGAAGGAGGAGAGTGTGACAATAAAGACAGACATCAACATAGGTATTGATCGGTTGGGATCAGATGTAATACTACCCATCGCAACAGACAGGTCTCTGGTAGGCCTTCCACAGGAGTGTCCCACGACGTAGAGCACGCCTTTAATTTCTTACAAGGATCGTGGAAAATAACTGACTTACTTCTAAACAACACCTGATCCACGACACGTGCCACACATCCAGCAGCATGGCAACCTCACCTTTCAGCATGACAGCGCCCGCCCACACACGGCAAGGCTGACCACGGCCTTCCTGCTGCACAACAACGTTCAGGTGATGCCCACCGTGAGCCCAGACCTGAACCCAATCGAGCATCTGTGGGACCACCTGCAGAGAAGTGAACGCTGTCCAGCCGAGACAGGCGACAACTCGCCACCTGGAGCAAGCCCTCAGGCAGATCTCCACAAACATGCCTATGGTGGTGGTGAACCGTCTGGTGCGCTCCATGCCCGCCAGCTGCCAGTCCGTTCTCGGCGCCAATGAGGGAAACACCCGCTACTGACTATGTACTCTGTATTCGGACGTTTGTGTTATTCTGAACACACATTGTGCAGAGACTCACTCAACTGATTTTTTTCGAGAATGGATCTATTCAAACCATTTAAACGCAATAGAAAAACTCAAACTTACCAACTCCTATTTGGGTTTGTTTTGATTTCAGTATATATTAAGTGTGTGAGTGTGTGCGCGTGTGCGGGCTCGCGCTAGTATGTGTGTGTGCGTGCATGTCTGTGTGTGTGTGTGTGTGTTACTTGTTACTTTGTTAATTAATCTTTGATTAAATTTTTCATTATATCGTATACATGTGTCTGTAAAATTGGACTACGTAGATGGGTAAGGATTTTTCAGTTCAGTGTAGTTTTTGAATTTTGAGCAATCTCTAACCATAATATGTGATCCAATGTTTTTGATTATGAACGATGTTTTTAATCCTTTCTTGCTTTTTTGTATATCATAACATTTCTTGCTTATTCTGTAAATAATAACTTTATCCTTTTCAATCTTTGAAAAAAAAGTGCAGTTCGTGTTCGATGTCTGAGTGGAAGGGTGAATGGCGTATGAGGCAGTGATCTGTTGCGTGAGTCAGAAGTATAAAACAGTTTTTTTAGTACTCTAAACTCGGTTGTGCCAGGGATCTTCTAATATAATATGTGATGTAATGTTTTTTCAAACAGGATCTCTGTCGGTGTTTGGGTACAACAGATCCCGCTGACATCACTGGTCTGTGTGTGTCCTCCGATCAGTTGTCTGACCCCCAGACTCCATGGGACGTCCGTAGTGACGTGCTGAGGGAACTCGGGAACTGGTGGAAGAGACGTGTGGCTGTGTCTGGGCTTGACAGTCACATGACCTGTGACAATTACAAGAAGCTGGTAGCAAGGTCAGTTCTACAAACAATCAATGTACATATACCTACAACACGGTCCATAATTTAGCATGATCTCTTACAAATTATTTAGAATTATTATTGTGGGAATAGTTAGGCACTTCAAACAATCTTTGCAAAACACAATGTGTGTTTGTATGTTAGTAAATTGTAATATCTTAGTTTATTTTTTTAAAGTTTAAATGCAACGCACAAAGTGCCTTTCAGATATATATATATATTGACTCATTTACACTAGAAGCGTTGTTTGGTTGTTGCTTAATGTCCCGTCGTGTTATATGAGACAACGTGCTGCTACTCTTTAGATTGCCATGGCAACACAGTCTTCAATACAAACCAGTAAGTTATTTACTTACAGATTCATTGGAAATATAAAGTCGAAACTATTTGCATTTCTCTCTTCTCGTCGTGTGCACAACACGAAACCAGTGTGTGGGGGTCCAGATTTTTTTTATTTAACGCTGTTCCGCCTGAAGGTGCAGACCAGGCAACAACAAAGCAGCAGCTTTCTCTCTCCCTGACCGCGACTCACGGGCAAAAGTTCCTCCACCCTTCCTTGCTGCTACTTGCCTATCGTTCTCTCAACTCCTAACCTCTCGACCTCCCTATCCGTTGGTTGGTTGGTGGTGGTTATTTAGAGGGACAGAGCTTCCACCTCGCGGTGATTTCGCACTATTCCTCGCGGTATGGGGGATGGGGTCCCATTACTAAGCTATGCACTGAAAGAACCACCAGACTAATAGCAGCAGTAAGATGACCAGTGCGGACAGTGTAATGTTTGGGAGAAGGCCGAATGGAGTCTGCACAATCTTTGACTCCGGGAAATAATCCTTGGCCACACCAGGATTTGAGCTTTCCAACCTTCCATCGGCTAGTCCGCAGATCTTCCAACTGAGCTATCCAGTCCACCACCTTATCCCGCTGTTATTTTGATTTGGAAGGGAAAGTCCTTCCACCTCACGGTGATTTCGCAGTTGGCTTGGGAAGGAAAGGGGAGGGAAGGGGGCCGTGGCTTGGTGCTCTGAACTGAACTGGTGGTGGCTACGGGGACGCTTTCCTGGCCACTGTCGCTGCTGGAGGAAGGTGGCTGCCTGTGGCTTCAGTGGTGGAGCGCTTGCTGGTCGACCCTACTGTTGCCCTATTCCTACATTCTGTTTATCTCTGCCTTTTACTTTTAATGCTGTACAGTTTACGATTGTCTTATAGTTTACTTCGTGTAATTTAAGGGTTCCCCCCTTTTTATTATTTTTTCTCTATTCTAGATATATCTAACGTCTGCATGGGCGTTTACTAACTGCGCTGTCAGATCCATTGTGTACTGTCTTATCTTTCTGGGAGGATTTAGAGACGAGTTTCGATTCAAATGAAGGTGTAGATCGTGCAGAGAATTTTGAAGTGTATCCCTTTCCTGGCTATTTAGGCTATACTCTAGCAGGACATGAGGAGTGTTAAGTCTGTCTTCACAACTGCAGGTCACCGGGTGTTTATGAACAAGATGGTATTCTCCATTTAGTGTCATTCTGGCTATTCTACTTTGGTTGGTTCTGTTGGAGTGAAACAGTGTGACGTTGTTACTTGGAAGTTCTTCTAGCTCTCTCCTGTTGCCTTTTGCTTCCTTTCTATACTTTTCACCCCACTGTGTTTTTATATCTCTTCCGCTGAAATGGGTACATTTATCTAGATGACGTTTGTGGTCGGATTGTCTTTTATTGCTAGCTTAGCCAATCTATCTGCTTCCTCGTTTCATTAAATTCCTACATGCGATGTAACCCAAAGAACTTTTAGTTGAATTCCCATGTTATGAAACTTATTTAGAACAAATAGTAGTTCGTATATTATGTCCATTCTTTGTGAGGACTAATTTTGAAGTGTCTGGAGAGCTGAAAGTGAATCAGAGACAACTAGGAAGGATTTTTCTGATGTGGATTGTCTGTTTTGCAGTGGTATCAGCCTTGTGGTAGTGCGTATTGCTACAAGCTCTGCAGTGAATATGGATGCTTGGCTAGGACGCTGGTCTGCAGCACTGGTGATTTTAGGTGCATAGACTCCTATTTGTCTGGTGCGAGCCGTCTGTGTATATAGGAGAGTGGTCTTTGTAGGTAGTGTTGAGTTTCTGTCTGAATTCTTCTAGTATTTTGATGAGGGAGGAATTTGTGAGCCTGTGCTTTGAGGACTATACGTTATGGCTGTATGGGAATCTACTTTCTGATTTGGTTGTTTAAAGATTCTTGCTTGGGTTTTGGTGACAGATAATTGGAAGCCATTGTATTTTAGCCAATTTACTACTTGGTTTAGTTCATCTTTTCTATTCCTAGATATCTAGGTTTAAATGGGTACCTGGTTTTGCGTATCTGTACTTTTCCTAGCAAGGAGGTATAAATAAATAAATAAATAAAATGTGGATTTTTAACGCGCGAGAACACATTTCATGCAAACTTCGCGCGGACGATGGACACAGATACGCTAGTGAAAACAACGAACACACAGAGAGGGAGAGATGAACGCACCACTGACCAACAGGTTGGGAAACAGATCGTCCTTCAGTCACAGATGGGTGGAAAAGTATCATAAGAGACGATGAACAGAGAAAGTTGTAAGTTAATGCAGACAGGCAATCGGGACGCCAGTCAAGGTAGCATCAGCGAATTGTTTTATTTTGACATATCTAGCACATTTTCGGAGTTATGCAATGATAATGTTGAAGAGTACTAGACTTAACACGTTTCCTTGTGGTACTCCATTTTCTAAGTTTACCTCCTTGGAAGAGCTATCCTCTACTCTTACTTTGGGGCGGTTTCCAAGGTTTGGCGATGGGGACTGTTATGATTTTTCTGGCGTCTCGTTGCCTACCCAATCGGGAGCTAGAGCAAATTGTTACGGTCGACCCGATTGGCTCGCCAAAACAGCCAGCCGGGAGAACGCGCAGTGGAGCGGGGAAGGTAGCCGGCTGAGAGCGAGGGGAACCCGCACCCCGTCCCCCGGTTGACCCGTCACCCTGAGAGGGGGTCAGCTGCGAGGTGGGGGCGAACAACCCTCCGTGCCACAGCCCACCACCCCGAACGGGTAGTGCTTTCTGGCAAGTCACACCTGAGGGCTATATAGGCACCCGACTGCTAATGAACGATGCCGAATGCTGAATGCCGAATGTCGGAAGTATTACAGAAGAGTGCAACCATTATCCGCGACGTGGACAGAGAACCCGCAGACTTCTGCAACAGGGGTGACTCTTACCAGTCAGGAAAGGAACTCGTGCATTTCGGACCAGTGTTGAGATCGTGGAGCTGAGAGACGTGGCGTCTGCGGTATTCCTATCCAGCATCGTGAAAGTGAGTTTACGTACAGTGTAGGAAAGTAAGACACGACTGTAACTAAAAAATAGTTGTATTGAACAAGCTTAGAAGGAAGTGTGATGGACGCAGCCATCACGGAGACGATTACAGGCTGGATACCGCCAGCGTCACGTGACTGACGTGCGGCGGCATTTTTAAACGTGCTGTGCTAGCTTCACTCTCTTTAAACGCTTCTATACTCTTTTAGAATAACTACACACATTAACAACTAACATCTTCGTATTCTACTCGATATGCTCTTTCTTTAGATAGTAAACTTAACAACCATCTTTATAGATTAGGTTAGTTTGTAGGCTAATTTCCTATCTGTATCTATTCAAATTAGCTAGCTTAACTGCATTTGAGCGTAATTATCTCTATTTCCTCCTCAGTCTACTAAACTGTCCTTTACACTAACAGGAAGAGCGAAGCGCACTCTATTCATCACGTATTTCCATGTTCTTGTGTATATATTCTTCATTTTTTTATCTATACTTTTGTGCGGGCAACAAACACAATATGTGCTGCCCGCGTTAATTTCACCCGCTAGCTCGGGCTGTTGCTGGCAATGCTTTCATTGTGGCCCGCCCCCATTCATTGTCGCTCTATAAAAGAAGGAGTGAGCCCTGGCCGACGGACAGTGTTGGGCAGCAACTCAATAAAGTATGGAGAACGAGCTGTAACAAAGGCCTGCCCCTCTGTTGGAAGAAAGAGAGAGAGAGAGAGAAAGTTTGCAAAGCGAACCCGCTTCATCACAGAAGTATAGATCAAACTTGTGGATTTGTCAGTTGTCCAACGGGACTAGTTGATTGAAGAATACATACGGTTATCCATTGTGATCGTCGGTCGATCTTATTGGTTGTTAAGACGTCGACGTGACGTCATTTTCGGAGTTGTTTTAGCACCGAAAGGATACGATTTTTCTTGTGTTTACCGAATTGAATTATCGGTACGCTAGAATTCATAACCCGGTAAATAACGAGTGCGTGTAGATACGTATAGCGTCACTGGGATGAATATATGAGAGTGAGAGTGATCGTTCTACATATGTCAGGAGATGTATATTGGAGCGTCATTCATTGTGTAGTGAAATACTCTATGTTGTAACTGTAAATAAATAGAATAGTGTATTATCGCTGCCCTTTTTTTTATAAAGTTGTGCGCGAGACAAGCAAGGGGGTGGGGGCTTGAGCCGATTTGGAAACTGATGAAATTAGGCAGCGATCGCAGTGTTAGTTTCCCCCTTCATGACACATTTTTATGTTGTTGTAACTCTAGTTAACGAGCAGACTAGTGAAAACCATAAGCGCCACACCCCTAGACACGACAGAGAGAATACCACGACAGGGACCACTTTCCACAGATTTGAAAAGGTTCCCTTGTCGAATACTTCATTAAATAATTCTAGCATTAACTGTTTTGTACTGGGTGGCTTTTTGGTGCATTTTGCATGTTATCATGTCAAGGCCTGGAGCTGATCTTTGCTTTTTAAACTTTAGTGTTTGTTCTAGTTCGTTCATAGAAATTTCACAGGCTAATTTGCAAGGGTCTTCTTTGTTCAACGGGTCCACAACATTCCTTTCCACGTTTTCTTTGTGTATCTTAAATTTGGGTTCTAAGTTGTCATTTGAGCTGGCTTCCTGGAATGTTTCTACCAACAGATTAGCTTTTGTATGTTTGTTTCAAAGTTTTGTTTATCTCTTATCAGGGTAGGCATGAAAGTCTTAGGGCCTTGGTTAAGTCTTTTGATTTTTTCCAGCCATCATTCAGGTTTGCGCTAAGATTTAGTCACTCTATAAATGTGTGCCATTCATCTCTTTGGGCTTTTAGAATTGTAGCTTTTGCTACTGCTTTAGCTTTTACATATTCTAGCTTGTTTTCCACATTGTTATGGTTTTTTCCATATTTTTAGTTTTCCGTTTTCTATTTGTGACAGCCGTTTCACTTTCTTTGGACCACCAAACCTGACCTGCATATTCATATTTTTTATTGCTTCCACCTGCAGTTGTTGACTTTATGGATGCAATAATGGGTTCGGTCAGCTTTTCTGTTTTGGTGTCTACTCTATTTTAATTTAGCCATATATCCTTGAATTCTATCTGACCATACTGTTCCCAGTTTGTTCGTTTTGTATTTATTTTGCTCGGCTCTGCCTGTGGTTTATCTGGTCCAGCATCCAGCACGGTGATCATGATTGGGAATTGGTCGCTGCCTAGGGCATCTGCTGCATCCACTTCTTCGAATCCAAATCGCACGCAAGAGCTTATCTAGGCCTGGGGGGGGGGAGGTGGTAGCATTAAAGTCTCCTAGGATCAGATCCCCTGACATGAACATTTTGGTTAAGGCGTCCTCTGTTATCTTGTTATATTTGTTCAGGTGGGCGATGCACACGTTTACTATGTTGAGCTTTTTTGCCAGAGTGAAGAGTTATTTGGACTAAAACAGATTCTTTTTCTGTATTAAAGTTAGTTATTGTTTCTATTACTGTAATATTTTTTATAAAGTAGATAGCTACTCCTCCTCCTTTGGAAGGTTTAGGTCTGCTTTTAAAGATTGGGGGAATTTGTAACCTGTTAGTGGGATTGGATCTCTGGTGAAGCTTATTTCTTGAAGGGCAATGATTTCAGGCATGTTATTTTTTTCTGAGGTTTAATAATTCTATTTTATTACTGTTTAGTGCCCTGCATAAACTTTACCTGGCTTAGATCAATTTGATTTAGAAGGTTCATGAATTCCTCTCTTAGGTTTTTGATTTCTTCTGCTTCCGTCCTGTCATCTTGTTCAGTCCGTCCTGTCATCTTGTTCAGTCCGTCCTGTCATCTTGGTCAGTCCGTCCTGTCATCTTGTTCAGTCCGTCCTGTCATCTTGTTCAGTCCGTCCTGTCATCTTGGTCAGTCCGTCCTGTCATCTTGGTCAGTCCGTCCTGTCATCTTGGTCAGTCCGTCCTGTCATCTTGTTCAGTCCGTCCT
>SMGT01000785.1:9661-27817 GCA_004794575.1 Lanistes nyassanus | reverse complement strand
GCCACCCATATCCTCCCGATATAGAGCCTATATAGAATACCAATATCGGGCCGATGTGCGGCCGATATACATCGCCTATCTGGGGCTTACACGCTCCCCACATCCTCCCGACGTCCAGCCGATATAGGATCTCACGTAGGGCCGACGCGAATCCCATTTTCATTGCCTACGTAGGACTGATGTCAGCCGCCTATATGCGCCCGACGTGGCCTGACACGTCCGCCCGATGTCGGCCCTATATGAGTGTGCTATTAGGGTAGATTTTTCTGGATTCTTATTACATGTATATACTATCCAGTGGGTTGGGAGAAGTACTGGTGCTTTATATAGAACCCTTATGTCCATATTATGTGTTTTGCTTGGTAGCAATGTGAATGATTTGATATTAGAAAATAATGTTATTCCCAAAATAATTTGGGTTCCATCTCTGGGTGAAATTACTATTGCCAGTATTGGTTACATGCAATGTATTGACCCTAACATTCTGTTGTACCCTAGTAAATGAACCCATACCTCATTACTCCTTGATGGGGCTGAAAGTAGGGTTCCTTCCCCTGAAACCTCCTGACATGTCTCCTTATACCTTCGAAAAGTACCTACAATGGTGCCTTAGATGAGCATGTAGTAGCTGGGCAGTCATCACCTTATACCACTTGTACATCTTTGGGTAAGGATATTC
Organism: Lanistes nyassanus; assembly: GCA_004794575.1. Lineage (NCBI taxonomy): Eukaryota > Metazoa > Mollusca > Gastropoda > Architaenioglossa > Ampullariidae > Lanistes > Lanistes nyassanus. The sequence continues at coordinate 27,138 of SMGT01000785.1, read as the reverse complement.
TCCAAAAAAAAAGGGGGATATTCTCAAAACAAGATATCATGTATTATGTGGAAATTTTCTTGCAACTCGCAGCTGCACTTGGCTTAGGTGCTCATGATAAAATTGCTCACTAGCAATAGTGATTTGAGATCCACTATCTGGAAGGCATCTTGTCCTGAGCTCTTCCACAAAATAGGTCTCTCACAGCTGGGATCCACCATCCTCTCCAAGATGCTGTCCAACCTGTAATTTTGCTAGTCCAGTGTGATCAGTCAGTGTTATAGCTTGACTGTATGACCTTCTTTATCCTGACCTCACAATACACATCTTCCTCTGTGCTCTTGTACAGTTCATTAGAAAGTACATTTAAGCCTACTGAGAGAGTGATCATTAGACCTTGGACAAATGTGGACATCATTTGGACCACTGGGCCTCTAAGCCCTAAGTTTTGATTGCCTTGCAATGTCATACAGATTAGAGTTTTTAACCTTACTCCGTTGACCTTTCCTTGTCCCAAGATGTTGATGGCATGGTCCAGCTGTTGCTGGGCCTCAGCTTCTAAACCAGCCACCATTTGTCCTCGCACAGCAGCTGATTTTGATTTAAAGGCTGGTTGTTGTTGATGGGGTCTTCTGGTTGGTAGTTGACATGCTGTTTTCTAGTACTTGGAATGGTGGGAGCAGATGGGCCCTTCAGTGTGCAGTTGGGCTTTAGCTGACCAAACTGCTGGCAACAAGTCCCTACTCCCAGTCTCACACAGACAGGAATTGTGGCTGCAGTGGTACACCGGTCATTAATGCTGCAGTGCTTAGTCAGAGCTACAGTATCAAGAACAGCCTTATTAATACTTTGAATGCTTACGTTGCCCCTGACACCCTCATTTGCCTTGTGCACATTTGCAGCTGGCTTCTTACCCTGGCCACCCATGCCTCCTAACTCTCTAACCTGCTGCAGTAGGTTATCTAGCTTAGGACTCGCCTCCCCTGGCATGCCAAAGTCTCTGTGAATATCGTGAAGTAATGGAGGATTTATGTTATTCTCCAACAACAGCACTGATAAATTTTGACCTCATTGTTTAAGTTGCTAAACTTTTCCCACAGTCTGTGTAGAAGTCTGTTGTCAAGGCAAAGCCACTAGCTTGACTGATGTTTCTATTGTTTTGAACAAATTCAAACTTTTTCTTAGTACAGCTTGTGTATTTGTCAATCGTTCCATCCACCTTCTAGCCAATGCATGTACATGTCTGTTTAGGTCAGAATGACTCTTATTTTTACTGCAGGCTTTTCTGGAACCCAGTGTCAAGTGGACAGTATAAATGACTGTACAAACAGCACTTGCTCAAATCCAAGCTTTTGTCGAGATAAGATTCACTCAGCTGACTGCGTGTGTCCTTCTGGCACCACCTACACACAACCAAAGTAAGTATTTTTTTCTAAATTTCTAGCACAGGTGTGTGTGTGTGTTGTGTGTGTGGAGAGGGGTGGATATTTAGATAAAACTGTTACACAAAGGACATGAAAAATTTCAATAGCATAAACATTTTCTAGTCAGATTCCATTGGTGTTGCTAAATGCTAAGCACTGTGGAGGGAGGAGCAGTCTGTGTTGACCCCGAGCCATTCTATACTTTTGCAGAAGCAGAACAAATATTTGCATTTATCAGAAGCGAATCTTCACTTTTGTTCAAAGTGAATCTTTAGCTACAGGGACATTTGCAATTGAATTACTAAAGAAAATAAGATACCGGGATAAGATAAGTTCTGTTGCAGGTGTACATGCATGCTTATTATACATTTAGTGTGTGGTGTTCATGGATGCATGAGTCAGTAAAGGAGTAGATAAGCTATGTGGTTAGGGTTCTGCATTCTAAATCCCCAGTTACTTAGCTAACTGTTCCTGCTTGGCACAAGTTTCAGGATACATCTGTTTAAACAGGTGTCAGATATCAAGGGATGTCTGCAGCTCAAATCCCTGCAGAAATGGTGGTACATGCCAGAACTTCACAAATGTTCGTTTTACATGCATTTGTCTGCCTGGCTACACTGGAATCACATGTGAGACGGATATTGGTGAGTGAATGCTCCGCACAGATTATACACTGTAACTTAAAGCAGATCTACACTACCTAATGGTTAAAGAATTTTCTATGCCCTACCTTGAAAATAACTTTCATTAAGAACCCCACAGAGTAACAAGAAGTTCATGTCCATTAATGGTCTGTGTTATCTCCCTTTAGATACTTCTGTTGTGGGTGGGATGGGTTTCAACTGTTTAATGTCAGTTCAGCAACAAAGCCTGTTTCATGACAGTGTACCAGGGAAGGGTTGACAAAGGATATTAGGAGAGACAAGGAAAGAACTTGAAGAACCTAGAGAAAACTCTCAATGGCTAGTCCTGTAGACAGGACCTGCATGAAGAGATGGTGTGTGTACAGGACGTTGCATCCAAACCCACAGCCATCTGTGTCAGTGATAAGAACATATTATTCTTGTGTTCTAGGTCACCCTTGTATTTCAAAGGGAAGATTTAGCCTGCCTTATGTATTTTCAGATGAGTGTGCCTTAAACCCCCAGGGTTGTCTCTATGGAGGTCAGTGTATCCAAGGGACCAACAACTACACCTGTTCCTGCAAAGACTTTTACCAAGGTCAACACTGTGAACAGATTCCAGACTTCTGTACTTCAAATCCTTGCCCCAGCAATGTCTGTTACAATGACTACAATGCCTCTGTTCCAGTGTGTGTTTGTAGCTACCCATACCGTCTGAACGGTAAGTGACTAATAGCCATAAAAAGTGTTCATTTAAGTTTTAACGAACAGCACAGTGACATTATCCAGTTTTGGAATCTTCTAAATTTGGGGGAGGGGGGGTGTCTTGGAATACTTTAAGGGGGAGGATGAGGACTTTGCTCTAAGGTGAGTTCCATTAATATTTGGGTGTGGAAGGTACATTTTCAACACTAAAGCAGCATCACAATATTGTTTTGCATAAGATTAAAACAGTTTGTCACCAAAACACATTACTGTCACTGTGTATTTCAAGTCACATTCAGCTTCACAAAAATACCCACTATTTTCAACCCTCAACTACCTGAACGTAGAACATAAAGTTAGGAAATCTTGTAAGGAAGCACTTAGTGGACCAAACAACCTGCCAAGTCGTTTGTGGTTGTTAGAGATGTAAACAACATGGCAGCTGTGATGGGTGGCAGTTTCGATGTAAGCGTGCACGGTAAGACTGAACAATTTTGGCGAAACCGATGGCCAGAGACAGTGCGTTTGTATATATCCTACGTGGACCATATGCGTTGTTTAGTATTGGACTGTTCTGTTTCATTAGCTGGTGTATGAATTCATCCATGTGTTCGGTTTCATTAGTGTATATGATAATTCATGCTTTTAAGATTGTGCGTACCTTGTATATAATAATTCTTGTGGTTTTCTTAGTTGTTGTACATTATTTAGTTATGCTCGGCGCGATGCTCTTCTGTTTTCTATTAACAAGCTATCCCCATCTCTCTTTCTTCTGTTAGGAAACAGCCCTGGTAGGAATTGTGACAGGGTGCACCCTCCCTCTAGCAACTAGCCTGGGTTACCCTACACATTAGGGCAGGTGGATAGGTACGTCTGTACCCTTCACAATTCCGGTGGTCTCTGTACTGCTCACCATGTTGACAGACAGAACCGTCAGGGTGCCCTCAAGCGTCGGGTTACCTCATGGATGAGATTGCATTTGAGCGGCTGGGAGTGTGATGGGTGGCAGCCATCACGGAGACGGTTTTGGCCACCACGCTCACAGACACAGCGTCGCCGGGGGGGGGGAGGGGGGTGCCAGGTCGAGTGGTGCCCAGCGAACCGTGGCTGTGAGGCACTGTGTCCTTTTACCGCATGCTGTGCTAGGCTCACTCTCTTTAAACGTTTGTATATCCTTCTAGGATAGTTGCAGGTACTAACACCTAACATATTCGGATTCTACTCGATTTACTCTTTCAGTAGATACTAAACTCATCAAACATCTTAATAGATTAGGTTAGTCTGTAGGCATATTTCTTATCTTTTCTATTCACATTAGCTAGTTAAACTGCCTTTTAACGTAATTATCTTTATTTCCTTCTCACTCTACTTAACTTTCCTTAACACTAACAGGAAGAGCAGAGCGCACCCTATCCATCACATGTTTTCAATGTTTTTGTAAATATATTCTTAGGTCTGTTATTTTGAGGTTTGTGCGCGTAACAAACACAAAATGTGCTACGCTCGGCACTTCCACCCGCTGTCTGCTGGTGTAGCTGGTAATGCCTTCGTTGTGGCTCGCTCGCACCCCGTAAAAGCAGGTGCGGGCCGGACAAAGGGCCGCCTCAGAGTAGTGGTGAAGCAAGGAGAGAGGCAGTACAATGTAATGCGCCACGCCACGAGACTAGGCAGTAGAGGCAGGGAGGTGGGCAGAAGAGAATGTGCGCAGCAGCAGCGGTGGCCGCAAATAAACATGTAGAAGGCCTCTGGCGAAGTTTCTCCTTGGTTTGGAGTGAGAGAGAGAGAAGAGAAAGTTTACAGGAGCGAACCTGCTCCATCACACAGCGATAATTATCACAAAGCCAGTCATTTTTTCAGGACCAAAGTCACTAAGTTTATTATCATTTAGCTCTTTTGAGAAGTAAATCCTTTGTCCTCAGCCAATTCTTTGACAGCTTTGACTTCACTTCTGTTTCATTAGCTGGTGTATGAATTCATCCATGTGTTCGGTTTCATTAGTGTATATGATAATTCATGATAATTCATAATAAATGTCTGAATCAGCTTGACCTTAGATAAAAATCTTATGAAGAGAAATGTAAGAAGGGAACAGTTAAGACATTTGTAGACCCACCGACAAATTTCACTTATGTTTAAAAAAAAGTGTACCAGAACTTGAAAGAGATTTGTAGAATGTTTGCAGCTACTCAGGATAGAGAGCTCAGCTGATGGCGGTAATGTATACCAACAGTCTGCAAGGAAGATTTTGCCTCATTTCATTCAACAGCAATCCCCACCTTCAGATCTTTCAACAAAAGCACACCTCTGCACAATTTTTTTGGAGATAAACACCTGGAAAGGACATTTGACTTTGCCACAACTTTTGTTCCTTGTAGTCAAATCTCTGAATTATCCTCATATGGACAGATAGATGCATGTTTGTCCTCAAAGGACTTGCACTTTCTTTGCTCATTTTGTCCTCCATCCAATCACACACAAGACAGCCATACCTATTTTAGTGTTTTTGCATGCAGCCAGCAGTGATGGTTGCCAGGAGATTGACATCTGCTTAGAGAAGGCGCCATGCCAGAACAATGCCACATGCCAGCCTATCTCTCCAGGCCAGTATCACTGTGAATGCCCACAAGGCTATGAAGGGTCACTCTGTCAACACAGTGTCGATGACTGCATAAACATCTCATGTGTTCATGGAGGGTGTGAAGATGGAGTAAACAATTACACATGTGTTTGTGATCCTGGCTATTCTGGTAAGAACATTTATATTATTCCATTGAACAAAAACCCTTATCTGTGTCAATGCACTGTAAAAATGTTCAGAGTAATTTTACTCAAAGATGAATTCATGGTAGAGAAGAGATGTTTCCCATGGTTTAAGAGCCAAGATTTCTATCATAGTCTATCATTCTTGTGAAAGGAGCTGTTTTGTAAAATGATAAGGCAGGGAAAATTATCTAGTTGCAACCCCAAGGGTAGTTTCATATTGCATTCTGAATCAACCCTACAGGTGGGGAAGATATATGGAAATAGTTGTGATTTTATGTTGATATATACATGTACATCAATGTAAGCAACGAATGTACCACCAGGTCCTCTGATCAGTCTCCACATGGGCTTTCTAATTTGCTTGTAGGCATTTACTGTGAGAACAATACCAATGACTGCCCGGGCACATGTGATAGAAACAACACACAGGATTATGTCGACGGTGTCAATCAGTGTTCTTGTAAATGTAAACTTGGCTTCACTGGGACACGCTGTGAGGTTAGAATGTTTTTGGAAGGGTAGTGTTGTATTATTTGAAGTCCTATTTAATAAACATATTGTAATGAAGTTATAAACAATATTTTGGAAATACTGAATGGAGGGTAGTATACCAGGAACATGTAAAAATTAGTTATAGATAGTTGAACTCCTGAGAACTTTAATAAGAATTTTTAATTCATGTGGGGGTGGGGCGGTACCATTCCATATCCACTAATGTATGATAGGTTAAGTCAGAATGCTGTTGACCATCTGATGATAAATGTCTGAATAACTGAGAACGTTTGTTTATTATCCACATTTCTTCAATTTGTCTGTTAGCATTTAGAACTAAAATCCTGTGTATGTGCATGTGCATGTCAATCTTTGCATCAGTTCCTGTGTGTTTGTGTTTGCATTTGTGCATGTGTGCCTGCATGTGCATACGTGTGTGTACAGGTGGATATTGACGAGTGTGCAAGCTTGCCATGCAAGCACAATGGCACATGCATGAACAGCCCTACACCTGGCGAGTACACATGCACCTGCAGGGATGGCTGGACAGGAAAGAACTGCGATATGCTGCATGAGTACTGCAATGACTCCGTGTGCCAGAATGGAGGAAGATGCCACTCACTGCAGGATACGTTCTTCTGCAGGTTATTTCACTGTTTTCACATTGGTTTTGGCTCATTTCATTTAATGGGAGTTGATGTCAGCATAAGGATTTCATTTTCCTGCTGATAGGAAGTAATTTTCTACAGAGAAGCTCATCTGTTTATTGTACTGAAAGAGCAGTGCAGTCAGAATGTGTTCTATCTTCAGACACAGATTATACAGGCCCATATCAAATCTGTTCGGTTTCTTGCAAAGAAAAGGTGTACTTGAATATATCTAAGGATACTTCTGTTATATTTATGCTGTACATACAATACATTCAAATTTGTACAAGTATATATCAAAGTTTATGGTGAGGCACATTTCCATCTTATGAAAATGTTGAAGTTAAATTTTCCAAAAGTGTTTTGTCTTTTACACAGTTGTCAAGGAGGGACATACGGTAACACTTGCAATCAAACCAGCGACGTCTGTAAGATAGTGAACCCTTGTGCCAGCCCTGGTCAGTGCCAGTCTGGGAATGGAACAGCCATTTGCAACTGTTCTTCATGTAAGTTACATCTTTTTATAAACACCATGTGATAAGCAGTGACAACACCAATTAGGTGTCTTTTTCCCCTGAAGAAAGTAATTTTGATTTTGGCAAACTCAAAGAAATGTTTTTCAGAAGGCTGTTTATTAGTTTGAGTAAACGATGCCATTCTGACCTGTGTTTGGCAGACTATGCTGGAAACTCCTGCCAACTAGCTAAAGACTTCTGCAGCACCAATCCATGCCAGCCTGGACAATGTGTTACAGGTGACCAAGGATACACCTGTCAGTGCCAAGGTCATTCATGTGGTATTTTCTGCTTTGCTACATTTACAGCAAAACCTGTCTGGATCGGACACCCTGTTGATCACCTAAATGTGTCTTTTGAGACAGGTGGCCTTTCCTCAGAGGGAGGGTCTCCATGAAAAGCTTGTCTTTAATTAAGCAGAACAATAATCAACATGAAACACTAAACTACAGTACGTACCTGTGAAAACAAACAGCAAAACATGGAAAACAGTCTGTTTATTAAAGTGTTTTTTTTTAAACAGAAAAAATGTACATAGATGCTGCATGATACACATACACAAAATCAGAATGCAACAGCTGTGAAATGGGTGTGACTGTCTTGAGTAGAATAGCTTCCCTTGCCCTGGTGTGTTCAACATTTTCAAAAATGAAAAAAAAAAAGATAGATCAAAGTTTTTCCCATTCCATGTCAAAACTATTAGCCAACAGCACTATCTTCATAAAAGTTTGACGTGTTACTTTCAATATCAGTAACATTAGCAAAAGTAACCATCATGGAAGCTATGCATGTACATGTGTCTAGGTAAGACTTGTGGGCTCCACAATAGTTCAGATGTGAACAGACTGCAGGCACTTCAAGATTTTTTAAGATGACCAAAAAGAGAAGATCTGCAAGAAAAATCAAGAGAGCAGGTAGATTGATAAATAAATCGTAAACTACAGTATCTCTTTTGGGGGGGGGGGGGGTGCCTTAAATTGCAGTTTGTAAAACAGTGACTAGTAAACTGTGTGATCAGTTATTCCACCTCCTTGGATCATGCAACCACTGATGGGCAGATTCTTGGCTCTGGCTGTAGAAAAATCAAGCATCTTCATGTTCAATGCTTTATATGAAGCCCTCCTTTTTTTGACAATATTCTGTGATGATCAGCTCCCACTCTCGCAGTATGGCTTTATGTTCAGTTTTCAAAGGTGTGTGGATCCTTCCACATCCAGGGTCAACTGCTAGTTGTCAGCATGAAACACCACTGTGGAGTTTTTTCAACACATTACTATTGACCCATGCTTCAAGAGTTCCATTCTTTCTTTTCTGTGATGTCATGATTGGAGATCGTTACAAACATGCATGGAAGAAAGGTGTCTTCACTTCCTGTTTTAGGCCTTTGAGGGTAAAAAATCTCATTTCACGTGCTTGTGATATGGCCAGGGAAACAAAAATGCTGTTAAGCAGACAATGTCCCCGGCCAATAAAACTTCTTACAGACTGTACCCACTATGGACAAGTAGAAATTGCAAACCGACTGAAAACTGCTGTCTTCTTTTTTGAATTAAATGGTGTGGCTGCCCCATTTAAGATGAGATTGTATTGAAAATCGATCACTAGCTGGCTAAAGTGTCTATATCAGGTAGGCGTCCTTTGGTTTAAGGGTCACTACAGACAGGTTTTGCTGTATTAGAAACACTAGTGATTATTTTGTAAATATTAGACTGAATAGTTAGCATTCAAAAGCAAAAAATAATTAGCATCAGCAGATTGCAGACCTTTAATTTTTTGGACATGTTTTACATGTGTGCAAAAAAAGTTCTCAGTTTTAGCAATGCTTTTTGCCAAACTTTTTTTTTGTTGTTTTTACTGGGAGCTGCAAATGCTAATAGATTACCCAGGGATGAGTTCTTTTATCATCTTGATGACTTTTTACATGATTTTCCAGATTTTTTCCTTTAATTGCCAGCATCATTTTGCCCTTTAACTCAATGCTACCGTAGCATTTGTAGCTCGAACCATCCCGGTGGATGGGGCATTTTTAGCCTTTTTTCAAAAATTCATTAAAAAATCCCCCCAAACAATAAAAACTACAATAATAAAAGAAAACTCATTTCTTACTGTGTTTCTTGGACCTTGTTCCATAATTTTGTAAATCCTTTGATGGAAACACAACTGAAGTTGAAGAAATCAAAAAGTCCTCGCCATTCCTTAGACACAATCTGTACAATACTGTTTACAACACGTGCTCGCACGTTTTTCTCTTCGTAATCACTTTCTTGGGTCTTTCAGGCACAAATACTCTTGTCTTCATCCATTTTGTCACAGTAAATTTGCGAAACAATGTCATTTTGCTCTTCAGCGTGTAATTTGAAGAGTAAATCTAGCATTTCTCAAGTGACAGAACACATGTGGAAACTCGTTTGCGAAAACCGGTCTCATTGTCAGTGTAAACAAAGAAAAGGGAAGCAACTCATGAAGAAATGATTCAGCGTTCGATTGCAAGAGTTCTTTCCCTTCAGCGATTAGCGGATAAGTTTTGAAAAATCACAGTGGCAAACTGTGTCTACTACGCCTTCAGTCCTTGGCAATGCCAGTGAAACTATACTTCTATTATTGTAGAAGAGGGTTATATGATGGTGCTGTTACTATTTTACATGCTGTCGTGATTATAGTATCGAATGATTGAGGTCAGTGAGTGAAGCTGTGTTATTTGCCAAGATGTTCTTTTCTTAATCCTGGAAACAGTCAAGTGCTGCTGAACTGATTGTGTTGCGGAGATTATTTGCAGAGTTGCTGAGAACAGTGTGTTCTAACACTGAAGCTTCACACTTGAACAGATGTCAGTGTGACATGCCGATCCATACCTTAACTTACTGGACTCGACTTCTCAGAATTACTGAACGAACTTTTATGGTGATCTCATAAATGTAGATTTAATTGAGCAATCGTCACCAAAACCTTTACTGCCTCAGGTAAATGGTTTCTACACCAAAGGGTGATGACACTATGAAATAATGACAATAACTAGAGAAATCTACCGAAGGAAAAGATTCTCATACTCTGACACGTTCGCTCAGTCTCACACAGGCAAAACACTTCTTGCTCAAGAGCCCCCACCCTCGTAAAACACAACTGCAGCGAACCGTTATTCAACATATATTTCAAACACTAACTGGCTCGACAACATCAAATATATCTACAGATTATTTACAAAGAATCACCATGCTCATGTCTAGGGTAAGACGCTGCCTGATTACGTCATACCACGAGGTATCAGACAAAGAAGATAAACTCCAGAGGGGAAATCAAACTGCAAAACGGCCTATGATCCCGCTCTCTACACAAATACAGTAAGTGACCAACAACAGAGCTCCTACTCTTCGTCACTACTGAAACAACTTATTTCTGCAATACACAATTCTTAAGCTATTCAATGACCAACAATTAATGAAGCTATGACACTGCCGCAACCAGCACTTCCTCTACCTCCCCTTTTGGCATACGCCCGGCCACTAGCTTAACATCTCCTGTCTCCGACAGGATAAAACCACCTATCTTAAATCAACCCGAGTCCCAGACTCTAAGTTAGTTTATTGCAAGAGCAGTCCTTAACTTATAAGGCACAGTCAACAGTCACTTACAGGTCTATTTCGTAGACATGTAGGCGAAATACAACCCGGTGTATTCAGCGTGATTGCTAACCAAAGCCCTTTTCTCTTTCCACATCCTGGCTAAGATGGCGAGGGGCGGAGGTCCATGGGTCTACACGTGTCCGTTTCTCTTGTTCCTCCTACATTAACTCAATCGTGACGTAGAATCCTACCTAGAGTAGAGTTCTCGGGTGACGGGGCATTTTTAGCCTTTTTTCAAAAATTCATAAAAAAATCCCCCAAAACAATAAAAACATTATTTAAACTAGCTATTTAGCTACAATAATAAAAGAAAACTCATTTCTTACAGTGTATCTTGGACCTAGTTCCATAATTTTGTAAATCGTTTGATGGAAACACAACTGAAGTTGAAGAAATCAAAAAGTCCTCGCCATTCCTTATACAGATGTCTGAATACTATTTATAACACGTGCTCGCTCGTTTTTCTCTTCCTAATCAATCTCTTGTGTCTTTCAAGCACAAATAATCTTGTCTTCATCCACTTTCTCACAGTAAATTTCCAAAACAATGTCATTTTTCTCATCAGCGCATCATTTGAAGAGTAAATCTAGCATTTCTCAAGAGACAAAGCACGTGGATAAACACAACACAGCCATTTTTTCACTCGCTTGGAATTGTGGTCGAAACCGATCTAAACGTAGTAAAAGGGAAGCAACTCGTGAAGAAATGATTCAGCTTTCGAATGTAAGAGTTCTTTACCTTAGACGATTACCGATTCTCCATAAATAAATTGTCAAAGTTGCATGGTTTATTTCCCGCATTCGCTCGTAAGCGTGGCCTATGCTGCAGGGGTTTATTCCCCGCACACAGCGCGATTGTGTTAACTCTCTCTCCATGTCCTGTCCAAGTCTGTCTATCTAATGTCCTACCCTGGTTTCCCCCTCCTTAAATACTGTGTGCCCTTTCGCACTGCGTTTCCAGGAACCACCTTATTCTAGTGTCACGTGTTGGGGTCTGGTGGGTCAAGGAGATTGCACCATAGATTCCAGGTGTGATCCATCCTCGACTCTCCGGCCCTAATTAAGGTCTATTATTGCTTGTTCAAGCCGCCATCTAGCCGCTCACGTCATCACCAGCCCAGGATCAGGTCCCTGTTCACACTTATGATCGGGGGTGCTGGCCCCAGAAGCAAGGGGCAAGGTGTTACTTACCCTAGGGCACCTGGGGAGCGACTAGTGCAGGTGTCAGGCTGACCAGGTGTGCTTTAGTTTGTTCAGGCGAAGATTACGTAGCTGGAGGAATCGAGTGACGCGTAGTATCGAGCATCAAGGGCTTTGATGTAGCCGATGGGTGTAAATGACCAGGAAGGGGAGGGGGTAGTTGTGTCCACCCCAGGTGTCCACTTAGGGGCGTGTTCTACTAGCTGACACGGGGTGTGGCTTCTGCTGTCTCTGGCCTGATTGGTTGATACATGTAACCGCCTTGTTGACCACGTGCTTGTGACTGAAAGAATCTATGGACGATTGTTGAAGATAAAAGTACTGGTTTAGACCGTCGAATTATCTTACGCCCAAATATCCTGTGAGAGAACGTCTTCTGCCCAAGTATCCTGTGAGAGGACATCTTCAGCCAAATCTACAGTGAGGGCATTGTTAGCCTGAACTCCTGTGAAGAAGAGCTGCTGTGGTGAGACGTACGTGTCTTGTGGTACAAGTCTGCTGAAGGCTGAAGGGTTCAGCTGCAGAATTTGAGGTGTCTCGTTCTGCTAGACATGTGGAAGTCTAGCAGCGACAGCACGTGGCTTGAGTAGACCAGTTGCATAACGCAAGGGACTCTGCGAAGGTGTGTGATCCTTCCAGACTGGCGTGAGACTCTAGCACGTGTTCCTCTGCTGTGGGAGACCTCTACGCTGACCGGGCAGGAGAGGACTGCAGAACGTAAAGGAGGGAGACCGAAGACCGCGGATAAGACAACCGTCTGAAGCAGGGGGCGAAGGTCCAGCCTTACAAGGAGGCTGTCTGTAACCGAGCTCTTGGGGTGAGCTCAAGGGGCTGTGTGTCAGCCTTTGGAAAACGTCATATCCTCTGTGGTTTGTGTGTGATCGTCGGCATCGAAGTCTGCTGTTACGTGGAGGTGTTCAAGAGGTCTTCAGGATATCTACTGGTGAACATACCAAGGAAGGAGCGCTCCAACGTACAGACTGTCGTGCGGACTGTAAGAAGCATTCGGGAATGAGTGTTGTGTTCTGTGAGTGTTGTGTATCACGTGGTCATTCTTTTTCTCGTATGCAAAGGCGGGATGAAGGTACGTGGTTTTGTCATTATGTTTAATGGCGAGGCGGGTGATGTAGGTTGGTATTAGATGTTATAGTAGACCTAGCTCAAACAGAAGGAAATTGCGGGAGCCCTAGAGTTTAAACGAGTTGTAACATATATTGTCTTGATTGTAAATACTCGCTGTTTCTATCAACAATACATTCTTCTCTATTTTGTGTTCACTGTATTACGGTCTTTTGTTGTTCTTTATGGGAGACTGTAGGTGGTGGGGGCTCGGCCATATGATTAACAAATCATATTAATTAATGTTAGTAATACAGTGATAGTTCCACCTACGCATATGTCACACTCTTGACGGTGGTCGTGAGAGCGAGCAGAGCAGACCACCCGTCAAGAGCAAAAAGAAATCTCCCAAGTTGTGACATCTAGTTCAAACCAGTTCTGGCCAGCCTAGGTTGGGGCGGAGCTATTAGCCTGGTTATGATGTACCGCCCACCTGCCAGGTGTGAAGAGAGGGAAGGGAAACAGGCTTACCTAGGAGTGACAGGTGATAACCTAGGAGTGACATGTGACAGTCAGTTTTTTTTTTTTGCTATCTGAAAAGGCATAGAATTCCTGCCATTGTTAAGAAGCCTGCTGTCCTTTGATTGCAGAAAGTACAAGTACAAATAGCTGCACGGTCATGCGCCAGTCCTGTGCTCTGATGACATGTCCGCTTGGGAGTAGCTGCGTGGAGACAGAAAGCGGCCCCATGTGTCTTTGCCTGCCAGGACAGATCTTGGGTGGTGGAGTCTGTAAAGGTGGGTTTTTTCCTCCTTGTATTATATTCTTTACTGACCTACAAATGCAAAAACTAGCCTTGCAAAGAAATGGAGCAATAGATCTCAATGTGACTTGAAGTGAACTGTTTAAAACATGTGTTAATTTGTTTCCTAGAGTTTATGCCAAACCAGGAATTAAGCTTTGGTTATAAAAACCACCACCCTATTGTGTAAATAGCAGTCACATACTGAGAAGTGTGTATACTAGTGATGGAATTTCACATCACAATGCATATGTCACTGTCCTGATGGCATGCACTGTTTCAAAACCTGACATTCTTGAAACTTTTTATCCAGATGGGTGTGGTGATAGTTTAGCATGTTAGTCAGACTGCAGACATAATATTGTTATTCATCTTACAGATTCATCCAGAGACTTTGACATATACTTCACTAAGCCTTCCAGCAACATGATCCGGGCACTGCAGCCATTCAATGTCACTGGAAATATTAGTCTGTGTTTTTGGATTTCTTACCTGAGAGATACAGATTCCTATACAGTCCAACTCATCAGGCAAGTGTCTGTAGACCTTAAGTCTTAGTTTTCTATAAAAAAAATATTTTAGAAAGAGGACTCTATTTGATATATTTGCTTTGGAGGGGGAAGAATAATGATCCAAAAATCTGATGTGTAGCACTTGACATTACATGCAGATTTCAAGTGAAATACTTCAATTGTGCCAGGTGTGTTTTTATAGTAGTGCATAGAGTAGGAAGTCAGATTCACACATAAAAGCACCACATACCTTACACATGTACAACCCCCCTGAAAAGATTGTTGTAAAATACTTTTCATGGAGTTGTACAAAGAAATATTTTTTTGTGAGAAAATAGTGTAATTAAAATTGTAAGTCTCGCGAGACCGCGACCGGAAGTCTCATGAGACCGTGACTGGAAACATTCCCGATCGCGCGGGAAACATGTGTTCGCAGTCCTTTTCATTTACGCCGTGTAACCGTTGACATCGTGGCTTCACTTGCCACTCTTGTGGTCTTGCTTGTGCAGGCGAGTACATTTTACTTGGTTCTTAGTTACAATGCAAATGATAGTTGTGACCGGTTTTGATGCATCGCTTTGTTTGTGCTGAGTTTTGACAGCAAGCATGGTCTTTTGAAATGTAGAAAACACGCAAAGCAGTACCGCGATGACTGGAGGAAAGTTATCGATTCTTTTGATTTGTGAATATTCTGGTTTGTGATTTAACATTCAGTTTGTGTAAAAGTAACTGGCTAGGTTGAGAGTTAGTAAACCGTGAGGCCGTATAGTCATGAGAATTATGTGGAATCTTGCATTTGATTGCGGGGCCACGGTTTTATGTTTCGTCGTCGTTCGTTGTCGTTTCCATTCCACATTCAGTTTCCACGCTTTTCCATTTTCCACGTTCGTCGTAGCTCGACGTGCGACATCGCTCAACATTCGTCGTTCGTTGTTCTTTCCTTTCCCTTCTTGTTTTCCTTTCTCGAATTTCTTTTCTTAGTTCTCTTTCTGTTATCCATTTTGGTTTTACCACGTGCGCGGGGCCTGTGTAGTAGGATAGTAGTGTATCAGTTGTATGGTTGAGGACAGCGTTAGCTAGGGTGATTTGTTGCTGTTGCTTTTGTGAGAATTCTTATCCACTTATTTTTTATGTCCATGTCTGTTTGGGAGGGGGGATTCTTAATGTTAATAAATGTCATGATTGTTATCGCTATCACGCGTCTGTAGTTGAGTAGGATGCAATTTGGACGCCTGTGTGAGTGAGTGCCTAAACCGGGATTGAGCCCACGTAAAATAAATTCTTTTGTAACTTCCAACGGCGCACACTGGTAAATTTGGTCTTTGCCATTTGGGCCACGTGTGTGCCGGTTACACACACAAGGATGCTTTTATCTGCTCAGCATGTACTGCAGGGCCAGTGGTGGACCAGCAAACACGTTTCCTGTATTCTGAGTTGTGGAGGTCCACAGGGTCGTGTACAGTGGAAGGATCGCTTGACTGCCTTTGCATTTATCCGTAAAACAGAAGTCAGTCTCTGTAATATCCACAGACAGAACTGGCTCTATATGGTTCAGTCATTTGCATAAAACATGGTTATGTGTATTTGTCAAGCTGGCATAAACAGCTGGTGACAGAGCATAAACCTAAACCCCTCACTGGCTTACCTTGTTTCCTCAGCACACCTGACTTTTATCTTCTGCTGCATTTGTACAGCAGAATCTAAATACCCTTCCCACTTACGATGATTTATATTTTTTTTTGCCAGGGGGTATACTGTAATCTTATTTGCATGTTACTTCCCATTCACCATTTCTTCTTCTTGGTAATTGGGTGGTTTGTATGGGTTCGACAGATAAGAATGCAAGCAGGCACTGGACAGGTGTGAATCAGGTATTTACCCATGCTGATGGAGGTGCAATCAAAATTTCAAGCAAAGCAAATGTTACCTTGCATAGTGAGTCTGGCTGTCTTCGTTAGAAACAGCAAAACCTGTCTGTAGTGGACACCCTTGGGACCACCTAAAAGTGTCCCTCTTAGACAGGTGCATGGCTGCTCATCTGAGGGACGGTCTGCAGGACCATGTGTCCTTAAGTAATCATACAACACCAAACACTAGACTACAGTATACAGTATATGCATGTAAAAAAAAAAACTCAAGAAGCTAAATATAGACAACACGATGGAATAGTCAACTTTATTCAATCAGCAGTAACAATAAATATTGTCTGAGATCAGCTTGTGTGGTTTTTGCATGCAAACAAAAAGTCAGAAATGTGGGAATGGTGCACCTGGCCTAACTGTGAAATGTGCATATCTTGTAATGCAGTCTTCATGGACATGGCTGCGGAGAGAAGGTCACTCACTACATCCTGAGCGTGCTGCTAGAGCAATCAGGGACTCAACATGTCCCAAGGCTTCCTTTGTTTATGACACGAGGTGGTGATGGAATCATCATTATCATTGCTTTCATCACCATCACCCTCTTAGAAAACTCTCCTTTGGCATGCTCGTGACGTAGCCAAGGAAATAAATAGCTGTGCGGCAGACAATGTCTTACAAACAGGACCTCTGTGCTTAGAGCTGAGGACTAGCGTGAAGAAGGACCGTGTCCGCTATGGACGGGTAGAGCATGCAGTTGGGACGGAAAATCACTCTGCTGTTCTCATTAGACAGTGTGGCTGGCCGTTTAAGGGTGGGGGGGGGGTGTTAAAAATTGATTGGTGCAGGCTCGAGTGTCCATATGGGTGAGGTGTCCCCCAGTTTAAGGAGCTGCTACAGACAGGTTCTGTGGCATCATTTTTGCTGAGTATGGTTGTTGTCAACCATCTCTCCTTTTGTTTGGGAGTGTACAGTATAATGCATCACTTTACTTACAGTGACGACAAGACAAGGGTGCTGCGCATCTCAAAGAGCAAAATCACTTTCGGTGAGATGTATGACAGAAGGTTCATAGATGAAAATGGATCAGAACAGTCACTGTCTGCGGATGGAAAGTGGGTTTTTTTCGGAATCACATGGGAGAGAACAGGCAAATACAAGATCTATGTGAACAGCCTGACCCTAACACCTGTCGGCGAGACTACTCACTCAAGTTTCCCCTCATTAGGAAGGTCAGTCCCTCTGCTATCAAACTACCAAATAAAGATGTACAATATA
>SMGT01000784.1:0-27817 GCA_004794575.1 Lanistes nyassanus | reverse complement strand
GGTCAGCGTCGAGGTTTCCCACAGCAGAGGAACACGTGCAGCTAGAGTCTCACGCCAGGCTGGAAGGATCACACACCTTCGCAGAGTCCCTTGCGCTATGCAACTGGTCTACTCAAGCCACGTGCTGTCGCTGCTAGACTTCCACACGTCTAGCAGAACGAGACACCTCAATTCTGCAGCTGAATCCTTCAGCCTTCAGCAGACTTGTACCACAAGACACGTACGTCTCACCGCAGCAGCTCTTCTTCACTGGAGTTCAGGCTAACAATGCCCTCACTGTAGATTTCGCTGAAGATGCCCTCTCGCAGGATGTTTTGGGCAGAAGACGCCCTCTCGCAGGATATTTGGGCAGAAGATGCCCTCTCGCAGGATGTTTTGGGCAGAAGATCCTTCGACTGTCTAAGCCAGTCCTTTTATCTCAACATTCGTCCGTAAATTCTTTCAGTCACACGCACGTGGTCAACAAGGCGGTTACATGTATCAACCAATCAGGCCAGAGACAGTAGAAGCCACACCCCGTGTCAACTAGTAGAACACGCCCCTAAGTGGACACCTAGGGTGGACACAACTACCCCCTCCCCTTCCTGGTCGTTTACACCCATCGGCTACATCAAAGCCCTTGATACTCGATACTACGCGTCACTGGTTCCTCCAGCTACGTAATCTTCCCATGAACAACTAACGCACACCTGGTCAGCCTGACACCTTCACTAATCCCACCCCAGCAGCCCCAGGGTAATTAACACCTTGCCCCTGGTTTCTAGGGCCAGTACCCCCGATCATAAGTGTGAACAGGGACCGAAACTGGGCTGGTGATGACGTGAGCGGCTAGATGGCGGCTTGAACAAGGAATAATAGACCTTAATTAGGGCCTGAGAGTCGAGGATGGATCACACCTGGAATCTATGGTGCAATCATCTTGACCCACCAGACCCCAACACGTGACATCACTACATAGAATTACAGGTAAGTCACTATATAAATATATATGACATCGAAAAGACACTCTTCAATTTTTTCCTTAGAAGCACAGTAAGGGGATCCCACAGGAGGGACATAAGCTGTGATGAACAACACATCTCTGCTAGTTCTTAAAATTGTCTTGAAAGTTTTACTGCTATAGTGTGATCCCAATCCACCTCCAATCTATGCGCGTATTTTTACCAGAAATGCAATTCCACCAGATCGTTTCCCTTGGCGGGATAATTTTATCGCTGCTGCTTGGAAAGCTGTGTGATCAGGGAAATGACGACACAGGTCATTTTTCGACGAGGCATGTAATGTCAAAGGAGGTTGCATGCCTTATGAAATCGCTGTCGCCCAATCTGGAAGACACATTTGGGTAACAGGGGTTAGTCTTATTATGTAGCTGGCCAGGAAGTAGGGGGCTTGAAACCTGGACTCTAAAACTAAAGCTCTACTGTGCTGTAATCGTTTTAGAGGTTTTGTGGAACAGTGGAGCTGGTAATGAAAAGAAGTTCTTAACAGAGTTTAGAATCAGACTGAGAGCGAGCTTCGAACAAAGCTGGCACGCAAACTTTGAGGATAGCCCTAGGTTTAACGTGTACGCCGCGTATAAGATCTGTCTTGAAAGACAAAAATATTTTAATTGTCATACGCATACCCTATGTTCATCATACATACACTAAGCTGAGATTAGGACTTTTGCCTCAAAATGCAAATCATTTGCGCAATACAAATGTAAGCGAGGAAGCTAAGAAATGCCCTTTTTCTAAACCTGCTACTTGAAGATGACTACCACTTGTTTGTATCCCTGTATTATAAGGACCTCGGAATGAGATTCCTCTCAGACACCTACAACCTGCATCAATTTTCCAACCAGCGCCTAGATATATTGAACACCCTACACCCAAAACGCATCTTGTCCCTAGCAAGATTTGCTTTCCACGCCAAAAAAAAAAAATTTAAGGCAAAACCTATGTGGAAAAACCAAACAGATTCCCTCTTGTTTCTAGTAGCCAGTATTTAAATCCTACAAATACGTTAAAATGACTTACTATGAAGCCATCCGACCAAGCTATCTTTTTGTGCTTCACATCTTTGGCCACAGCATTTCTTTTGCAGCCTGTGTCAAAGACCGTCCACCAACGAAAGCTATCGGTCCGATTACGCAAATATATCCTGCCATCTGTAAAACTGTTTGAACTTGAATGTGGGAAGGCGTTTGTGTGTTGTATGCGTGTAGGAATCATCAGACCGAAAAAGAGTGTAAAAGAGAGAGAGACAGTGTGTGTGTGTGCGTGCGCGCATCTGTTCATCCACACGTGCGTGTCCCTAATATTACTGTGCAAATGCATAGTGTTTATGTTTATTCACCTGCGTGAATATACATCCGCACCCATGGGTCTTTACGACAATCTTGGCAGCAGAAAATATCACGACTCCACAGTATCCTCGAAATGCCAGACAGGTTTACTATATAGTTGATATTTCTGAGATGTCCACAATAGTTGGGCTCTTATCACTAAGTTCATACTGCTACAGTGATTAATTTTTTCTTACTTGTGAAATGACGGTTCGCAGTATTTTGTTATGATTAAAATCGATTTTTTTCTGTAAGGGGAAGAAATACTATTACTTAAGTTCGTGTTAGCAGCCGAAGAACAGATTCTCAGCTCATAGTTGTTCTGCATGAACTGTCTCCACATATAACCTGCACGTAAAATATACGGCGCCAATGGGTTCACGGTCCTTCTTACATTCGGAAAGCTAGATGTGAATGCTCATGCAAACCAGTCCACGACTCTACGTCTTTCCATAGAATATAGGCCACTTGTCTCCAGTTTTAAACCCCTGGTTACGATAGCAGTTACAGTTTATGATCTGAGTCGACAGTTTTACAGCTCTCGCGGAGTCTCATGTACTACCTTTTTCCCTGAAAGTGAACTAGACTGACACCTGTAACAAGAAGCTGAAATCGTCTCCATGATGTTTTTACGTGTCAATGACGTTGCCCTTATGGCGTGCCATACCTTCATTAGCTCCAGTAATAAATCAAGAAAAAGTTTGTAATTTCGGTCCATTGTGTATATATATATATATATATACATCCCCTTACTCTCTCCAACACACCCAACCACCCATTTTGTTTCCTCTATCTTTCCCTCCTTTCTTCCTCCTCCCCTCCTATCTTTCCCTCCTTTCTTCCTCCTCCCCTCCTATCTTTCTCTCCGCTTCCCCTCCTCACAGGGGAGATATGATGCTATGATCTCGTAGTAGGTTGTTGCTTTGGCTTCTGTCAGAAGAAATTCTATTCTTTTCTTGTAATATTAAATTTTATAAGTCATAGGAAACTTGAGTTTAAAATGGCGACAACAACACCCTTTTGCAGATAATACGCTTGAAACCGTTTTTGGTCAGCAGCGAGCATTGTTTTTCCCGGAGAATGTCTTACCAATTTTGCATCCCATTAACGCGCATCGGTAAAACAAAATGTTTTAGAAACAACCTCGTGAATACCAGGCTTAACAGAGCGTATACCGTTCGTGATATTCTTGCCTATCGCCGAAAGGCAATACTGAAGTTTAATGTTCCGTTATTCTTAGGGAACATGATTCAGTTGCGTCTTGGGGAGAGAAATGAAAACCCATAACCTGCGGCACATTCTTAAATGACCTTTCCACACATTGACCCTTTTCCTGAAACGTTGCACAAAATTCCTTTAAACGCATGAGGCTTACAAGTTCTGACAGATTCGGTGTTTCTTTTCTGATTTCGCATTCCGCGTTAAATACAGTAAAAAGGTTACTATTGTTGACGTTTCCGCACAAGACATTCACAGTACACTGGCGCAATACTTCAGCCTCGACCACGGCATAAGCCTTAAGATTTATTTAACAGAAATCGTGGCTACGACAAAGAGCAATCTAAAGACTGGTCATGTGATTTCTGGGGTATATCTCTCCTCCAGAACACTGAAATTCCACTGCACCGTCTCCCGGCAAAGAAACTGAAATGAACGCTCCGGGGAGAGGGCGAGGAGGGGGAAGCCATAAGGACTATTTTCAAATCAAATATTACATTCATCTAGTTTTGTTTGGTGACAGTAATGTTTTTCTTCTGTGCTAGAAAATGAGTTGATATGAATACAATTACGTGGCTGAAATCAAAGTCCAGACAGGCTTGAAGAAAATGACAGCCGAATCCAATTAACAACAATAGCAGCAGCAACAACAACAAATCATGCCATACTACTTTTGTGGTGGATCTAGTTATTAATACATTACAACGAATCCCGCAAACCGTCCGAGCCAACAATCACTTGCGGAAAGCGCAGCAAGTTCAAAAGCTGGTTTTTAAGAGTTGTTGACATGTCTTTGCTCTGTAACCGTCTGAAAATGTGAAACATACGGAATCAACGACATTTTAAAGAATGTAGGGCCTAGCCTTGACGACTGATGTATGCCAGTCTTCTAACAGAAGTTAGCAAAATTCGAAATACGTAACTTAAAAAAAATAAATAAAGACATCAGGAGTGTAGCTCGTGTCACGGAATAAGTGATTTGTATTCAATGACGCTTGTTCCAGACGGCACGCGGATAGTTTATTAGAGGAGGAGCATGAGACTCGCGTCTCAGTTGCAGTTTCGAACCCAGCAGGCCAAGCATATATCAAAGGGTTAACAACGTTGTGCAGACTGTATGCGACCCTACTCGGGATATTAAGCGGTCTCTCCGCGCTGACCGCCTTTCCGTGTATTTCAATTTCGTGGATGCTTCCCTGCATATATTAATCATACTAACAGTGCCCCGTCTTCTCCATCCCTGCCCAAGCTGCTGGCTGGGCAACGGACAGAACAACCCAACCCACCGAGTGGTTCCCAGTTGCTAGCCGATTCTCGATTGCTTCCAAGACCCGTTGGCACGTGCAGCTTGCACTCCGCAAGGTTATCACTTTCCTTCGGCCGCGAAGGTCACCACGATCTGACCTGCCGCCGTCCTAGCCGACCTGCTCCAATCTTGAATCGGTCGGCGACCGATTGAGTGACTGGAAGAGATAAGCATATCGGAGGTCCCGCCCGTCACCATGGCAAATGTACTTTTCTGATTCCCCAAACAACTGAAAGCCCGAGGAAACAAACCCGTCATAGCATATGCTAGTTTGACCTATCCTCGTACGGGCCGCTGATCGGCTGCACCGGTTATTGTATCTCATTTTCCGAACACAAATGTGGAGAAAAAATACACGGGGTGAGCGGCTTTTCGATCGCTTCTTTAACCAAACGGATACAAGCAATCGCTCATGCAGCAGCCCACCCCAGATTCAGAGCATGGTACGGGTTTCCATGGTGCGAGGGGCTGCCAGCCAGGTTTAATGTTATTCTATAAGCACAATACTGTTCCCTCGTCCCACTTCATTATCTTAACATTCCAGACTCCCCATTCGATCCCACCCCCACCCCCACCCCCTCAAAAAAAATCCACCACTCTGTCGCCTGTTATGCATTTCTCACTCCTCACTACAGTACACTCACATACTCTCCCGTTTAACTTTTAAGTTTAAAGGTCAGTTACAATGATAGTTCCTATTTTTAAACTATCCTGACAAAGAAAACAGCTGGATGCACTCTCAAAATCTGTCAGCCACGATCTTTAGTCACGAATCCATAGGTCACGAACACACGCAGGTCATTTGGTCCGGAGGTTGTAGCGAGACGTAATAATGGGAGCAGCTGTTACCTACAGTTTTCTCATAAGTTGCCTTCCCTTCATTTAAAAGTGGGCTAAATCTGCACAGCTTAGCATTGAACCTTGTACTTAATTACATCTATGTAAATCCCTATTGCCTAAGCCTGTTTGTGGAAATCCCTATAGACGCAAATACGGCTTACAAAGTCTAGAGGGTTACTCTTTGTTGACCCTCTTCCATACCACATACCGAGAACTTTAAACTATACTGAGTAGGACAAAGGGCCGTTTCAAAGGGGAGAGACAAGGAAAACGGGAAATAAGCATGGCAACGAGAGAAAGAGGGATTCTATCCGATTCGGTTTCTTTATTGTCATAAGACCACTGTCCTTTAACAAGGGGGAGATAAATAGAAGAAATTTACATAACTACATGGCATACGCATCCATTTAACTTCACATTCAAACACATCCATTCAACTTCACATCCAAAGCAAAATTTAGACGTGGCCAGTAGATTGACTGAACAAGCTACGTGATTCGTACACCAATGCCTTGAAACAGTCATGGTAATAACCTGTATGTATACTGGTTGTACGGCAGGCCATTCGCGATCAACTGAATGAAAAAGCTTTCTTCTTAACGATGGGCTGCGTCTTCTGTCCAGTGCTAAGTGGATAAATCTAGCTAGGTTGACAATTTCTCTAGTATTCTCATATTGTAAAAGCAAGGATAACTCATTCCATGTTGGGTTGTTAATATGGCGTTGCTGTATAAATTTGATCCTGATGTTATGATATGGCTGACACTCCAAAATAAAGTGACATTCATTCTCCCACTCAAGTCCACACGCATCACACACTACATCCTCTCCGTCTTTCATAGAGTACCATGCTTTTTTATTCTTAAATTGGGAGACACGTAACCGGAATCTTAGTCGACAACCCTAACCCTAAACCCATTGATTTGTTTCAAGGGGGAATATACATCAAACGCCCACAATTATCGATTACAACAGATAGAGAATGAATGAATGAATACATGAGGAATAAGACATACGTTTACCATTATAATAGCTACCATTAAAGCATTCATTCATTTCTCTTAAATATATGACACAAATATATTGCGATTTGTTGAAAAGTAACTGTGCCGTTTCCGTGTTATCTATCGGTATATGCGTGACATAATCGTTTCCCTGCCTGTGTGGTGTTCTAAATGTAAGTACCTTTAAATTGGATCTGATGTCACTATATTTAGCACAATAAACCAACACGTTCATCGTCTTCAATCGCTAAATGACAGGCCAACTGGTTAGGTGACAACTGATATGTCATATCTGTAGTGGAGATGGTGTACTTTAACTGGCGATATCTCAAACCTAAACTTGCGTCTCTAAAATATCTACCTATCATTCTGGCTGAACGCAGCTTTTAATACAAATCTAATCCTTGGGTTGTAGATGCGTCAGTATACTAACTTTGCTGGAAACAGTCGACAAGGCGTTGTCGAGAAGTTCGCATGAATATGCTCTTTGTACCAACGCCCTGCTAGCCACGCATATCCAAAGCCATTAACACAAAGGAGTTCCTTTACAGAAAAAGCCCAGGCACGTTTGCCACCTTCTTGAATATAATCCAATGTATTAGGCTTGTTTGGGTAGTCTAAAGCCCTCAACACACAACAGACGAAGCCAGTACTTTATACAGCGGATTCTGGACGACATATATTATTGGTAGCGACCGAGATCTCCACATACATTTTTGTTTGGCGTTTGAATGCCAAGATTACGAAACCGCTTGCATTCAACGTTTTCTATCTCAGCCACATCTTTAGATATCTTTAGAAACCCCAGATTTCAGAACAATAAGTACTGGAACTATCTGAGAATCAAACATTTAAAGGACATTTTAAGGAAATTTACCAGTTCCCACAGTAACTCTTGAAATGACTTTACCTGCAAGGTTCTCAACAGCAGATCTGAATGAAAGTTAAGTCGTGAAGCACAGGCCAAGTTATTTTTTAAGAGTTCTCAACGTCAATCTTCTCTGTGAAAGAGGGGCTTGAGAAGGAAGAAATGAACACTGCTCATCTTAGAGGTCAGCCACGCTTTTTTTGGTGTTGCTCTGAAGTTAAAATTATATATACATTTCTAAAAAGTTACCCAACGAAGCAGTACCAAACCAAGATGTTAACTACACTCGAGTCCCACAGATTCAACATCTGTATATTTTTGTGGACACTGAGGTGCATTTTACAACGAAAAGCCATGGTTGCTGTACACAAAATTTGAAGACTGAAGGTGTGGTCAAGTACGGTCACACTGCTTGGCGCCAGTACTGACCGCTCTGTTGCCGAGGTCTGGGGACGTCGAGTGTAACCCAGGACCTAACACAGGAACACAGAAAGATGTACAGTATTAACACACACACACACAAACGAATGCCGACCCCCTCTATCACTGACGTGTTAAACACTATGTAAGCCATGAGTGAACGTTTTGAAAGGCTGAACAAAGGGTCTAACGTTATGAACGAAAAAGTGATGCTGACTCAGCAAAACAATCAGTGGACAATAGAAGTATACTCGTTGAAAATGGTTCAATGGTTCAAAAGAAACACTCAAGAGACTTATAACATTAGAAGCGGAACTTCACGAACATGAGCAAAGGTTCCGGAGAAATAACGTGCGATTTTTCATTGCGGCTGAGAATAGCGTCCTGTATATTTCAATAATGGGTTAAGCCGCGCTAAAAATAGAATACGCTGCACGCGCGACATACCTACTGCATACTTCCGGTTCATTGCTAGAATCTCACAGAAAGACTGTGCTGTGGGTACGTGTAAAAGTGACTCTAGTTACTCGTAACTCTTGTATGGCGAGTCTGTAATCCGTCGAAAAGCCACCTTAAAACACTGATCGCCACGTGCACTCCACCATGCGCCAAACTGAGAATGAACCGGAAATGGATAAAACCATCACCTGATACAATGTGTCACGTCAGCAGACTAGAAGTGGGTCGCAGCGTAAAGAGATCTAAGCCGAGAACAGTTATACATCTTCTGCAAGGCATCTCCTGGCGCTTCTCCAGTCTTCCCAGTGAGGTGCTGGCGTCCTAACGACATTGACAGGTGTCACATCGCATCGGGAAACTTCAGCAAGGATCGACCTAGACCCCCTGACTGTGAGATTTTTAAGTCCTACATTGGCCCAACAAAATAGCGATACTCACCAAGGGCACAGACAAGCTACGGGAGTCTGGTGTAGGCAGGCCTACTACAGGAGATCTGACTCATCAACAGCGGCAAAAGTTAAGCGACTTGCGTCAGCGAGGTGAAAACGCCTGCTACACCGGCAATAAACTAGTCGACGAAACCTTGCACAGTATCCGATGTCCTGGCACATCCACAGACAGCATTCACAGTTGAGAAAGTGGGTATGCAGCCGACAGGTTTACTGAAGCCGAGTTCACTTCGGCAAATGAAGGACGCCCGAATGTACAACAGAAAGTGTACAGGGGTGCCAGTATGACGTCAGCGCGTGACGTAGAGTGTGCCATTACACCAGGTACTACTACAACTTTAGCAACTACTGCTGCTGCAGGTGTGTCATCCTACGCTAAATAGCCAACAAGCGGGAATCGAACAACCCTGACAAAGTCTCAGAAAGTTCCCCCTTTCGTCACCAGAAACAACATCAAAACGAAAAATGTTCCAAAGGGCAGACAAGAAACCAGGAAACCCGGTGACCGAGTAAACACGCAGCAGCAACATATGCATGCAGCACGCGCACGTGGTGTGTGAGTTAGGAGTTTTAGGACACAAGATGCGGCACGTGCTATGTGGATGGCTAAGCAAAACCGCGATCTGGCGAAAATTGTGCAAAACAGCAGGCGGGCGTCGAGTTGCAACTCGTGGTACTCTGGTGGGAATGACTCACATCTTGAATTGGAATGGTGAAGCTCTGCTCCCTAAACTGTGTGAAGTTGATCGACTTTCTTCAATACACAAATAAGTTGGTCAGTGATGATGACCTGGACAGCTTGCTTGTGACAGCTGTGTGAACATCGCGAGTCAGAGGATCAGGCTTATTGTTTTGGCACGTTACTGTTCTAGCTTTGCAGTGCATGCGAACTAAGAATTATGATCCAGTGAGGCTACGCTTACGGGGGATCTCAGCCGTGCGACAGGCAGCGGGAATCCTTTTTCCATGTACACAGGACCGTGCTGGCTGGATCGACCAATCGGGACAGATCGGCTGTATCAGCGATCGATCATTCTGGTGTCTTACTTGAGACACAGTGCTAAACGGTAATTGTGCAGGGGAACCAGAGTGACTGATGGTGTATATACATTACCCTAACAGGTTGTGGTACTGTGGTTAGAGCACTGGCTTCCAAACTCGAACTTCGCACCATACCACACTTCCCCCGGCCGACCCAGCTGGAAATGGGGTAAAGTATAGTAAAGCAGCGAAGGAGAGGAGATGGGCAACCCCCTCCCCCTCCACACGATGCTGACCCACAGAAAAGTAGGGGTCTTAAACACCCCCACTCCCCTACGACCTTAAGTTCACGAGACAACCTTTACCTTTGCCTTGTTATAGTCGAGCAATGTGGAGACGACACGCCAGTAAGCTCAACCAACCAAGCAAAGAAAGAAAGAGAAAAAGAAAGAGAGAAAGAAAGAGAGAGAAAAAAAGAACAACAAAGCCTAGGTTCAGGAAAAGGAAAACAGATACGACCTCCAGCCCAACTCAAAGAGTACTGGTGTTTGCCAGAAGGCAGTTCATCTCCCACAACCTTCTCATTCCTTTTGTTTTCTCGATCATTCCACGTTTTTCCTGACGCAACATTTCCAACAGCTCTTATTTCGTAGGTCAGCTTTCTCTAGGCCAGCTTGCTCCTCAGCAGCAGTCTCTTCGCAGACGAAAGTGGTGACGAAAGCCTCTGTGTGAAAACAGACCGAAGTTACCGCGCGTAAATCCCCGACAAAGCGCGTGAACTTTTGTGCATAGCGAACCACCGGCATACGAACTGCGCATAGGCACTTAAAAATAAAATCAACATCCATAACTATTTGACAAAGTTCGAGGGTCTGTTTTTCTCTGTGCCCTATCCCACAGTTCTGCCGGGCGACGCGACCTGCACCGATGCTCTTGTTTGCAGCACCCCAACAACGCCTATCGACAGTTTTATTGAGAGGCACCCCAGGTCTGCCATTGTGCATCGGGTCACCTGCTTCTCCTATACACCCGATGTGCTTTAGAATCCGTCTAAAATATCTGACACACCAAACGCCAGCCACACGTTCCTGTTGCAGCACGGTGGAAGGCCGAGGATCTGGTGTCTTCATTCCTTCAAAATCAGAACTGAATTAAACTTTTTTCGCTACTCATTCATCCAAAGGTATAATTATGACACTATAATATGTAGCTTTGTGTCAGGTCAGCTGCTGTATAACCATCGCGAGTCGATGTGGATGTGGGGCGGGTTGGGGGAGTGTTGCGGGCGTGCATGAGTAGCAATAAAGGAAGAAAGGCTTTTTTTAAATGTATAACTGCAATTTACCCCCTCCCCAACCCCCGGCCCCCAACTTAACCTCACAATCAGAAATGTGTGTGCTTCAGAGACGCGAAATCCATGTTCGTGTCGGCGTTTCTTTTACAACAGTCACAACGTTAACCAGGGTATAGTTTCCTTGAAAAATCGTGCCTGTACATTCTATATATCCTGGCAACCGGTTCGTGTTTACGCAGTGAACACGCTTGCTGATAACCCGATTTAAGAGACGCGTGTGTGTGCTTTGGCTATGGGTGCCCTTGAGCCACCCTCCACACAAAATGTATTTCGCATTGAGGTTCGGAAATGGGGGTATGGCAAAGGTAAACTCGAGCGGGTCAACGTTCACAATCGGCTAAAGCCCTACCGTACT
The DNA here is from genome assembly GCA_004794575.1 of Lanistes nyassanus. Classification (NCBI taxonomy): domain Eukaryota; kingdom Metazoa; phylum Mollusca; class Gastropoda; order Architaenioglossa; family Ampullariidae; genus Lanistes; species Lanistes nyassanus. Next base: position 16,237 of record SMGT01000784.1, on the reverse strand, counting down.
TCGTGACACTAGCAACGTTGGCGCTCCCTGAAAGTTCTCCCGTGTGTGATAAGTGGAGCTGAATACTTAGCAAATCACGATAACTCCCTCCTCCATCTCTCCCTCGCTCCCCCCTCTCTCTCTCCCTCTCGATGTCGCTCTCTCAAAAGTTATTGAGTTTGAGCTCTCCCTTCCCTCCTCTCTCTCTCAGACACACACACAGACGCACAAACAAAAACTACGGACGCAAACATTCGCGCGCGCACCCACACACACACACACGCGCGCTAAGAAAAAGAAAGAGGAGAAGAAAGAGGATGAGAAAGGATGATAGAGCATAAAATACAAATAAAATAGTAAAATAAACCGTTTTTAGTTCAAGGTGTGTTATATTCGGCGGATCCCTGGTAGACACTAGTCGTTGATGGCGCCTAATCAGTGTCTCTCACTCTTACCCCCACACCCATTTTTAGCACCCAATGAAAGCATCATTCGCAGTCCTCCCATTAATGCATGATGTGTTGGAGGCACTTCCATACCTCGTCAGGGCCACTTATCGATACGACGCTTAATGGAATGTCTCTGGAATTTTGTCTTCCGGGTTTAGCGATGAACCATTCACGATCACGGAGGTGTGTGTAGGGTGGGGGGAATTGTAACAGCTAACAATAGTGTGTATCATCTCCTCTGCCTGAGATACTTTATTTTTTTTATTATAGTTGCAAGATGTCTATCGTGCTTTGCAGATGAGTACAATTTAGCGTGTCCCAGTCTTCGGTTAGGGGCTAGGGTTAGGGACTTTTTTCATCATACGCAATTTTGTGTGCAAGATCATGTTCATGTGTAGGAGAAGCGGTCCCCCTTTCAGTTTATGATTAAGTTTCTCCTTCATAAGGCATTTCTGTCGATCAAAGACTGGAATCTAGTAAAACCTTCCGAAGTGTATTCCGCTGCTCACATGAGCTGCAAGCACCATTACTCGTCAATCCAGCAAAATTGAATTCCTTTAGTGGAGTCGCCATTGAAGGCACTACCACCGCTAAATCCCACCCTTTTTCTACTCTCCACTGCCATTGCTCAAGCGACCTAAAATCTTACCTACCTCTCTTGCCAGTGCAGCACGCCCTCAAATAACAACTCTAACACTAACCAGTAGATAACGTGAAGGTGCGCCAAATGTGCCTTCTCATACTGTTCTCCCCACCCCACCCCCTCACACCCCTCCCCCACAAAAAAAGACTGCCACTAATGTGAGGAGAGGAAAAATCTCCAGCGAAAACGAGGCGGATTTACGCCTTCGACAGGAGCGGCTAATTCTAACACATGCTGCAAGCGTTGAATACGTCACCAGCAACAGAGTGGACTGTCGGGGATAAACTCGCTCTTTCTAAATGCAGAGCTACTGAGCTATCTCTTTTCTGCCCCACCCCCACCCCACCTGCTCCATGTTTCTGTCAGTAAATCCTCTCGTGGCTCAGAAAAGAGTCCGAAAGATCGACCCACGCCGTTCACACACCGAACAATTGTTCAGTTCGTGTAAGAGGACACACCGACGAAACAATATTTTGGAACAGAAACTTCAAACGAGGTTTTGGAAAAAATCTCCATTAATTTGTTTTTCTTCCTTCTTTGTCAGTACAAGTAAACTCTCAATAATGAGGTCTAAGCTGGAGGTTGCCAATGGGAGCAAAAGATAAAAGGGGGGAGGGGAAATATGCGCGGGGTTTTGACATGGAGGAAAGGACACATCCAACCCTTGTGAGCATGGAAATGCCACGTACAGCTCTGGGGTGTGAAAACGTCACTTCTTTTCGTTAATTGCGCCATACATATCCCCGTGCTTCCCTAATTTACTGAAATTACATCTCGCTGCCGTCATCCGCTTTACATACATATTTTCAAAAAGCGGTTACCTATATTAATAGCATAGATATACTGGAATATTTATTCAGATTCGATCCATGGTGGCACATTATATAAGACACTTTATCACATTTTAATATTCTAACTGGAGCTGTAGATGGCTAAGGATCCAAAATGCACAATCCACACAGCAGACAATATTGCGTAGTTTTATTTATTTTTTGAGCTACGTAATGGTGGGATGTAGCATATCTAACTAGGAATTTGTAATTTTTTCACTCTGCACTTAAAAACGTGATTTATACGGCCGTATGACCTTCAATCCATTAGGAATCATATCAGTTGAGGGTGATAACGACTATAGTAAGATATAACTGTGCTCCCTCTCTCTATCTCCATAATTTTATATGTTTTTTCCTCCTAGGTATTTTCTAACCGGACGAATGTGCGTCCGGGTCACACATATCAAAGTTCGATGAAGTACAACACAAATTCTTCCAATTAAGAAAAACCTTGACGCCATATACCTCATCTTCCCCTATGTTGCATAGGCAAACATGCTACCTCTTATAAGTGTCGCTGAAAAGGTAAAACACACACACACACACACATGCGAGTGTGTACAGTCTGACTGGACCATATTGCATACACCTGGGATTTGGCAAGACAAAACATTTTTTTTTCGTTTGTTTTGGGTAGATCTCACTGCCAGCAGGACCTTTATTGTTCTCCCCCACCCCACCAGACCCTTCCCACACAGTGTTTGTCTGGACGTGGACAGTGCAGAGTGTATGTTTTGTCCGGCCTAACTGTAATACTTCCCCGAAAAAGTTGATAAAATATGGCCTTTTCGGCAAACAATTGTTTCCTGCTGCCTGACATTGTAGTTTTGTGTGTGTATCACATGGCGGTAGATAATGACAACATGTTTTTCTTGTCCAATGTTCTCATAGCCGTTACAGGCTGGTAATGTCAGTTATCTAAAACTACTCAGTCACAACTCACACGCACACACACTGAGGGCCGGGTGGGAGGAGCACATGTGATGTATACGTACTACAAATAAAAAAGAATCGATCATATTTTTCAGTGTAGGGACGGGGACTAGAGAGAACAAAAAATGCAGTTCTCAAGACACCGAAGGGCATCTAACCAAGACAAAGAAAGATAAACAGGAAACAAATTCATATTGTTTGCTATAAGAAACCACAGTTACAGTAATATTAAGCTGTGGACCGATGTTGGGTAGCTACTTGTGTGCTGCTGGAGTCCCATTTACACCTACGAAAAAACTTAACTTTCACTCACCCTCAAATCGGAGAACTGTTTTCTCTTCGCTGAATACGCCAGTAAATCCAACAACAACACACCACAACCACAACGCATCCTTCGGTAAGATTGAAGTTAGGTACTCCATGTTCCACGGACTACAAGGCGTCGTCTGCTTTGACGGCACGCACCACACGTTGCTCTCGCGTAAGGCTTGCATCCAGTGCAAACAAATCTCGTCCTTGACCTCTCCACCAAAGCGACCTTACGAGGTGTAACCAATCGCACGAACCCAATGCAGGATTAAGCGTTTCAATTGGACCAGATTCGTAACAAGGGCGAGTATTCGCTTTTCAAGTTGAGTGGAATTTTAGCAGTTATGGCTATGGGGGAAAGCCTATGTTTTGGCGGTCTTTCGCTTACGCACTCATCCAGCACCCAGGGGCGATAGCTTGTGTTCCTGCCTCCAAAACGTAAGACGAGATCGCTCTAGTAAGAAATGAAAGCGCTGGCGGTCCAGCTTTCTTATTTTAACGTGACAGATTGTATGGAGCTTAGAATATACTTACTACAACCAGAGATATCTCTGCTACAACTATTAGTCGATTTCGAAAGTCAAACTGAAACTCAGAAACTGTCATTGAGTCAGTGTGTTGTCAGCCAGCACTGTATAACGTACGTGTTCAAGGTTAGCATATACGCAAGAGCTGTATTTATTTGTATCATTGCATGGTGATAAGTATTTGCATCTTTAAATATTTTCAGTGTGGTCGGGTTTTTCTTTTTATTTTAATTTTTAAGCAGCTTTTAAGTCAATGATTGAGCTGCGTTTTCATGGTGTTGATGGTTATCATGTAACGTTTAGCAGGGTTTATACTAATAATAAATATAGCCTTTTGATGATATTACTAGGTTAGGAACATAACACTCACAGTATATATCAGGGGTGTAAACTGCCTCATTTTATGAACAGATAGTTCGGACCTGTAAGTCCATGAAGGGAACACGTCTGAAAATCAAAATGGTTTCATTTTCAGTGAGGAAAAACCAAAAAGAGATGAAGAAAATAATAAAATTGACTGCAGTGAATCAAGTAAACTTACCTATTAACACATAGCCTGCCTGAAATATATGCTCAATGCTCTCCTCTTTCACACAAATATGTATACGGTATATACGTGGATACCACACCAACCCACCCATTTGGAGATCTGCACATGCACGCTCTTTCTCTCTCTCACACACATGCACGTATGCACAAACTGATAACTGTGCTGATTTTTTTTGGGGGGGAGGTGGTTGTGGTTGTTTGTGGTCTGGTTCTTGTGAATTGTTAGATTTGGAGAGGACAAAAAAGGGCAAGGCATTAAAAAATTTGAAACAGTCGCAAAGTCGGGCTATTATGAAATCTGAATCGGTGCAACAGCAGTTTGAACTGGCCCCTAGGTAACAAACAAGTGAAGTTTACATCTCCGGTATATCCTGTCCTACCGTTACAGCCAGCTTGGATCAGACTGCATATTAATTCAGTGCAAGTTCTTGTAGAAAACCTAAAAGTTGAAGGAAAATTAATTTTGTGCCATTACTGCAATTCCCTGGGACAGCACCATGACTGAACACAAGATATCATTTCACACCTGTTCATGACGGTCCAGTTAACCCTGCAATGATTGCGTGCAGATCATTGGCTTATTGTTTAAAATCCAATTAAATCTTTCAGACCTGACCTCAAGATGGATGTGGCTGCTGTGGGTAGTGACAGTGATGCTCAGGACGCCCAACATGAAGACCTCCATCTTCCTCTGCTGGAAAAGGCCTTATCGAAAACAGTCCACAAATGTGTTTCCTCACTGAAATTCTCCTTGCTGAAACAATACTTGCCTGCTGTGTATGCAAGGGATCCAGTGGCACTTCAGAAGCTTCACGAAGATGCTGTTGGCAAACTTAGCAGCAGCATTCAGGAGGAACTTGTCATTATGTTTGAGGAAGAGGACATCGGCAAGTTAATGAAAAGGCTCGACACTTTGCAGCGGAAAATGGACACTACATCCTCTGTCGCAACTTGGCGGCCAAGTGGTTCTCCCAGAGAGGACATCCGTGCTCACCTGTATCCTATTCAGTGCAAGCACTTACAGCAGATGCAAAAATGCCTATCCCAGCTAGAGTCTCAAAACATCCTCCTGCACCAGATGCTGAAGACACAGTATGACAAACTGCTAAAGACCCGTGCATCTATTGCACAGAAGTACCAAGAATTTAAATAGTCACTGATATTATTAGTCAAAAAAAAAGTGTTGTAGTTAACATGGCCCTAAAAGAAAGATTATAGAGATCAACACATCTTTGAGCCCTTATGGAAGGGAAGCTATCCATGTAGGCCCAGAGGTAAACTACCTCCCTTGTTGGCTCCACGATGGCTCAGATGTGAACGGACTGAATGCATTTTTATTTCCAACAGGTTACAAAACATTTGGGGGGGGGGCAAGAAACAAATAGGGTAGGTGGGGTAGCCTTAACCATAATACTTTTTTGGGCCTTAATTTTCTTTGACTTACAGAGTGAGACATCTGGAAAAAAAAAGCTTAATTGTTGAGACAACAGAAAGTGGAGCAAAGCCACGATGTAAGACAAACAGCAGGCAGACCACTTCCAGGATCTTTTGTCATCTGTAATTCACCCCACTGGGTGGCAGTGTGCTTTCTGTGCCCCTAGATGAACATTACATATTGTTACCTTCAGAGAAAGCTGTACTGGTCACATTTCTTTGTCTTTTTCCTTATAACAGATGTACTTTTATCTGTGGTGTTTATCAGATTTGCTTATGGGGCAATGTACCCTTGTTTATTCTTTTTTCATTGAAATATAGCTGTTGCATTGTGCTGTATCTCATTGTGAAAATGTATTTAAAAAATTTTTCTTCATTATGCCTTTCATTTTGCTTTTCTGATGCATTCCATAGTTTACAATCGGTTAAGAACAAATTCCGTAGGATGAGCCCTGTAATATTAGGTGACTTCTTTCTTTCAGTTCTTTCCTGTTACCAACTGAAATGACAGCTTTAGAATGTGTAGGGATATTACACTGGATGCAGATGACAAAAGCTGCTTATAGACATGACATTATCAGACTACCAACCACTTTGAGCATGCTCAGTCTGTCTTCCTTTTATAATCTTTGGTGTTTTTTAAACTTTCCTAGCATTCAGTTCTTGGAACAGTGCCTTTCGATACCTACTAATGTTTTTGCATAAGGAATTTTCAGGCTTGTTGCAGTCTTTATATCTGCTTCTCCCTGAAGATTATAAAGCTGCATAGAATGGATTGGAAAGAGCAGTGTAAGAATCGAGCTAACTTGCAGCAAGTGTTTTTTTAGTTCCCTGTCCCTTTACACTATTACAGACTGCAACTATGCATCGCAGAATCTACATGTGTACAAGTTCCTCAGTTATTCCTGAAATGGACCTTAGGAACAACTTTGCTCAGTAACAATTCAGCAGTTTGTATTCATAAACATTTTCACATGTTGCAAATAAGCAGTGATTCCAGTTCCATGGACAAGATATCCGATTTGATATATGTAATTACAAACCCAACCTCACTGATTAGCTGACAAAGCAAAAATCCATAACAACCAACAGAGTTTGTTGTACGATGATCACAGACAATAACTAATTCCTGGACAAAGTCTTTTTTCTGGATGGTCATAGTTTGTTATAAGTGTAAGTAAAATTCCGCGAACTGTTTGGTCATTTTATCATCACATGATTACTAGAAAGGTATAACGGAAGGTTCTTCTTTGAAGCTAAGGATTTGTTAAAATATGGCCAGCACTGCTGCCAACTTCTAACATCAAGTTGCTAAAGATCCTCCTTGGTGGGAAAAACCAATAGTAACATTATGAACAATATACAGTCTGTATGTTAACATCATTATAAGGCAATGCACAATATGTAATTGCATCAAGAGTTGGAGTCACTTGAATGGGTGAGCCATTAAACACACTGACTTCATACGTTGCCGGCTCTCTGCATAGTGTTCTTAACTCTTTTTCTCAATGAAAAAAATTAGCAGATGATCACAGCTCTGACGTTGCGAAACGTTGAAAATGCACCCATATGCTAATTAAATGTTCACTGCATATAGTTCAGTTTCGTCCCATTAATGCAAAAGGAAATAATCAGCTTGTGCAATTCAGACACATTAACAACTGGTCCCATCATCAGTATGTGCTTCAGAGACGTGATGTAACAGCAGCCTGTGGACAATTTTTCCACTGTGATTCCATGAAAGGGCGCTGGTACTTGTGGTAGGCATCCAGGACCTAAACAGAACATATTCTTTAATGACCATTTGTGTTTCATCTCATCTACGACTTCTGTTTGCTATTCCTTTCCTTTTTTTCTCTTTGACTAACTTTCTCTGTTTTGTGGAGGAGGAGGGTGTCCGGTTGCCTGTCTTCAAGTAATAATTTACTTACCTTACTCACCTTACCTACAGAGAACATAAGCAAAAAATGATTCATTTAAACTTTATATAGGGGTTAATCCTTACCTTGATGGAAAAGACTCCTGTCTGCACATTTGTGCTAAAAGTTCATAACGTTTATTTTCTGCTGCACAATAAGTAAAATAATTTTCCTTTTATTTTCTTCCAATTTGCTTAAGATGTTCCACAACTGTATGTTAGACTATCCTTTCAACAACAAAAAAATGGAGAAAAGAACTTGCAATAGTTTTGGGGTGATTTCATGTTAGTGCTGAGGTAAAAAAACACACACACACACACTAACTTAAAAATAAGGGGCTCTTTATCAAGGGCTTCAGAAAAGAGGGACTTATGCCAAATTAAGGAAAGAATTTGGCTAATGTACACATTTTTTAAAGATATGCAACAGTTTTATTGATGACTATCTCTTTTAAACCCTATTTAAAACTGTCTTTGAATTTCTGATTTTGAAAACATCCTCCACAACATGCACGCTCAGTGTGTACATGCACACAGCTAGTGCGAGTGACCTGCATGGTGGCTGTCATCTCCAGGTGGGTGCTAAGCACCGATTTACTCAGTAATACATGACAGTGAAGACATCAAGATCCAGGTGAGAAATATTTGGTCAGATGGTGCTGATGGATTAGCATAGATAAACATAAGTAATAATGCTCCATTTAATTCTTTTCTTGAAATTCAAAGTCTTGGAATCATGGTTTGAGAGAAAAAAATGCAAAAATAATTTAATGCAAGCAGACATCTGTACCCAGAAACAAACCTACACACCTGTTTCTCATTGAGCTTGCTTCGCAGGGAGTAGTCATACAAAGCCTCATACACATTCCCATCCCAGCGACCTAGGGCACTGTCCAGAACAGCATCTGGAAAGTCGAACGCATCCACCAGCGCCACTGCATTGGGACGTAACTCTGCCAGCAACGTCAACAGCCGAGACTGCAGCAGTTCTGCTTGTTGACCACTGATGTACCCATCCTGGAACAGAATCACTGGTGACTACAAAACAACTGTGAAATCTAGATCTCTTTCTGACAGCAGAAGACTTCCTGCTTCCAGGGCCCGCTTTTCTCTGGCCTCTGCCTACTGAAAAAGCACTCGCCTTGGGAAGAGTACAATTCAAGAGAAGGAAACAAAACATTATTCTTCCTTCTAACAGTTTGATGCTGCTTCTTGGAGAATGTACATGTAAAAACATAAAATGTAGATAATGTCTACTAGGCTTCTCTCTTGAGTTGCTGTACTAAATCTAAAAAAAAACGTGTGGATGACAGCAAAAATAGTGTAGAAAGAAACATGCAGGAATCAAGGATTTTTTGCTTCTAGCTCTAGGAAAGTAGTTCAGCATGGAGTATTTACTTCTAGCTACTCCTGTGTTGATAAGAGTTTCAACTGGCCAAGGGCATCATCTTTATGTTCAGTTTAGCTTTATGCTTGAGGATTCCCCACAGCTGAAATGACGGGATCATTTGACTCAACCTTATTGCAAAGTTAGAGCAATCTTCGCCTTCCGTGGATGCCCCCAGACAAGTTTAGCCATTTTTATAATTGTAAATCCTAGCAATTGTCAAAACACACAAGTATCATATGCTTGCACACACATAATGTGCATGAAAGTTGAATGTAAAACATGCAGACACCCATAAAGACTATTGTTAAGAACCTTTTCTCTCCACAGTCTCAAGATTGTTACCTTCATGAAGTCCCCAAGGTTTCTGATGATTCCATTGACAGCATACAGTTGGCACAATGATGTCATGACTGCCTGCACCCTTCCCTCCATCCTTGACACTGTTTCAATGAAGGCCTTGACTATGTAGGCTTGTGAATAGGCCTGTCCCAGATTAAAAAGAAAATAATATGCATCTGAAGTAATTATGTTGGCAACTCCGGTAAGAATCATCCCTGTACAACAATCTGCTGTATTTTCAAATAGTTGAGAACAAATCTACATGTTTGATTACATATCAGATTAGCATACATTAATAAGTGTAGCACACAACCAAGTGGCACCACAGTGAACCAATTGCCACCAAAGCAGTGAGAGTTATGGGTTGTGGGGTTCAGATCTTGACATTTGGCATATGTTTCTTTGATAAGCAGTATGTGTGCAGGGAACAGTGCTTGCCATGATGTAGCAGTTGCTGGCTGAATGTAAGTGAGGTGGAAGAGGTCTTCCTGAAGGTGTGCTTTGGTGTTGTTATTGTTGCTCTGATATGTAAGCATACATCTATGTATCTTTCATGCCTCTTACCACGGCAGCAGCTGACAGCTCAACAGAGTTATTGTTCCACGCTTCGTGTTGCTTCTTTCCTTGCTCTGCTGCAGTCTGTAACTTCCGCCCTACTTCGTATACCATTCTGTGACATTATTTGAGAAATGTAACATGCAAAATAATATACATTTTACATGTAATTTATCATTAAAAGAATTTTTGTACCATGTAGCATCTCACATCATTTTTCGTATGTACTTTGGACAGGACATGCATGCGTTTGGTGAAGAAGTTTGATTACAAAGTAGCAATTCAATCTGAAAGCAGTGGAGGGGGGTGGGTAAGCCTTTTCAAATTCATTACACTGCAATATTGATTTAAGATGTCCCAGAGAATACTACACATGCATGCAAAACCTTGCCCCACCTTCGTGCACGATGTTCAAAAGCAGCCAGAAGATCCTGAAGATTAAGCTGACTGCCCAGACTGTTTCTGCCCCCTGGTGATGGCTGAAGGAGCTTCATCAAGCTTGAAAGTTGCACTCCTTGTTGCAAGGAGTTGTAGCATTTGATCAGATACCTACCCGGTAGCAGAAAAAATTACAAAACACTCAACACCTTCATACACTCATCACAAATTTTTAATTCATCGCTACGGGGTACCAGTGATTGCTCATTGAAAGAACATCCACCCTTATTTAAAAGGTCATGTTAAGAGACACATATCTTAAGAACAAATGACTGTCATGGATCGCAAGTCTTGGAACATCACAACTTAGGCTTGATGTAAGTTAAACTGAACGTGTAGATGTAACTACTTTATTCTTGTATTTTAATCCAGTGGATAATTGCTGTCAGACCTAGCTCTGTTTAACTTGATCACAGCAGCTATGAAGACCCTACAAGCAGATTTCAAAATTGTTTTTCCATAATTGTTTAACGAGACATATACTACCTAGCAGTTTGAAGGGACATCACAGTGTTCTCGCCCTCATACGTGCAGCTAGGTGAGATGTCAACATAGATCTTGGGAATACCACTGGCTTGGCTGTAACCATGACCACCACATGCCAGACGGCAGGCTTCTATTCCTTCTGTTGCTTCCCATGAGCTCACAGCTTTCAGACCAGATGACAGTGCATGAAGCTGAACGAGAAAAAGACAAAAGAAAAGCATCTTTAAAAACATTTTCAAAGGATTTATTGACCTCTTTCTTCATACAGACAACACCGCCAACTTGAGCATGTCAAACTATTTAATCTACTCTCAATATCCAGCTTCATGGTTTATGAATAAAAACAGGTTCCCAAGTAAAGGTGATCTCAGATGCACAGTGTACCAGCACATAAAAAAATCCCTCATCAAAGATTTTGTAATATGTAGTGTTCTGTTCCAGAATATTAAAGGTTTTCTTATATGAAATGGTCTAGCACAATTATTTTTAAAAAAAATATTACACCTGTGGAAGTTCTTCCAGAGCTCCTTGCTCTATCTGGCTAGTCACCTGGCTATAGAAAGCAAGCATGCTATGACCAGTGAAAATGAGGGCATATGCTGATGCCACCTGAGGCAATAGCTTGTGCTGCTGTGTCTGGAAGTCCAAAACTTTCACCTCACCTGCCCTAGAAAGACAGAATGAGTTACATTGTACTGGGTCAAACAGGCACGAGTAAGCAAACAATGCAAATAAGCACAAAAAAATTATTTCCGGTGAACGTATTTTCAACGTATATAACAAATGGATTAGGTTTCCAAGTGCTAAAATCTATGCAAATGTTTCATTGTGTCACAGAGTTTTTCATTTTTTTTTATGAAGATAACTATTTCTATGATTTTTCCTCTCTTCATGTCCAACCAAACAGGCATATGGGATTTGCTTTTCTCTTTATTACTTATCCATACTTTTCAAGTTTGTTTGGCTTTCTCACAAAGTAATCATATCATATTGTATATAATCCATCCCAGTACCCCCTTTAGCGCTTGTCAGTTCAATGACACTGTCTTCATTAGACTTGCCTAACACATGATAACTACATGTACTTTGTTCATCACTTGATGAAACATTGCAATGTTCTAAAACCTTAACCTCAGATTTCAGGATCCAGATATACCAGCCACTTCTAAAATCAATACACTCCAGCCACTTATTGATAGCACGACAGCATTTAAAGTCAGCAGAACCTCAAGTTCAAGTAGACTCTCTTGATTCCAGAATGCAAATCTGCCTAGCAGCTAGTAGTGTACTTCCCCCATATCTTCTAAACAGACAACAGGCATGTTTTGAATTACACATGGTTCATGCAAAAGAGAAGTAAACTTATTATTATCCTGAGGTAAATGGGAAAGGACTCGACTTCAAAATGATGGCACTGATCAAGCCATCAAAAATAGGCAGCACAGGCACCAACAAACTTACATATTTCATAAAACAAAGTATAAATTTAACTTGTACTAAGTTGTACTTGCTTAGAAATCATCTTAATCAGTGATTATTGTGTGAATCCCCACTCACATTGGAACTTGACTGCCTGCAGAAAACTTCCCAACAACCCTATTTGTGCTTTGTTAGAACTTCAAAACCTGGCTTCTGCTCCTTCAGCACAAAGAAAGGTAATCCATGCAGATTTGTTTCCTAATCCTTTGAAATGAGCTTAATATGACGTTCTTCCTTTCAACAACTGCCTTTCCTCAGGATTAACTATCTGGGTGACCCCTACTTTATGCTTTAGAGAGATGTGCAAGGACAGTTATAACACCGAAAGACAAAACTTTTGAAGCATACTGACCAACCTAAGGAAACTTTATTGGCAAAGCAGTTGACGTATCTTAATAAACCTTCATATTCATATAGAATTGTGCAAAGCATGGCGATTGTCTTACCCTGGTTGTATCTCTGACTGTCTGCGCACAGCACTGTATCGCACACCAATTGTTGCTGCCTTCGCAAGTCCTCGTCCAGAGTCATGGACGATGACAGACCGAACCATTGTCATGGTTCCGTACAGAAGCCGATCGCTTTTGGGATGAATAAATGTTCCATCCTCAAGCACCTGCGGCATGATCGGAAGACAATCTCCACATAAGTACGACCACTCAAATTTACAACAAACAGATTTTAGGCTAATGACTTAAAAAACGTCTGCGATTTTTTCAAAGAATAATATGAGCACACAAAGAATACAGTGGGAAAAAGGTGAAAGAACAAAAGTGAAAAAAAGGCGGAAAAATTAAAGAAACTACAGTCATTTACCTTAGCATATCTCATCAGCATATTCTCTCTTGGAATGCGAACATTGTTCAGACGAAGAAACCCATTGTCAATGCCAGAATACCCAAACTTGTTACCAATGTCACCAACTGTGATTCCTGAAGTAACCAAAGCACACAGTTCCTTAGCACAACATCTTTAGGGCACAACAACATGAAAATTGCGTCATGCCATTACATCCAACTTTACATAGAGTAGTGTAATTCTACGATCTTAACTGTTACATACATGCTTTGCATGATCACTTTTGTTTTTTTTAAATAGATGTAAACTTTTTGGTAGTACAGAAAGTTATGTTTAATTGCTATATTTTAATATGAATCTTGGTACATTTATCTATGTACTGAATGTGTTATATGTCCAACTGTTACTGTTAAAGGTGTTGTCTTGATAAACATGGTGCATGTATTATCCTGACCTTGTGCTGTGTTCTCTCATTCCCATTTTCTGAAGAAAAATTTATAGTTATCAAAAACCGAACTGAGCCAAACTAAATTAAACAACCTAAAACACAGGTTGAGGGCATTACCCCTTTGTCAGGACAATACAAACAAAAACAGATAGAGACAAAGACAGATAAAGCTAGAAACAAATGCAGGCAAAGACAAAATTTTATCATCATCATCAGTTGCACTAAAGCATAACCTACTGACTGAGCATTGACTTCGATTTTCTTTTGGCCATCACACTGACAGCTACCTGGCAAAGGTTCGTGTGTGTCATAGTCACGGATCTGAACCAAGAATGATTGCATCCCATGCTCCTGTCCTTTAGAAATCAGCTGAGCCATCACTACACAACAGTTGGCAGTCTTTCCTACTGCAATGTTAAAATTACATGAATTAGGCAAGCCATGTACAAGCAAAACTTCCACAAGTACATCAATAATAATGTCTCTTAATGCTCATCCAAAAACCTTATGATTTTCACATCTTTCTCATAAGGTATAAGATTATTATTACCATAACACATGCTAGTAAGTTGTATTATATTAACCAATATAACACACAAGAAATAACTGTCATCTTAAAAATGGTTTATTATTTCCTTAAGCAAGATTATCCAACTGGCATCTTTAATGAACTGAAAGTTCAAGTTAAAAATTTTTAAAAGTCCAAGTCACCACAAACTCACAGCCTCCTGGCCAGTATTTTATAGATGATATTGTTGGAGAGTTCAGTACAAATTCTTCAGTCTTAGGATCATATGTTGCTGTTGTCTCCAGACCTCTCAAAAATGTTCCTAGATTCCAGGAAGAAAGGAAACAACTTTATTATAACTTCCTTTTTCTACTCCAAGTAACAAATGAAACACCTATCTGCATGTATCTTCTGGTGGAGCAAAGGTTAAGTTCTTGTCACCAAGACAGTGAGAATCATGGGTTATGTGCTTCTGAGGCAACAGTTATCTTTCAACATCTGGCCAGCCGCTTGCTGTAACATATAGTCTAGGCTGCTGACAACATACAGAGTGCAAACATATTTTTAATATATTCTTTTCAATTTCATTCCTTTCTCTAAGCCCATCATGGAAACACACCAGTCTGTGACAAATTCACCAATCAGCTGCAAGAGACAGATTCATCATTTAGATCCAAGTCTCACCGTGTCCCAGCTCAGTCTGAGCATATGTGCCAACCATACGAAAAGACTGAGCCAGAGGAAGCCACTTGGCCTTCTGCTCATCACTGCCCATGCGGGTGATTGTGTCCAAGAACATAGAGTTGTGCAGATTAAACCCTGTTGCTTCATGAGGCACCACTGCCCTGCAGAAAAGAAATTTAAAGGAAACTTGTACATAACATGTACAATAAATGGCATACTGTTGCAGAACAAATTTATAAATAATTAAGAGTGGTATTTGTACAGTTAAGGTTCAAGAAATACACCAATTATACATGTATCTTTGTTACTTTTTTAACATCCTATTTTGAACTAACTCCTAAACTAGTAATGAAGAAAAATATAAAATCTGATGATTTGGGCTCCAAAGTACAAAGATGTCATCTGGAACAATTTTGCAACTTTACGCATTTTTAATGGCGTGTGAAACTACGATAGAAATATTTTAAGACCATGAGGAAATAAGACGACTACACAAAAAAAAAGAGATGGTGATAGAAAGGAAATGGAGAGGAAGAGATACAGTTATACAGTGCTATCATTTACTCTGCAAATATCATCCTTTCCACTGGTGACTTCAGACCAAGTTTCTTTCCCATAGTAGCAGCATATGCAAACTTTTGCAATCCACTTTCATACTGCTCCTCCCGAGATAAAGCAGCATACTGTTTCAGCTTCATTTTGGCCACATCTTGTATTGCCAGATTTTCTATGGAAAAAAATGTCATTGTGATAAATGTGACTGTCACATAAAATAAATAAAATTTCGGTTTGCCTGACGTTCTGATTTTACTATAAACAGGAAAAATAGGAAACGGGATGAAAGCTAAGCATACACACCTCTCCTCCTCCCCCCTCCCCCACCAAAAAAGCCTGTGGTGGTCACACGTATAGAAGAACAGCAAAAAGCTAACCAAGTGTAGCAGACGACACAAGGGTGGGAACTAACGCAAGTGAACTTACGTGAAGCTACCCGCAGGACAGCACTCGGTCAAAACATGGCTCATGCGCATGAGTCAACTTTTCAATTCCGGGTCAATGCGGTGTGTGTGTGTGTGTGTGTCGACCACGCGCGGGTAAACTTTTGCACACGGCACCACTGGGTGCTGTCCTGCAAGCTTCGTCTCCAGGGCTGGCTGGCTGTGCATAGACGAGCGTGCGTACCAGCACTTTCAGTCATAAGAGCGGTCGTAAGGCCCATTCGTCCTGTATTTTAAGTGGAGCTTTACTTATAAACAGGGAGCAAGAACAGTCATGCAAGCCAGTCCAGACATGTTAAAAACAAACTCTTATTGGGCTTTATTGGTATCTTTCATTGATTGGCTATGTTTCAGCTGAGAGTCATAATAATAAATAAATGTGGATTTGTAACGCGCGAGAACACATTTCATGCACACTTCGCGCGGACGAGGCACCTAGTCAGTGAAAATAACGAAACATACACACACACAGAGGGAGAGACGAACGAAACACAGGTTGGGATACAGATCGTCCTTCAGTCACAGATGGGTGGAAAAGTA
>SMGT01000783.1:0-27828 GCA_004794575.1 Lanistes nyassanus | reverse complement strand
CACCCACCTCTCTCCCCCCCCCCATCCTTTGGCTCTACCCCGTGCAATGTCCCCCGCTGCCACACTTGCCCCTACCTGAACACCGCCACAACACTCCACACACCCAATACCACTTTCGTCATCAAGCGCCACTTCACCTGCAGCAACAGCAACATCGTCTACTTCATCACATGCACACTTTGTCCCACCCTGTTCTACATCGGTGGGAGAGAACGCACATTCAACACCCGCTTCACAGAACATTTGGCTGACAAGAAACACCGCAGACACACGCCAGTTGTGCGTCATTTCAGCACACCCCCACACACAGCCGACAACATGAGGGGCGATTCCATTGACCGTAAGAATATGGAGTCCTACTTCATTACCCATTTTGGCACCATGGGACCAACAGGACTTAACCTCAAACAGTGACACTCCCCTCCCTCCTCTCCCCCCACCCCTGCTTCTATACACCCACCCTCCTCCTCTTTTCCTCTCTGGTGCTTTCTGCCCCCTCCCTCTTACTCTCTCGCCCCCATCTCTCTCCCCCTCGCTTTCCCACTCCCTCACAAACTGCCCTCTCACCCTCGCTTCTCTCTCTCTCTACCGCGCCCACTCTCCACCCTCCACAGTTCTCTCGCCTTCCCTACCCAGCTTGCGACTGGCTGCCCCTCCTTGGCCCCTATTACTCACTGTCCCTTGTTCTTTTTCCTGCGACCCAACCTGCGCGCCACACATCGACCGCAGCGAAGTCGTTTCTTTTTCGTTTTTGTTTTTTGTTTGTTTATTTTTTTGTGTTGTTTTTGTGTCGTCCTGAGGAAGGGGTAGTGCCCCGAAACCTGTAGATTGTCTTTGTCTTTGTCTTGTTCCAGCTTGGTTCAGTTTCCTTGTTTTTAATTTTTAATTTAAGAATGTATTCACAATGAATTTTTTACTGAAAGTTTTTTTCCCCCGAGGTATGTCTTATGTTTATAATTAGCGATCTTTTATGCTTATAACTACTTGTGTCTCATGTTTATAATTACTTATGTCCTATGTCTATAATTATATGTTTAAAATTACTTATGTTTATAATTTACTTATGCCTCTTGTTTATAATTACGTATTTCTTATGTTTGTGATTCTTATGTCTAATGTTTATAATTACTCATGTTAAAGACTGTGTAGATATAAATTGTTTTATAAATCTCAATTTTAGTAATCCGGCGTTTTAAAAGAAAGAATATCTTCAGTTAAGAGACATTGGGCTATGTGGTCATACAGTCAGTAAATCAGAAAGAACTCTTGGACACTAAGACACTTAAATATACTGAGGAGAACCCACACCACACGCCATGTTCTCCGAGACCGTTGACTACGATTAGAAGCTTACCTTATCGCCGAGTCCAAGCGCACGAAGGATGTCAGTGTTCCAGAGCATCGGCGGAAAGAAAATCTGAAGGTCCGGCCACTGAAGATGTTTGGTGTGGTTAGTACTGCTGAGGAACAGCTGAAGCTCATGTCCGTTATTCGACAGAGGACCTGCAGACAGAAATAGAGACTAAAGAAATTTTATCGGGAACTCCGAGGGGTTACGTAGAATTATTTACAACGCGGCTTGATTTACGATCAATAGAATGAGTAACTAAGGATTAAAGAGAGGTAGGTAGGTAGGTAAGTTTTGGTAGGTAGGGGGCGGGCGGGTGTGTTTGGGCCGTTAAATTTAGAAGGACACTGCTTCCACCTCGAGGTGACTTCACACTGGGTGGATGCCGGAATGGGGTAACATTACTAAACTTTGCACTGAAAGAGCCACCAGACTGAAAGCTGCACCAATATGGCCAATGCTGACAGACAGTACAGTGTCTGTACAAACCAGCAACTAGTCTGCAGGTCTACCAGCAGATATCAAGGCCCCAATCCCCCCTCCCCACCACCATTAAAAAGACGTCACGACAGGCAGTGACCTTAGAGTGCACGAGCAGCAAAAGGTCATAGAACATTATAGAAGTGAGCATACAGGGAACCTGCCACACAGTGCATAAGGTCAAGATGTCATATCGATTAAAGTTGACTAACAACAGCTCGTGCAAGTGTAAGATGTGAGAACATTTTAGCATGAGCTCGTATTTTTAGCACTCTTCTGCCAAACACCTGCAATTCATTTATAACATTTAGTCTTTCCAGCTTATATACATTTTGCTGATATGGGAATTACGTTTTTTAATGCTTTCATGTAGTATTTCTAAAGTAACGAACCATTTTTGGCACAATCATTTGCATTCTCTGCTCACCTGTTCCAAACAGGTGATGCTTAATTCTGTTCAAAATGTCGGAGTAATCTGCAAGTTGCAGGCTCACGTGTTTTTGAAGTGCAATCTGGTAGCCAAAAATCATGTGATCTTGAAGGTTGTTTCCAACTGGCAAGTCCAGGATGACTGGTATCTGCATGTCATAGGAGAAAATGAAAAGTTAACTTAATAAATAAGTATTTTAGATCAGTGATTACCTTGGAAGAAAAAAATTCATATGCTTTCCACTTTCTTTTTAGTCTTTGAACTATTAAAAAGGTGAAGTTATATATACTTACATCCAGGTCTCTGAGATGTTGGCTGGGTCCGACTCCTGACAACATGAGGATCTTGGGAGACCCAATGGCTCCTGCAGACAAAATTACCTCCCTTTTGGCCAGCACTTTTTCCTTCTTGCTTCTGCGAATCAGTTCCACGCCGAGTGCTCTTGAATCTTCAATAATAACCTGCATAAAGTGTAATGTATAGAATGTATTGATGTATGGGCATAGAGTATTACCAAAGCCGTAAATGAACCAAAAGAAAAGTCTTTAATTCCTTAACCAGAAGACTTGTCCCTTAGTTCTCTGAATCTGGATAGGTATATGTTAGGACGCACTTCGCGCAGGTCAAAAGAGCTTTTAGGATAAAAGCAACCTTTGCTAAATTTTGTACCGCGCTCATATTTTCTGTATGAGAAAGGAAAAAAGAGAGAAAAGAAAGAATAGCATTATAAACATACAGCCTGGTGGGAGCATGTAATTGTTTTGCTGGGATGCTTGGCAGACTTGGAAGAATGTCGTTGTGCCGGAAGTGTTTCTAACAAACAAATTAGAGACCAAGAGGATAGCCAAGAACGATGACAGCGGAAGGCATATATTGCATGTGAAGTACCAGCAAGTGGTGATTGTCACGTTTTGTGTCCTGAAGGGTCAATGATTCATATCAAGGACTTGTTTACAATTCATTTTGATAATCTTGTTCTATATTCTATGGTAAGCATCTATGTTAAGCCTGCATCTGGGCCGATTATGTAATAGCAAGGTCAAGCTGATCTATCTTACTCGTAGCCCAGCTAAAGAAAAGTCATCAGCAGGTGTCTATACAAGGCACGGATGGATGGCTGGAAAAAGAGTTTGGGAATTTATATGGGTGATGTAGTGTTATAGTGAGGGAAGGTGTTGATTTGACAGTCACTCTGGGAGCTTTTGCAAGACAGACACTGGCAATAGGCGTTAAACCCCAGGCTAAAAATAGGATCTACAAGGGTAGGTAGTGGGTAGGGAGTTGCTCAATAGCGTCTGTAGGTTGCAGCGTTAACGACTTATGCCTCTGATAGTAGTTCAGAGTGAGCTGACTATAGGTTTCTGACAGGTCGACCAAGGGACAGAGAAACAGCAAGGTCAGCACCACAGCTGATAGAATTAGCTGGAGTCAGGCATGTTATGTTGACTGGCATGGAGTCGTGGTTAACTTGTCTCTGGTTGAATATTTGATTTATTAGAATGTCCTGTGATTCTGTGATGCTATGAGATGTATGAGACCTCGACTTTTGGAATGTAAATGTCTGCTGTCAAGGGTTCACCCGGAGTGTCACACCTTGTGTTAGGTGTGAGATATCAGCATGAACAGTTGATTATCTTCGGTGAGGTTGTGTTCAGGCATCGGCTAGGACAGGTGTGAAGAGTCCGACAACGCGAGGTCTGCTGTTATTACAGAAGACGCGGTGAGGAAACCTCCTATAAAGTTATTGTTGGACCAACAGGGAGGGGCCTTTCTATGGTACAGACTGTTGGGTGAACTGTACCGTCAGTGTGACGTAATGTTTTTTCCTGCAAATGATTAGGCCTTCTGTTTATACATAGCGACTCTAGGACAAGGTATGTGCTCATTGTTGTTATTGTTTAGCATTCTTAACTAGCAGGTTATGGTACCTTTGTATGCTGGCTGAAGTAGACCTAGCTTAGACTTACAAATAAAGACTTTGTATGTCCCCTTGATAAAAAGCACCTCATTCATATGTAAATAATAGTCATATTTTACTGTATTACTGAGTTTCATGATTCGTTGAGGTGGATAGGGGGCTCGAGTACTATGAATGCGTTAAGTAATACAGTGTTTTATTGCGCCTATGAATTTTCGCCATCTTAACATCGGTCGTGTGAGAGTGAGCGCGTGAGACAAGTCAGGAGTAAAATAACATCCCCGAGTTGACGACAATGGTGATGAGGATGACGAAGACGACGAGGATATGATATCGATGATGAAAAGAGTTTAAACCATTGGATTACCGACCCGTGTGACGTAAGAGTTTACGGCCACGTGCAAATTTGGTCTGGTTAACACTGGACGTAAATAGGCGCTTGATGTGCTTGACCTCTGACCTTTGCTTGCAGTGATGTAAAGGTGTGACAGACCTAAGAAATTTCAAAGAGCTTCTTTTACTGATGACAACAACGGCGGCGATAATAATTTCTCTTCATAGTTTTATTCTCTTTTTTGTATGTAAAACGGTAAGACTTCAAGAGAATCTGATTATATATCTTTTTTAAAAGGTAGCCTTTTTTCTGTATCCGTGACAAAAAATCATAATATATGCAAATCTAACTTCTATATTAGGAAAACTACATAAAAACTGAAACCTAAAGGAAAATGTAACAATTACCTTCCCCTTCACCTGACATGTAATCAAAGAAAGGAAAGCCCAGGTAAGCTGCGGCTTCGATCAAGAAGGCGTTAATTTTTAAGGTGTTTGAATTCTCTATCTTCAGTGGTCCATCTTTTCCGACGAATCCTGCAAGGGCAAAGACAGGGCAGGTAAATTCTCCATTTGGGAGTTATTGGAAGAATACAGCTTTCTCTTGCAATCGTTTTTTCCCTCTCTCTCTCCTACTTCCCGTCTCGTTCCCTCTCTCTTTCTCTCGCACACCTCTCTCTCTCTCTCTCTCTTCGGTGGCCTAGTGGTTTATAGCGCGTTCCTCTTCTGACGCGGGAGGTCTGTGGTTTGTGTCATACCTAAGGCTAAAAAATTGGCAGTCTAGTAGCTGCCCTGCCAGACGCCTGGCACTATAGGGAAAATTTCTAGGACTGGTTGGCCCGGTGTCAGTATAATGCTGACTGGAGGGGACTCAAGCCTGTGTTGCGACAGTAGTCCCACGTGTGGCAGTACGTAAATTTGTCTAAGCAACACCGTCCTCATATGCACCTAGTTACCGGCGGGACGTTAAGCAGCAAACGACCAGCCTCTCTCTCTCTCTCGAACAGTATAACTCCACCCAGACTACAGATTAACCCCCCCCCAAAAAAAAAATGTACATTAACTGTTCAGTAGGACACACTGAGGAATTACATTCTGTTTTTTTTCTTAGGGTACGAAATGGTGGTATGCGAAAACGCCTCCCATAATGTAAAAGCTCTAAACGATTAGCTATTTTCAGTAAATAAACATCAAGCCTTTCTTACCTCACGTCCACACAACACATTCACATGCTCTTGGCTTACGCTTACAATCTTGCTACACACATTCACAACGCGATCTAACACACACTTCAGTTCTTCACACAGACTCTCCCAACAACAAAAGAGAACGTAAGAATGGAGTCAGCAGAATAAGAGTAGAAGGTCTGAAGAATGCAACTATATTGAAGCCAAGTTTGCGAAGTTTCTGCAAGCAGAAAATTCTAGACTGGCAGTTTTTTGTTTATGGTCTGAATGTACGAAATAAAAGTAAGCTTTTCATCAATGGCTGTTCCCAAATATTGTGTGTTGGGGCGGGATGGAGGTGTCTGCTGAAGTAGGACGATGTCTTTACACAGAATCAGTTTTCACTCGACTTAGTGGTGCAACTTTCTGAAGCCGACACTAGCTAGGCATGAAAGGTTTTTTTTTTTTGGACTGCATTTCTGGTTTTCGTAAAAGGGGCTCTTTCATAAATAACGCATTAGCACAGCGCGGCCATTTATGCAGTGAAGACCGTGGCACGGTAGAATGAGCGAGGGTACGCCATCCCCAACAAATGCCTCAAAATGTTTTGTCAGAGCTCTAACCGTCACCAGTAAAATTCTCAACTAAGAAACCGCGTTGCTTTTAGCAACGAATCTTGTTAACATCTTTTCGACTTATTAGAGAGATACTAGAGAGTTATATTACAACTTCGTCAAAGGACTAGTTAATTCCTCTACAGAAAAACAAAATAGAAAAGAAAGCTTATGTAATTTCATCAAATTTGGATAAAAATCTTTAATTTCAGTAGGAACCTAGATTTTATGGCATCTCACCGGAAAAAAAACTGTATGAGAACCTCTCTTTTAAAACTGGATGAACAATATATTTGACTTGACTATTTTAAGCCATTAAAAACCTGACTCAGCAAAAGTGACACTAAAAATAGCAATGGTTCCATTCCCTTAAGTCAGAAAAGAATTAGTACGTGTGCGTATTTGCTAGCTCTGTGGCAATGGTATGTTTCCTGTGGCTTGTTTCAGATTTATTTTACCATCCCAGAAATTTAGATACCTGAATCTGGGAACTGGTTTTTCCCCAAGCCCTCTGACTTCAGAAAATAGGGTAGGACTTCTTTAAAGCTCCAGCCATCACATCCTTGCTCCGCCCAGCTGTCAAAGTCACGTGGATGACCTCTGACGTAACACAGGTAGTTGGTGCTGGATGTCCCGCCAAGGACACGCCCCCTTGGAATGTAGACTCTCTGAATTAATGATAGTAGTGATAACAATACTGAATGCAATTATTACAGTTTACTGCACATTGCTTAGTGGAAGAGGATGGGAGACGAGGCGCGTTTCATCAAATCTTACAAAAAGAGAATAAGGCTGGGTACATTTTTCAGCATCCTGATTTCCTTTTCGGAGAGATATGAAAAGAAATGAATAAATAGAAAAAAATAGGGGAGGTGGGTTGGGAGCCTTCGACTCATCTGAAACTCGAGATACAATTTTGAATTTCAAAAATAAAGAATGTTTCATATTTACACAAGAAACATTTCCTGCGATAGTAATCTGACGTCTTTGCTGTAGATATTAAAAGCAACTTAGTAGAATGGCTGCGACAAGAATACATCTCAGTAGATATACCGAATCAGATGTACCTTTCGACTGAAACACGACAGTGAATAAAAGGACAATGAAGTGTAACTGTGTAAGGATGTAAACCATATATGCCTGGAAATTAAACAAAACATATAGCGTTTCGTCTTCTTTATTGGGCTTTGCACTTTGCCCATGAAATAACTCCTTTAAACTAAAACGACAAACAGAAGTTTAACTTTATTATTTCTTTAACAGCGATAAAAAGCAAGTGGCCATTGGTGTTTTTATCACCTTATCTGTGTGATCATCGAAGCCATGTTTCTGTGGGACGGACAGGTAGTCCCAGTCGATGTCAGTGTGATGCAGGAGTCCATAGAAAGCCGGTGTGGCAATGTCGTCACGACCTCGGTCATCGGACCCAGCTTCTAGGAGAAGGACGGTGACGTCAGGGTCCTCTGAGAGCCGATTGGCTAATACACAGCCCGCTGAGCCGCCGCCCACTGCCACGATGATGTTCATATCGCGATGTTGAATGAAACTAGAAATATATTCGAATTAGATGTGCAGGAACCATGTAGAAAATATTTGTTGCCTGCCTGCCTGCCTGCCTGCCTGCCTGTCTGTCTGTCTGTCCCTCCTTTCGTCTCCCCCACTCCCGTCAACCCACACGCACTCCCACCACAACTGAACAGCTCGGAAAAGACAAGAAAGGACACAGATTATGCAACACAATGAAAAAGAGCACAGCGTAGGCAAACCACATCAATACGGACAGTGTGATACAACAAAATGCAGGTACAAAATCACAGTAAAACGCAAGCGCACTCAAGGAGCAAGTTACGTTATAGCTGTTGTCGACTGTGTCAGCATTCACAAATACCAACAGAGGAAACGTCGGAAAGTTACATGTTCACAGTACGTTGGAACATACCCGTAAGTTCACTGTGCCATCATAGCACCACGTCTACACGTGTACAAAGAAGGCAATCGGTGGGAGTGAAATAAGCCGTGTGTATGCAGTGAGTGTCAGATACAACGCGATGTTTACGTCTTTAGACGTCAGACGCCAGTCTGGTTGTGGTGTTTTCGATTAGGCAAGCAGCCATGCTTCATCGTCGTCGTTTTCGTCGTCAACAAGCATTACGAGGACAACGATAGCTAACGAGTAAAACAATTTCCATCCTAAGCTCTGATCGAGACAGTATGATCGCACTTTTAGCTGCAAGACATACTTCCTCTGTCCCACGAAACAGACACATACCCTAGAACGAACAGGAACAAATAAAGTTAGCCAGTACATTAATTGCCTGTTTCGTAAACAGGTTAAATGATGAACAAACGATAAATCTTTCTCTCTCGTCCTTTCCCCTGCCCTCTCCCTCTCCTTTCTCTATGTCTCATTGTTCACCCTTCGTCTTTCTCTCCCTGGCACAAGTTTCGGTAGGGCATGAAAGCGTGTAGCTGGGAACAGGTATAGATCGGCATGCGAAACGAACTTACCTCGCGTTACGCGCTATGGAAATAACTGAAGCCAAACATCAAAGGCCACAAACTCACCTAGGATGTAGTCGTACGAGACGTTGAGGGTGGTGGCTAGAGGCGGGGGAAAATTTTTGTAGCTGATGTGTAGAAACACCGACGTGGAAACCACGAGTGCTGGCAACATTTTCCACCACATTCTTCAGAAAATAATTTTTCGGTACAAGTTCTCAGAAATTCCCAAGAAGCGAAAAAGAACTTCTCTAAAAGAAAAAAGTGGCTGGAGCTTTAGTTGGAGCTGCGTACTACGAAACTTTAAGGTCAAGGCGCCATTCAGCGAGTGGTGACGGAAGCGTATTGCCGACTGGAGAACGGTAAGTCCCGGATACGAAACTTAAAAGTGGCACGCGTTTCAATGAAGGGTGACAGAAGAAAAGACAAGGGGAGACTACTGAATTTCTGGTATTTCCACCTCTACTGAGATAGAAAGGCATTTACAATTAGACACAACCGAAAATTTCACAGTTTCTACACAATGCACCACATACTTTAAGTTCACTGCATATTTTATTATTTTTTTACTTGCACCATATATATATATATATCTTTCTTTGTTAGCAAAACGAAAAGGAAATGATTTGGAGGTAGAGTGGGCTGCTAGAGAAAATGCTTCTATTCGCTCTATTTAAACAGTACATTTTGATATCTGACGCACACAGTATTCAATCCAAAATTGATTTTTAAAACATGGTGGAGTGTTTAGCTCGTCAGCAATGAGGTGATTGTTGTAAAGTCACTTTTGATCCAAGGCTTGCGATTACAAACGTCTTGTGTTGTCGGCAACTCACCTTTCTGCAGTGGTCGTGATCCGTAACACTGAGTGCGAGAAGTACCTGTGTTTCTGCACTGTTATCTGATCTTTTCTGTGTCACGAAACCCGATCAGACGAGACCAAGAAACATAGAGCAAGGCAAGCTAGAGCGAGTTAATGGGGTAAGTCAGGTTTGGCTGGCGTGCAGGTGTGTCGTTCGGGAGAAGGTTGCAATTTTCACATGGAGGTCATGTATATGCTGCATAAATGTTTGACAAAGTGACATAAAATGAACAGGCCACACATATTCATTCTCTCCTTCCACGCACATAACCATCTACCCAGTCTGACTGACTGACTGACTGACTGACTGACTGACTGACTGACTGACTGACTGACTGACTGACTGACTGACTGACTCGCTCGCTCGCTCCCTCACTCAATCAGCCACTCCCAAAGCCGCCCCCGCGTGCAAAGACATAAGCACACACACTCACTCCGAACAAGCACGCGCATGCACGTGCGCTAGCGCTCATCTACAAATACCATACACGGGAAAGGCACGTGCAGGAAAGAGCTAGGTTACCCATTCCCACAAACAGGATATTTTCTTGTATAATTATGCAAAGAACCCTGATCTGATAGGGGTGAGCTATTACACTATTTTTTCAGTCTCCATAACTTGACTAAGCGAGAAAAGAAAATATTTCAACAAAATAAAATCCGGATGCACACGGTCATTGAAATCGTCTTTGATTTATTCCTTTCTCTTGGAAAACAAACTAAAGCAATGAAGAGATTTGACCCTTTTATTTACATTTTTATTCAACATGATCAGGGGCTTTCCACCGGTTTACAAATGTACACTGTTTTTGTGTTATTTAATCGTTCTCTTCATCGCATGTTTATCTTTTATGAAAAAGACTTCTGATACAAAATACGTCAGTAGTCCTACTTATTGAAAGATGCGGAGGTCAAAGTTAACTCAATCAATACCCCATTATAGTTTCTTTGGTTGGTTTTTTTTTTGGTTAATATTTCTGCACTTTGAACGAGGATCTATGTCACCCTGAACATGTTTAAAAAATAAATGTCTTTGTTAAAAAAGAAACTAGTTAATTTGTTTGATGCAATAATAATAATAACAACAACAATAATAATAATAATAACAACAACAATAATAATGGGAATTTATGGCTCTTAAATTTGTTGAAGCTCTCAGTGCTTACAAATGAAGCTGTACAAAATAAACACCGAAGCGAAACGCATGCCTCACACACACTAGCACACACATTCATAAAGGACAGTGCGACTGGTAAATAGGAAGAAATACCGGGCAAAAGTCAATAATGCACCTCTTGTACATCTTATACAGTTAGACCTTTCCACATAAACGTCACCCCGACTAGTTTTATTTTTTCTTAACTGCTTATTATTAACAGTGTTTTTCTCTGACACCATTAGTTATGATAAGTTAAAAAGTGCTGCCTATTTATTGTCTACTGTCACCGTACTTACCCTTTTCTTAAAATTTCATTGACGTTCATTAACAAGTTTTTCTGAACAATATCAGCCAAGACCTGGGATCAGTATCAGGAGTACATATTAGGAAATATAAAGTAACTTGCTTATTCGTAGCGTCACAGAGCAGAGTAACTGGTGTGTAACATAAGACGAGAACTAGCTTAGAGACTGTAGCATTCTAACTGAAACAAGCCAGTCTAGGAAGTGAAGTCACCTACTGTGGAAAAAGCACATCTTACTTTTCGCAACAAAAAGAGAAGACAACGTGTGTATGCAGTTCCTCCATTCCCAAGCCAACGCATGCGAGTCACTTGTTGCAGCAGCAGGAAGGTGGTGACGACCCGAGGTCTGTGTGGTCTGTCATTGTCATCTTGGAGAATGGCGCCTTGGTCCCTCTGCCTGCAGGGATGGCATTAAGAGTGGGTGCAGAATGTCATCCCTGTCAACCACTCCAGTGAGATTGCCTTGCACACGGTGCAGTGGTTCTGCAGGTCATGTCTATTCCTCCTTAAATGGACACCAAACGGTTCATGCTTCCTACGGTAGCATCTTGAAACGATCTGGCAAAGTGGGACTCATGGGTGAAAAGAACTCTGGCCCATGTGCTGACATGTCCGAGCCGGATGACGCTAGGCCCAGACCAGCCGAGGAGGCTGATAAACTGTCATCAGGACAGGTCGCACTGAATGCAGGGTAGCCTCACACTACCAGTTCCTAATAATCTAGTCGCCAACAGTTACAGAGAGCTGCCCCCTTCGTGGCCTGGCGGTGGCTGTTCTGACCCGCAAAGGCGATAGGACGACACACCTGTCATCCAGTCTGGACGTCGCTCATGGTCGTCTGCGCTTGCTGACTCTTCATGTCTGGTTGTAGCGGTCTCGCAATGTCACAATGAGGGAATGCAACCGCCCACTAGCTTCCCAGACCCCGATGCACTCCTGCAGCCACAATTCACCCGGCTGTGATCAGCATTACTCAATCGTCATAAGGCAGCCATTGTTACAGACTGTGTTGACTGCGTCCATAAATATCTAACGGCCCCTTAACAGCGGTTGAACTAACGTGTTCCCATTACATATGGTTTGCAACTGCATTGCAGTTCGGTTTTGCCTTGTCACCTGCACATGTTTGGCTGCCTCCAGACTGTGATGTGCACGAACGGGCCAGCACATATTTCCATGCACACTGATGTTTACTGTTGAGGGTTAACCAGTGTTAAGTTATGAGTTAGATTCCCAGTAGCATTTTTTAAAATATCCCCTCTTATCTGCGATATATGTTTCGTGAACTCTACGTTACTAAAAGCAGGAAAATGTATGAAGTGACCCGAGGAGCAAAAGAATGGTGGGCGAAATATTACGGAATATTTTGACACTTACGTTTCCTCTTGAAGAACACAACGATATGAATTACTCAATACTCGAAGCGGTAGTTTGATCGATAGTGGTTGCAGATGCTGTGCTTCTCGCGAGAACATGTCAGCAAGAAAACGAAATAAGTGTTACAAAATTATTTTCAATATACTTTCATAGGGGAACTAAGGTGTAAGTAAACAGCGTTTCGCTAACTGCAGTTTTATGCAATTTGAGAATAATATATTACATGGAAAACGGAATACGGAAAAAAGAGATCGAAGAGGGAAGGGATGGATGGATGGATGGATGGATGGATGGATGGATGGATGGATGGATGGATGGATGGATGGATGGATGGAGCGAAGCTGGGGAGGGAAAAATTAAAAAAAAGCTTTATAAGTTAAGTACGTCAGTCGAGAATTCAAGAAAATTCCCCCTCCCCTAACCTAAGACAGTTTAACGCCTTAACATATTTCAATCATCGAAGCACTTGAACCCGACCCTCAGAGGTCCATAGTTTACAGTGTTTCTAAGTTTCTAAAATCCAAATGAAGGAAGTTGCTTAGTCTACAGTCATAAACACAAGCAAACGATACAGGGATTAGTTTTGAGGGAAGTAGTTTCCCCTGCTGTGTCGCGTCCCATCTGAAGTACCTTTTGTGTCTCGACTTTCTCTCCCATGTTAAAATCCAGGCAATAGCTAAATGCTGAGAAATCATATATTATACATCAGTGTCAGACAGGCCATAAAGAAGTAAAATGTCCGTTTCACTGCAGGACGTTGCTGGGCACAAACTTCCAATGCACTGAAAGAAGTGGCTGCATGCAGTACTGAGTGAAACACTTTCCCCTAGTTGCTAACACTTCTGTGAGAACAGTTACCCTCAGGTGACAGGGTACCACGCAGTGCAATACGACAAAGTTCAGTGCAGCACAATGGTACGATAGAATGCAATACAGTATCATACAGTGAAACAAAAGTCAAATGATTAGGATGCAACACGTTTCATCTCAATACACTACACTTAACAACAGTTCAGCAGCAACAACAACATAAACAACAACAACAACATCATCATCACAAGCTACACTAAACTTCAATCAGTACATCAGAATGGGACAGATTAATTTCAGTTGTTAACTGTTTCTGTCAGGTTATTTTCACTTTATTTTACAAGTTAGCATTGCTAATTGTAATGTAACCTCTGGATTTCAACCAACCTGAGAGGGTTAAGAATTCCTTTGTGTAAGCTGCAAAATGTAAAATGTTTCATTATGTTTGGTTACTATCTTAAAGCGTTTCAAGACATTACAATAATCTATGTAAATTATGGACTTCTCAAGACCCTGCAGCCGACTGCACTAAAGATCGATTTAGGCACAAGACTGAATTGTCTTTCGTCCATCGTGACAAGCTTAAGAGTTAGACCCTTAGGTGGTTATACATTTACCAAAACGTTTAACAACACAGTTAGGATACGACACTTTACATCAAATGCATTTAAATTAACCAATGTGTTCCTGAAAGTCGCTGTTGCCTAAAAAGTCCTTAGAAGGTATTCCTTTCACTAAATTTTTACTCTGTTCACCTCACCCAAAGAAAACCAAGTTCTGAAAAAAACTTGGATAAAGTTATAGCAAGTTCTACATTATATTCTACAGATGTTTCATTTCAGGAAGTTGACGCTGTTTCCTAATGCTGCTTTACTGCCGCGGTTTCTAGAAAGTTCCACAATATCCTAGAAATTTCTACCCATTTTTGGAAGGCTATAATTTACTTTTAAAATGTTCTAGGGCTCACCAATAAAGTCTTGACATGGATTTCATGGAATTTCGGCTGAAGTATGGTATCCGTTCTCCCATCTCCCCTGCTTCCAGAAAGTTCAGCTGGCACTCCGATAAATCCTCTTTTATTTAAGAAATTAACGATACGACTGGGCGAAAATCCATTTCCAGCATTACTGCCTCTCTCAGAACTATCTATTCTTGTGATTATGCTAAGATGGCCGATATTCTGTGAAGTGCAGTCGTTTTCCAGGAATTTCAGTATTAAATATCAATATTTTTTTTATATTTTCAATCTGTTTCACAGGTGCCTGATTGTAAAACTGTCTAGAAAGTTACGGAAAGATTTTGCGAAAATCTGGAAAGTCCTACCACACTATGTCGACAAATGTAACCTTCTACTGTAAGACATTTCCAGAAATTATCAGAGTTTAACAGATCTTACCAATCAAATTATAAAATTAAAGAATACCGTACCACAATTAAAAACTATATGTGCAACAAGAGGGCTGCAGTCGTTTGGACATGACGTTTGAAATACAATTTGCTTGCGTTTTTCAACATTCGAAGCAGGTCAGTAAGTTCAGGATTATCATCGAAAGTGTGACAAACGAGAGTGTTGAAATACTGGCCAACCAGACGAGGTTTCTCAAGTGTACGTAACAATGACTACTTGATGTTCGTATCGGTGACTGTAGTTGCTAAGGTGGATCGGGATAAATAGGGGGTCTCCTGATAACGTACCTTCACAAGAGTCAACCTACTTAGACATCAGCATAGACAGCCCGCAGAAACATCTAACAACCAGCAGGCAATGTTGCTTGGATCACTTGTAACTATCTTCTTCTCTCTTCTTTTGATGGGTAACTATTTTTTCATTTTATACTCACGCAGCTTTTCGTCTACAAGGTATTTTCTATTGTCTCATCCGTTTCCAAAATGTCATATTCCTGTATTTTATGTGAGACAAGAGTGTTTAAGTCTTTCTTACCTTTATAATCGTTCCTCTGTCTATTCGGGAATTGAGAAATTGCAAATTGTGAAGGTCTAATAGTTCAACATTATCGTATTATTTTTTTGTTTCGATTCATGGGACATTCTTATTCCACAGATTTAACATTCGACATGTTGATGGACGTACGTTTACGATAAATGAAGCAGCTTTATATGACAACAGCTTTATTTCTTATCCTCTTCTTTCCCTCCGCTTCGCTTCTCTCGACAATCCCCCTCGGCTTACCCACACCTTCCCAGTAGGAGCTATGCGCCGTCGTTCTTTAATCCAGTATGCTCAGATCTCTTCCACAGGAGAGGAAGCCGGCAGTGTTGCTGTTGGCGAGGGATGCACTGACCCTTCTAACTGCACCGTCGCTAATTCAGTGTGCGATAAAGTCCACAAAAAATGCTGCAAGTATATTATTGTGGTTTTTAATCTCAAAATATGAGGTTGTTTGACTTCTGCTGTCTAACTGAAGCACACTCAAGTATCTGCCATTGGCTGAAACTATTACACAGCTGGGTCTTGGCCGTTAATATCGCCTCCGACGTGAAAGGAAAACTTAACCACAGAAACAACTTGATAGATATTGTTATTGTCTTTTCCACTATCATCTTCGAGCTGCAACATTACCATTTCCATAGAATCCACATTTTAATTTCGGTCAACAACAAAACACCGACGTCGCCATCTTGTAGTACTCTTTCACGAATAAAAACAAACTATCGGTGCTGTAGTCCTTTCTGGTGACGTCAGTTACCCGGGTGAGTACATGCCACAGTGCATTCCGCTGTGTCGAGGAACAGTGGAAGTTGTAAAATGCAGATGCAAAGCACCAAAACGTTTTCTTGGATTCCAAACCCAGGAAAACATAATGACTGCTACACTCAGTGCAACATATGTGTGGAAAATTTAAGGAACTGCAGGTTGTCTTATCATGTGAAAGGCTTCATAAGAAACAAGACAACCTCATATGCGGGGACTATTTCAGATCCGACTGTTTTGAAAGCACATACGAAATCAGTGTAGCCGCTTCTCTTGCCTGCCTTCAGAACTTTTTTAAAAGTTAAAGAAAAGGTTCGTTCCAACCTTAATTGACACAAAGTGTGCGAGCGGGAAAGGCATTGCAGTAAGGCGAGACCAGCGACTGCATCGACACTCGAGAAGGGTGACCCTGAGAACAACTTAAAACTGAGAGTGAGAAAACTGAGAGATAGGCAGAACAGGTAAAAGGAGCATATACGCACATTTTACAACTAATACATAACGAAGTAATAGTAACCACTGATGGTAATAAAACATTACCGATAATATTCAAATAACCATACAATTTAGTTATATAATAATTATAATGCATACAATATAAACGATATTTTTTAGAATAAAATTATACCAACCTGTATGACCTATCTTGCGATGTCACTACCAAGTGCCTTCCGATATCTTTGGCGATGCTGCTTTGAGTGATATTCGCTGGATACTGAAGTAGTTTTCCCCTGCCTTAGTAACTGACGTCACTCATCGAGGCAACATATCGGCTTGCACGTAAGGCCAAAGAGCGGTATTAAAAGTTAGATTATGAGTGAACAGCTCTTTTGCAACTTGAAATTTAGTGCTAAAACACCCAAAACATCAGTATCTACCAATTTAACTCAAGTCGCTTTAATGGTTCAGTTTTCTTTTAACTGCCGATGAAGGATGAGGATTTGTTTGAGAAGGGAAGGGTTTGATTTATTATATTGTACCTTACAATCAGCCCTTACAATCAGGCATCGATGGATCAAAGATGTTCTTGTAAAGTATTGGGCGTACTTGTACATACAACAAGGAAGAAAATCTGAAAAAAGAACTTTTCATGCATGGTATTGTTCTAAAGTTTCCGCAAAGAATTACCTACCCCGCATTAGTCACAGATTATAATAAAGGAGTAATAAGAAGTGTGTTTGCTTTTTTCCAAATCTTTATATTGTTATCACATTTATTGATAAATGAAAAAGCATTTCCTCTGTGCCAACTCAATTTTTGTTGCTCTTTCTTTGAGATGTATTGGTGCCTTTGTTTACTTCCTTATTTCTGCAACCCAGTGCTTAAGGCAGAACAAGATTGTCAAGGAAACCAAGGGAACTGTGTGTTCGGGGCTTCCTGTGCAAGCGACCTCTGCACATGCGGTGCAGGTTATAACAAGAAGGACGACAGCAAGCTGTGTGGTAAGACTACACGTTCTAGAAACCTAAGTACCTAAGGCTTTGTTAAAGCTCAGTCGGAAACACCATCCTGCATATATCTACATGTGTTGTGCGAGGACATGTGTCACACACATATATATATAGGTGAGTACGTTTGACCGAGCGAGTAAGCGAGTGAGCAATAGAATGCGTGTGTGTGTGTTTGCATCTAAGCACACTTTCATGGGCATTTACAGTTAAGCGGACAAGGAGGGAGTGAGAAAGGGGTGGGGGGAGGGAAAGTATGCATTCAGTCGGTGGGTTACTTACGTTTGTTACGTGGATGGGTGGGTGTCTGGATGGAAGGCTGGACGCGTGCCTGGGTGGATGAGTGAGTACGGAATCCGTTCGTTCCTCCAAAAGCAACCACTCTTCGGGTTTTAGAAGGGTCGGTTGGTCCATCAGTTGCTATCCGTCACTATTAAAGTTCATATAAACGTTAAACATATAAAAGGCATTTTTGTAAGTATCCGTGAAATTACCTTTAGCTGTGGGTGGGTTTTTGGACGAAGCAATATGCCCGGAAACAAATCAGATGTTAATGAAAGCATAACTATTAAAGTTGGAATGTGTTATTGTTCATACCCTGGTCATCTCAAGGTTCAAGAAATCTACAGAGAAACATACTGCATTGTATTTAACTTTACCTTTCTCAGTGATTCTGTATTATTCCTTGCAGAACCCAAAACAACTGGAAATGTTGGCACTGCGTGCACATCAGGAGGAAACCAGTGTAAAACTCCAAACTCCGAGTGCAGCAGTCTACTTGCTTGCAAATGCAAGACTGGATTTGTCGTAAACATTACAACCGGACAGTGCGGTATGTTATGAACCATTTTGACATGGCTGATTTGATATTATTACAAACATAGCGTAAACTATTATTTGTGGAACAAACTATGATCGACTTTATCATAATTTTAACTTTCATCCAGCTGAAATGAAAATTATGAAAATCACATGATTCTACAAACAGGAATGTTATTGAAGAAAAAAAGTCCAGCTTAGGATCTTTTAATTGACATTTATATTTCACCAATATATAGACACGAATGCAAACGCGCACATTTCTAGCACTTACTTTCGTGTACATCCACACGCGCGATCACGGGCACGACATTCATGCACGCATGCAAGTACAGAATGTGTTATAAGAAAGTAATGAGAGAAGGGAGCATCTGGGGAGAGCGGGAGGGATGAAGATGTAGAATCCCATCACCAGAATTTATGTTCAGCTGCTGAGCACAAAATCGAAACATACTTTTATACTTTTTATGATTTCTCTTTTTAATACACATACACTAATTTTAAAGTAACATGATAATGTTGCTAATATGGTTGTGGTATGCAAGAACAAAAGCTATGCGATAGTACACAACGGCAAGCTGTGGAGAAGGGAAGAAGTTGCAATACACGTACTTTTATGAAGGATGCGAAAACTTCGTGCCGAGTTTAACCCATGTCTGTTCCTGAATATATCGTAAAAGTCGTAAAAGTACAGAAACCCATAGACCAATACCCATCCTTCTACAACATGCATGCAAACTCTCTCTCTCGATCTTTTCTTTCTCTCTCTCTCTCTCACACTGGCATTTCTGACATTACAGTCCACAAATTGCGGTACAGAAGAGACATGGCTCCGCATGACCTGGCACGTCCTGCATGTAAATTAGCAGTAGAGGATGAAGCACATTTTCTCTTTTTCTGTAAGGCCTACCGTGAGATCAGACAAGGCGTTCCCCTGTTGCTAAATGTGCAACACTCAGATATGAACAGTGTGTCACGTGTCTTAGGAGACACCAATGACTTTAAATAGGCATCAAGCACATTTCAGTTTTCTGCACAAAGCCTTTACGGTTCGAAACACCTACACCGAATGAACAGACAGCTTGCAACGGTCAAAATTGTATGGAAATCACTGATTGTTACCATTTTTCCTTACTTCCAAGGACTGGAGTACCATCAATGGGCTTTGTTTATATCTGCATATATTCATACATGATAGATGGTGCATGGTACATGTGAGCTCGACAAGCACAATGTGTAAAACAGCTCCTGTGTGTAAATGAAAGCTTGTCTGGTAGTTTGTTCATGTGGTCCGCTATGTAACGATGTATCCATTAACACTGTATGTGTCAGCTACCGACCTGGTGATTTCTCTGTATTTATTACCACCCCCGTGATGTGACCTAAACAGGTGGAATCAATAAAGTTCAAAGTTCTAAAAAAAAAGTTCTCTCTCTCACACACACGCAGCGCGTCAACCACACATGCACGTGAATGTGCAGTAAGTTACGAGGCATGTATGGTAATAATTTACTAATGCAGATCATCTATGGCTAACTAGGCTCGTTTGTTAAAATAAGTAACAAGAACTATTGGCAGTATTTCCCACTGAAAGCTTGAAAGTTTACTGAACAAATAAAACTTCATCGGCATTTTCAGTTCATATTACAGATTTGTCGACAACTGCAAAATTGGCTAGAATCTGAGTTTCACTCACCCTCTAGTTTATGTACCTCATACATAACAACATGAAACCAGTTCTAGTGTTAGGATACACGCAAACGTAGCATTAAAGCAGATGCAAAACACAAAGCTCCTAGCAGAAAGAGAAATATAGAGACAAGTGTAAAAATACCGACAAAACAGGGTGATCGTTAGAGATATTTTACTTTCGACAGACGGGCTAGTGGGCACAGCATGTGCTGCAGGCGACACGTGTGTCAGCTCTTCCGTCTGCGACAAGGTTGCGGAGAAATGCTGTGAGTGTGGATATATCTTCTCTCATAAGTTTAGAACCTGTAATGAGGTGATTAGGAAACATCTACTGATTTACCTCCACACTGATTAAGGTTCCTCCACTTCAATTCCATACCTCCTCTTCCCTGTCATCAGCACTTTCGCATACACTCCCTTCTTCCCTCCCTCACTCATCCACACACTCTCCCAGTCACTCCAGTACTATCCCATTCACACCCAGCCACAAACTCACTCACTCACTCACTCACTCACTCACTCACTCACTCACTCACTCACTCACTCACTCACTCACTCACTCACTCACTCACTCACTCACTCACTCACTCACTCACTCACTCAAAGGTCTTTCAATTTTCCATTACACAAAAAGTTTTAAAAATAGGAAAAAGATAAAATTTCGTAGTTGCCATTTTAACGGGAAAACGACAAAAGACATTGGTATATATCGAAGCTGCTGAAGGGATGGGGCGTCTGTGGTATATTAGAGGAAGGTTGACACAAAGTGTAAATATCCTCGATGCACTGCTATTGTAATCCACGGACTTTACCCATAACTTAGATTGATTTAGTTTTTGATGTCGTTGTCGTTGTTGTTGTTAAAGTTTTTGTTGATTTCTGTTTTGTGGCTTATTATGAAACTTTATGCTTGGAATTTGTTATTTTAGTACTCAAGGCAGGCCAGCAATGCACAGCGAATGAACAATGTATTTCTAGAGCATCTTGTGGAGCTTCTGGAACCGGTGTGTGTCAGTGCGATGCTGGTTACGCACAAACCGCTGAAGCTCTCTGTGGTAGGAACATTTAACATTTTAAACTATTATCTTTATATATGACTTTTTCGGAAAGTAAAAGGGTCTCTTCTCTTTCTATCTGCATCTCTCTCTCTCTCTCTCTCTCTCTCTCTCTGTGTGTGTGTGTGTGTAAGGATTGGGGGGTGAGTGCAACTCGTTCAACTGACATGACTTGTGTACAGAGGCTCTGAGAGTATTATCAAAATTCAACGATTTGTAAGGTATTGTTTAGACTAGATTTTGGACTGGTTATTCACGAGTGACAATGCCAGCAGTACCTCTGATGTTCAGATTGAAATGTGTTTTTTTTTCACTGTTGTTATTTCTCGGCGTCGAAAAAAATAGGTGGGGATACGTACACTGCGCCTGTTTGGCCCGCGTACCGGTGTTATGGGCGGTTTGCTCCTAGCACAAATTGTCGCCTGCAATTTGCTCGCATTGTGTGGTGATGTGGAACCCAATCCTGGACCCCCTAAAACTGACAGTCTTCGCCAAACTAGACTAAATAGCAAGGGCGACGGTGGTAGTCGACGAGACAGTGCAGGGAGAGAGGTGAACCCACCTTGAGAGATGTGATGGAGAAAGTGATGAATATGGACACTAGTCTTGACCAGAAACTTGCAAATCTGAGCGCTGCCATGGACACGAGGCTGAGCAGCTTGAGAGATGAGATGTCGGCAGCTTACTCTAGTGTGCGACAGGAGGTCAGCGAGTTGCGCGAAGAAGTGATGGAGCTAAGGCAGGAGAACACTTACCTGAGATCCAAGTTGGAAGATCTGAGTGCCAAGGCAGAAGACCTGGAGGGTCGCTCGAGGCGTAATAACTTTCTTTTTTATGGACTGCATCGACCCGACAAGGAAACTGCAGAACAGTGTGTGCAGGCTGTGCAGGAGTGTCTGATTAACAAACTTAACACGTTATATACTGTCCTGTGCTGAACAGAGTGTGATCGACTTAATTATTTTAACTTTCATGCCGTTAAGATGAAAAGCACGAACGGGTACACTTACAAGGTATATTACTGAACAAAAGGGAGAAAAGTCTAGCTTTAAACTTTCTAAATCATACTTAGATATCACTAACATACACACACACGCACTTAAGTACACATCAATCAACACGCACGTCCTCAACGACACACCACGCAGACACACTTACAGATACAAAAAGAGAAAGAAGGAAGCAATGAGAGAAAGAGGGATGGAGAAATGCTTATTTTCTGCAAAGAGTTTTTCCTTTTTTCCGAGTCTCTTCAAATGTAATGTGTGAGAACGAAAAGGAGCTAAGGTAAACAATTTGCATTCTGTAAGGATAAAGAAACTTCCACCCTGCAACTGCCGAATATATCAATAGGCGTAAAAAGTCCACGAAAACCATTGGCAATCATGCCCTTTTGAACTTTTACTGAGCAAGTGAAAACATGTTAACGAAATTGGTCATTCGTATTTATATTGTGTTGCTTCTGTACAGACTTGAAATTAATTTTAATTATTAAAGTTAGTTGTAATGCTGTTTGTAACACCTTGAAAATTAGTCATAATATATTTCTAAAATCTTAAAGTTAATGAAAAATGCTGTTCTAACATGTGAAGTTAATTGTAATACTATTTCTAACTTTTTGAATTATTTTTTTAATGCCAACATTTTAATGTTAATTGCAATTTTATTAGAAAACCTTCAAGTTAGTTTAATGGGATTTCTAACATCTTGAAGATAATGAAAATGGTATTTTTAACTTCTTGAAGTTAAAGTTAATTCTATTCTGACATCTTCAAGATAATCTGTTGCTATTTCTGAAATCTTTAATTTAAATATACTATGATCTCTAACATCTTAAGAACAATTTGTATGGTATTTCTAACAATAGCCAAAGAGGCTGGAAAGGAAAACGGGGCCACACCAGGAGTGACCTCCTTGTTTCTGTGCTTCTTCCTGACGACAGCATCCATCGCTATTACCATCTTGGAGTAACTGGATTCGACCCCGCCCGATTCCACTCGACTCAGCCTGATTCGACTCGACTCCGCCCTGCTGAGTACTAAATCCGTCCAGACTGTTTTTTCCTTATTAGAGCAGTTTTTATTAATATTATCGATTACCGACGAAGTAAAGAATCAATCATTAAATGTAGCAAGAACGATCACACCAAACATTTTTCTTTGAAGTGCAGAACACAGATACCCTTTAAAGCTAAGCTTGTGATATTATCTGACAGTACAGTTATATTTCTGTAGTTCGGTCAACGCGTTGTGCATATAGAAAAAAAGACTGCATTAAAAAGTCAGGTTTGTTTAGGTTCCTGCTGAGTACTTGTGTAGTAATACTTACATATTTTGTATAGACACTAACATTCTGTGAAAAATCTTGATGACGGCTTGCCTTGACTGAAAATTTCGCTTAATGTTGTATGTCTGTACAAATTCTAAATATAATACACAACATAAAATCTTAAATAATGCAGACGTCGTTCAGTGAAAACATTTTCAGTCTTCTGTTGCGATATATGTAGTTTTGAGTTTTGCTTATCAAGCTAAAGTCTTTGACCGTATATATGCCTGTAAACAAAGTTTTTGTTGAAGATTTTATATGATTAATATTATAATATCAAAGTCAAAACACAATTGCGAAAATATTGAGGACGATACAGTTAATTCTAGACATCTCGGTGCTGCTCTAGAGATTTTTGTCGCTGGACTTCTTTAGTTGAAGTCTGACAGGGGAACCAGGATACACATTGTGCATGGGGAAGATGAAAGTCTCTAAAGATTACCGATATACGAATGTTTGGTTTTATGAAAAGTATTTTAATCGTAAATAAATTTTCACTTTGCGCCATTCAGCTGACTGTGATAATAACAAAGAGACGTATTTGTCTTGAATGTTGAAATACTATTGTTTTATTACATTTATTATAATTTTTTCTGAATGATTGTACACTCTCTTACTATAGAACTTCAACAAAGCAATGACAGAATTTATTTGAAATTGAAGAAAGAGAGTTTAAGTAGAACATTTTTTGAAAGAATGAAGAGCAAATCATTGAGCGAGGCACGGATGTGGTGAAAAGTGACAGCAAGTGAAAGGTGGAGCTGGGGTAAGAGTGAGAAGAACACACACACACACACACAGAGAGAGAGAAATAGAGAAGAGAAGCGGGAAAGAAAATGGTAGTATGGAGAGGAACAGAGAAAATGAGGTTGCAGGGAAGGGGAGAGAACCTGCGGGAAAACTCATTTAGGACTGTCGCGTTAATACCTCTGCGGACTAAAGAAAGACGGAAGAAGGGGTACTACACGAACAGAAAGGCCACAGCTTACAGAATAATGTCCACCTGCCCGCCCACCGACTTCTCCTCTGTGTCTGTGTCTTTGTTTCTCACATCCATCTCCCTTCAAGCTCTCGCACACGCACGCACGCCTCTCCGCTCGCCCGCACGCACGTATGCGCCCACATATAAACACAGTACTTCCACCACAGAAAACTTTGTCGATATAATAATTACTCAGTAAAAAAAAGTCTATTTAATCAAGAAAAGTTTGTTCAAGCTGGAGTGAAAGACCAGTTGGTAGCCAAGATGCTTTTCAGAAGTATGATTTAATGATTTAGTTCATAGCAAGATAAGAGTTTCGTTCACGAGATACAGACGCTTAAACACTTGCGTGCATGGGGGACTGCGCCATGAATTCACTGTTATACGTCGTCAAGGCTACAGCCAGATGCAGCGATTCTGGGGGTGGGGGGACATACCAGACATCACCATACACTACTCTGTCGTCTCGATTTGACGTCTCCTTGTAGCTTAATGAGAACGTATACTTCAAAATTATCAAATTCTAAGACTTTATTGATAAATGACCAGGAAATGTTGTCGAATACCTTCTCAAAATCAACTAAAAACAGTAAACCTGGTAAACTTTCTTTCTCTGCATACCGTAATATGTCATATGGTAAATGAATATTTTCTCCAATGTAACGTCCTTTCATAAGCCCGTTTGATTAGGTCAGGCAGGTAAAGCCGTCCTGAAACACTTTTTGTCTGGATGTTTCTATTTCTATATTTGTTGATACAGAGTCAAAAATATATAGGTTTCAGTTACAAAACAGGGCACGTACGTGTATTTCTTTCTCTCTCTCTCTCTCTCACACGCACTCAACGACGCTCTCGAGTGTAAGCACACACACACACACACAGAGCAGTGAAACTCTTTGCAACATTCCCTCATATTAAACAATTGTATTTTTCAGACAATAGGAATTTTGCTTATATGCAAAATCTCCGAATGTACAAACATGCACTCCCGATTCGCACCAAACATCACCCATCCCACTTCCCCAAACTGTGTGTTTTAGGTTAAAACAAATTAAGTCAAACAAGGAACCACACACACACACACAGGTGCGCGCGCGCGCGTCCTAACAGAACGTAACACAAAACACCAGGTTAAACAAAAGAGCAAGGCAGAATCAATGGTAGTTAAGACAGGGCAAAAGAATGTGATTTTTTTTAATCGCGGTCTTTGTTTTGCTCTACTAACAACAAAACGGAACGGAATGTCCTGGTGTTGAAACGTCAGCACTTGGGTCGGTTGGGTTACACACTAATAAGGGGAGAAGGGAGGGAAAGCACGTGTAGACGGATGATGTTACACGTCTCAGCGAAAGGGAGGCAACCAACACAAACTCCCCGTGTGACTTCGAGTCCGAATTGAGTTGTCCCGACAGAGTGTCGTTTGATGGATACTGCAGAAGGAAGAGGGTTACTTGGTGTCATTGTTAAGAAGTACAAACGCACTAGTTATTTCTGAGCGACACGAAGGTACGACGCGACCAACATGTATAAAGTGTGTCAACTCACCTATTATATAGTCGTAGGAGGCGTTCAGAGTGGAAGTGAGCGGCGGGGGCGAGTCCCTGTAGCTGAGGCGCAGGAGCACAGCTGCTGTTCCTATGACTGCCGCCAAAAGCTTCA
Organism: Lanistes nyassanus; assembly: GCA_004794575.1. NCBI lineage: Eukaryota > Metazoa > Mollusca > Gastropoda > Architaenioglossa > Ampullariidae > Lanistes > Lanistes nyassanus. The sequence goes on along the minus strand of SMGT01000783.1, from coordinate 1,832 downwards.
GCCACATCTTCAGAAAATACCCCTCGCTACTGAAGTCAGCTCAAAATGGAGTCGCGGTACACCACTGGAATACCTTGTAGGGGACGCGTCAATACACAGTTAAAGGCTATGCAGTCGTGTTTGCTCGTAGAAAAGGTTGATAATAGATGAAATTCCGAATGTGTACGTGTCTTTATTTTTAATTGTACGAATGAATGAGATCTCCTTTATCTAGGGGAAGAATCTGGTGTGGTTGGATATACGACTGACGAGAAAAACAGCTTGTTGAAGAAGGGCAGGATAACCCTTTAAAAATCCAGGACAGTGCAATAAAGCATGGCCAAATATGACAGCGACACGAAAGGCGACGTAATTTAGGTTTACTAGCGCGACTTTTGTCAAAAGGGGGTGCATTTAAGGACAGGAATACCAAGGAAAATTTGTTCTACTGCACAGGAATATGCATCTGACGCAACAACAATAGAATTCTTGGAATACTTTGTTTCTTTCCTTTCCCTCTCTCTCCCTCTCCCTAAGTGAAGACAATCTTTGTCAGAGGCCGTCTACATTTTATTTGTGGCCGCTGCTGCTGGTGCTGCTGTCCGCTGGCTGGGGTCTCTCGGAGGACTGCCCCTTCTGCTCTCACTGCCATCCTGCTTCACTGCCTCACTGCCTCATTGCTTCTCTCCCCTACTGCCTGCCTCACTCCCCTACTGCCTTACTGCCTCACTGCTTCACTCCCCTACTGCCTTACTGCCTCACTGCTCTGCCCCTTACATGGTTGCCCCTTTTTGGCTCTTCTGCTTCACCAACTCTCTTTTTCGTTGTTGTCGTTGCTGTTGTTTTGGAGGGAAAGTGCTTGAACCTCGCGGTGACTTCGCACTGAAGGGGGGGGGGGGAGATAGGTGAGGGGAAAGGGAAGGGGTCTACGGTTTGGTTTCCTGGACTGATGGAGGCTATGTGTGGTCCCGCTGGCTGGCCTCTCTCCTGGCGCACTGATGATGGCTTGAGTAGTTGGAGTGGTGGTTTTCGCTGGTCAGATCTACCGCCGCTACATCCCTACATTCTTTTATCTCTACCGCTAAGGTGCTTTGTGTTATATTAATTTGCTTCGATATAGTCTGTTTTTAATTTTAGTGTTTTACTTGTAACCTCTGTCCTATAGCCTTTTTGCTGTTTTTAGGTGGTTAATTTATTGTTTAGATATATCTAACATCTGGGTGGGCATTAACTATACCTGCATTGTCAGTTCCATTATGTGTTGTCTTATATTTTTTGGAGGGCTAAGAGAAGATTATAGGTTTACTACTAGATAAAGATTTTGCATAGCATTTTTTAGTTCATTGCTTTCCTGACTGTTTAGACTGTATCGTTAGGTGAAGAGGAATGTATTCACAACGAATTTCTTTACTGAAACATTTTTTCCCCCGAGGTATATCTTATGTTTATATATAATGATCTTTTATGTTTATAATTTCTTATATCTAATGTGAAGTTATGTCTATAACTATATGTTTAAACTTACTTATTTCTTATGTTTCGAATTACTTACGTCTTATGTTTAGAATTACTCATTTTATAGACTGTCTAAGATATACTCTGTGTTTAATAAATCTCAATTTAAATAATCCCGCTTTTTAAAAGAAAAAAATATCTTCAGTTAAGAGACATTAGGCTTTATTGTCATACAGTCAGTGAATCAGAAAGAACTCTTGGACAATAAGAAACTTAGATATACTGAGGAGAACCCACACCACACGTTCTCCGAGACCATTGACTACGATTATAAGCTGACCCAGAGACACTATACACTAACAGGACTGCTGAGAACCCCGGCTTCGCTACGGTTGGCT
>SMGT01000782.1:84263-96540 GCA_004794575.1 Lanistes nyassanus | reverse complement strand
GGGGGGGTACAAACAAGAAACACAGCAAGCTCCAACAATGACATGTTCAATCTGCTTAGTACCTTCAGTGGCAAGTGAGCTTTATTGTTGTCCCACAAACTGTATCAGCATATGGTTCTAATCTAAGTCTGAAGAAATAAAATGCAGACTGAGACATAAAAATCAGCATATGTGACTGACCAACCAGAAACAAGGTACTATATACCTGCTACTGTTAACTGAAAATGACCCAAACATGAACAATATTTCCCAGCATGCTTTTCCATTTCTAACTGGTATATTCTGACCAGGTGCTTTTCAACCAATTATCCACTTACTACATTATATGCAGTTTGGAGCCAGCTGATGAACAGACCAATCTGAACCAGTGATATATACTGGTCAAAAGAAATGACAGACCACCTGCATTTTGGATGGCAGGTCGCAGATGTGTATAATGTGCAAGAACACAACATCCGACCCCATAAATTTGGATGCTTTTTTTTAAAATTCTGCAACAGTGAACTTAAGTGTGCATGGAAATCAATGCCGGTATGTTCGTGCACACCACGGGAGGCACTTCAACATCCACCCAAGACACCAAACAAATCAAACATGCAGATGATAAAGAAAACAACAAGTGAAAAACTGCAATGCATGTGCAAATCATGTATAATGTAAAGACAATTCAGCCCTGAGAGGCTGGGAAGTATTTATGGATGCAGTCAAAAACCATTTAGTAACTATGGCTCCAAGATGACTGACTGTGGCAAGGTGATTGGATGCCTACAGGAAGGCATCATGGTCCCAGAAGTTAGTTGCCAATTAGGACAATCCCTTCCAGTCATTGTGACATTGCGAGACCACTACAACCAGACAGGATGTGTCAGTGAGCCTAGACAACTTGGTCACCCATGATCAATGTTCAGATAAAATGACATGTTTGTCATCCATGATTAGGAACCGGCTGAATGACGCTACCTGCATTCAAGGCTACCACAGTGTGACATGTCCTAACACCAGTTTGTCATGCTGCTCGGCTGGCCTGGGCGGGCCCAGCGTCATCTGGCTTGGACAGGACACCATTGGGCCAGAGTTCTCTTCAATGGTGAGTTCTGCTTTGCCAGATTATTTTATGATGGCAGAATCTACATCTGGAGGCAGCAGTGAGCCTTGTCATGATGCCACTGTGAGGGAGCATAAACAGTCTGGTGGCAGGTCCATCAGTGTTTGGGGAGGAATGGCCATGGCTTACAGAACACCCTTGCATTGTGTGCCATGACAACCTCACTGGCATAGTCTACATGGATGGCATTTTGCAGCCCCTCGTACTGCCAGTACTGCAGACAGTAGGACTAGGCGCTTTCTCCAGAATGACAATGGCAGACTATACAGGACTTGGGTTGTCACCACCTTCCTGCAGCAGCAGTGACTTGCATGGACTAGTGAGCAACTTCATGAGAGTTTAAACACTGAGCACCTGTGGAATGTGCTGGGTCATCATCTGTGGGCAAACCACCCACTGCCAGCTGAACTTAACCAGCTGTTCCTTTTGTTTCACCAGGAGTTTCAGGCAATATCGCAAATGACTCTGCGGACATTTATTCAGTCCATGCAATAATGCTGCCTTGTTTGCATTCAGGCAAAAGGAAGGCACACAAGTTTTTGACATTATTGTGTTGCACCTGGTGACTTGTTTAAGTGGGTTGTGTCCTTCATGGCAGGAAATCTTGCTATTGCTGAAATGAAAATAGCCCATTACATCTGTTGTTGGTCATTACATTAATCAATGAGGTACACTTTGGCTTCATTGTGACAACAGGTTTACATTTGGCATCACATGGTACACGCAGTTTGCAGTGGTGTTTATATTCTTTTGAGCAGCATATGCTAATTATGACAGCTAGCGCTTTGTAATGTTTTCTCTGGACTTTTCTCCCCATTGTGAAATCATTACAATCATCCAAAATGAGCTGAGAATTAAATAAAGACATGAAAAGTGTTATCAAGAAGCAGTAATTCAAGTCTTTCTCACACAAGTTCATAGTGAGAAATACAACTGTACATTAAAGCTGAGTAAAGAAATGTACCTGAAAAGCCAACTTTAGTAACCCATTGCCATTCTTCCTGGCATTTGCCTTAATCCTGCTTTCATGGGATGCTGAATAAAAGCCATATCTGTTAGGTTAAATCACTAAGGGAGATAATGATAAATTTAAATAGCGTTTTCCAATTTCCACCCACCCATCTCCACCAGGTGAGTTCCCTATGCCTGTAAACAACCTTGTAATTTAACTGTTTTCAGAAAGAAAGTCCTCTAGGGAATTCTGTTATATGTACTGTACTTAATACAAGTATTAATAACAAAACTAGAAGACCTATTGTGGCTATCCCTGAAGTGTAGTGTTTTCCAGGTAATGTCACCTGGTACAGAAAGAAACTGCTTTGCAGAACATTCCAGAAAATGTCCAGATCCCAGTTATAGCAAGTGTGACAACCAGTGAGGCCTGTAGCATCCTTAACTATTGCAGAAATGCATTGAATCCAAGTAAAGTTTTCAGAATCTAGCAGAACTCACTGGAAAATACAAATTTCTGAACTGAATGCAATAGACAATGCTTATGGAATGCTGTTGACCTTTGAATAAGGCTTCATTCATGCAAACATAGTCCGAAGAATTCAAGATGCACTATTTATTGTTATAACTTTGTATTCTCTGGTAGAAAAAAAAGGCATTGCACAGCCGACTTCAGCACTGCTACTTTCGAAGCACACTGATAAGCTGCGGATGGAAGCAAAGGTTTTGAAGAGTCCAGTCCTCACATACACTGTCCTGTTCTACAAAATTTACCTAGCTCAGATTTTTCCTGAATGTTGGCAGAAGTTTCCAGAATATCATGGAACTGTCCAGAAGCTTAAACCACCAGGCAGCCATGACATGGTTCAGTAACTGCAAGAATTTCCAAAAGCACAAGATAAATAAGAAAGTCTGAAAGGCAACCATTCTCTCCTCAACCTGCCAGAAATTTGGTACAGCACAGCAGAAATTTATGGAAAACCGCACCGCAAAGCAGGCTTCAAGTGCTGCTGCTTCAGAAAAACCCAGGCAACCTAAATAACAAAGCACAAGTTTGGAAGAATCCAATCCTGACCTACACTGGCACATTCTACAAATTACACAGCTTAGCAGAGTTTTCTGGAAGTTGGCAGAAAATTCCAGAACACGAGGGAAATCTTCATAAAGAAGAACCATCAGATAACTCTGGCATATTTCATTAACTGCAAGGAATGCCACAGCAACAGATTGCAAGCAAGATGAGGAGACCAAAGAAGAGAGTGGAGAATGTAACCCAGACCCGAGCCCTTTCCCGACCTTCAACCAAGATGCCAAGCACTGCAGACAGCATGGCAAGTTTCTACTGGCACAGGGCATCATGGGGACCGATAATGTTCTCACAACTCATCAAGATATTCAAAAGACACACACAGAGACAAAAGCTGCAAACAAAAACTAAGCAAACTTTTCAGTGTCTACAGTTACTTGGATTAAAAATAAAATTGTTAATTTCACTTTGTCTTTTGTCAGAATGGACTGTTCCTCTTCATGTCAGTCCTGTTATAAACGCATCCTCTTTTGAGACCCCGCCGTGATATAGCCTTAGTTGCTGGCACGGCGTTAAGCCCAAATACCTACCTACCTCTTTTGAGACCTTATTTTCATGCACTTTCAAAGGTCTTAAAAGAGGAGATCCACTGTAACTAATTTAAAATACACTGCAAATTTGAATGTCATGGGAGTCAAAATAAATATCATAATCATCATAGATGATGGATAATGTAGAAATCAATCATTATTACTCAATGAGCCATAACCATAAAAAACAATTGTATGAAATAAGACCTAAAGTTTACCAGTGAAAAAAGTATCCCATCAGATTCAGTAATATTTCTACGGCATAATGAATGCATAAAAGGCTAGCTCCAATACTTTATAACACAAAACTATAAAAGTCACCACTGAGTAAATTTCATGGTCATAGACTGTAAATTTATGCTGAGAATCTTTAACTAATGCAGTGACAGAGTTACATCCCTTCCCACCTACATGCTGGGTTTTTTTTATGTCGAGTTTGCCTGTCTGTACCACACTTGTTAATGTTAGTGGTACCGTCTGCCACCCTTCAGTACTGAAGGCCTCCTGTGGCAGCCAGATAGTGTGCAGTCCAGTTAACATCCACCCTGATTACACTTGGCTAACACAATGAGCGATCTTGGTTGAATAGTTCAGTGATTCCCCTGTCCCTTTCAAATGCACTATACGATATCAAGAAGGGCATTTTCAAAAAACAGAAAGACCTACTTATTACCACCAACCCACCTCACTACCCCTGAATAACGTCAGTCCATTTTTCTCTCTCTCTCTCACACACAATGAAGTCCGATGTTGAATGGTCTCATGCAGTGGATGAACCCACACATCTGATGAAGTCCTGCCCACTGGCTCAGCCCCTGCTCACTTTCGCCAGTACTGAGCCACCTTGTGTAGCTGCTCCACCAGGGCTGGCATCATTGAGGTGACACTGACTTCAATCAAGTTCTGCATGAAGTGCACGGCTTCTTCATCAGAACAATGCAGCATAAATCTTTCCTGCACCTTCCTTACTGTCTTGTCTGGTTCCAATGCAATGTCAGGGATGTTGACATCAACCATAAGAGAGAAGAGGTTTAGAAACAAATTAGCTTTCCTGCGGAGAGCCAGAAAGGCAGTGTAGGTGTGCTGCTTAAACTGGTGAAAATAGTCGGAGCTCAGTCCCCCCATTCCCTCTACCATCTCTTTGCTTAGCTTCATGGGTGGAGGCATTGGTTTGGGGTCTCGACCAAGGATGTAGCCAAAATCAACGTGAAATAACTTGCCTGTTTTTGTTAACAATAAATTGTCTAAGTGGCGATCTCCAACGCCTAGCAGGTAAGTGACTACACAGTAGCCAGCACAGCTTTTAACATAGTTGTCTATCACGTCTGACTGAACACCCAGGAATTCTGTTTCACAAGGCGCATGTTTTCTGAAAAAGTTCACAATGCTTCCCTCCTTCTGAAGCACATCAGCAATAGCCACTGCATCAATAAATTGTACAAAGCCATGCTTGCTGCTTGTCGCTAGCACTTTGTAGGGAGTGAGTTTGAGGTCCAGCTTCTCGTGTCTCAGCAGCTTATCCATCAGCTCAATCATCTGCAGAATGAGCTGGTCTTGTCGTAGGTCGTCTCCATGTTTAAACAGAGTCTTGTACTGTTCACCACTCACTGTGCGAAATGTCAGCCCACAAGGCATCAGCTTGCTATTGAACAGTGTTGCCTCACTGGGGATGATGCCTGTGACTGTTACTGAAGGATCAAGGGGCAGTGGCAATTCCTCAAAAGAGGAAAAATTAATTTTGCATGCTTCAGGATCCTGAAGCAGCGCCTGCAGTTTTTCAATCTTCTTGCTCCGACTGCCGGATTCTCGCATGACCATCTTGACCAGGATCACCAGGCCTTCCAGAAAAGTCTGCTGTCTTGCTAGAACAGATCGTGTCTGGCGATAATTTGATCCACCTTTGCTTAAAGCCATGCTGAAACGCCTCATCACACACATGTACATGTCATGAAGCTGCCTGTTCTTGGGCTGGCTGTCCAAGTCCTCACACTCCACAATAAGGTACCAGTAAAAGTAGTTGGCAACATGTGGGTTGTTGCATGCCCTTGAAATAAGGAAAGTAGCCAAGTCCATTTCAAGCTCCAGACTGGGCTGGCCAACATCTGCTGTGACTGGTACACCGCTCAGAGCCTCTGTGATGGAATCTGTCGAGGATGCTCTCGACAAAACACCTGATGACCTGTCCTTATCCGTAGATGACAAAGTCAGATCAGGGCTTTCCAATGACTTGCAGCCTTGCTGTGGGATATCTTCACCATTTCTGATTTCACTAAAGTTCTCATACTTCAGGGCTTGAACTAGTTGCAACAAATACAACAACAGCTCCTCATCATCAGCCTGTCGAAGCCTGCTTACAGCATACTTGCGTACAAGGGGATGCTGGAAAGCTGGGCTTAGCAGTTCAAGGGCATCAACAGCATCCACTGCCTGCCAGCCCAGCATCAACTCTAATGCCTGCTTGGCTTCTTGGCCCACACTCCAATTAACACATTTTAGGAACTTGGTCAGCGCCTCTTTCTGTCTCGACAGATAAAAGCGAAATTTCCACAAAAGGTCCTGTTCCTCAGATGACAGTTGCATTGTAGGTGGATAGCCCACAATTTTTTTTAGAACATCCCTTGTTTTGGCATCTGGCTTCATGTCCCTGTCAGCTGGCCCTGTGCGAAGACTCCTAGCCATTTTATGGTGTTTGCTCTCAATAAGGTTTTCCAGTAACATTTCAGAATCAGGGATAGTCACAATGTCAGCCTGAGTGCGGAATTCACATCCTCTATCACCATCTTTTTCAAAATAGACAATTGTGAAGTCAATGCCATCATACACCACCTGTGGAAATTCAATCATCAGATACATGAAATTTGAGTCTCGTTTTTGCTGCTCATTGACCATCTCAATCTCACGGAAAGTCAGGCGGTCCAGCCAGTCTACTTTAACCATGTGTCCATCTCTATGTTTTTTGGTGAGCTTTGCTAAACGTGACATGGTATCATGTGTGTCTTTGGTCTGGCCCGGAGTTGTGGATGGAAAATGACAGTCAGCTACAACATGCGGCCAGACCTTTAGGTCATGCATTCCTTTCCGCAATGTGCCATGTTTGCCAAAGAGAGTTATATTTGTACCACCCACTGGAACAGCACTGGAAGTGCCCTGTATATCCCAAATAGTTAGTGCTAACACAGCATCACGTGGTAATTCACTATATTTTACAGGAATGCACAACCATTCATTCCAGTTCCACCGTGTGCTGAATGCTTTATAACTGGTCTGCACCGGCAGCGCCATTGGGCGCCCATCATTAAACACTTGACATGTGACAAAAAGGTCTGAACAGTTATCCTGATGTGCACCTGAAAACCGTTTGGCAGGACTGGCAAGGAGTTCAGTGAATGATAGTTTCTCTCGCTCTCCTTCTAGCGTCCCTATTTTAATTTCCATGTTTATGTCCATTTCACAACTGTACACGTAGTTAAAACGATTACTCGCTTCTTCCATTGTCGTCAGAGATAAGTGCTAGCTCTAGATTGATATGAATGAAGTTTGCTGACCATATATACTGTAGGTGTTTAGTCTTGTGACCATGGGTCAATGGGAAGTTGCGACCCAGGATAGATGGCAAAATGACGTCTGCATGTACGTAAATATAGACATGTCTAGGTGGAATTCGTCCTTAATGGATTTATTAATCACCTATAAATATATCAAGTTTATTATTAAGTTATAATTTCATCTGAATCTATTTTTCTTAAAATGAATCACTTTTGAAACATTGTTTTTGTTGTATTGGGCCTAGCAGAGGTGTCATATTTGTTACAAGCGACGAAGAAGCACTTCCGCTTACGACAGCTTGGTGGGCATCATCATCAAGAGGATTGTGGTATTTTCTATTCTAACCTTCTAACCCTTAGACTGTAAGTAAAATATATGACCAGATTAAGAGATTTTAGTAAACGCAGAAGACAATACTTAAACCTGTTGCAGACACTTTGAGAATTTTTTTAAAATTTGTTGGTAATGGTTTTATCACTGCATAATCATTTCACAAGTCATTTGTCATCACACGCTGACGCTGTGACAGCCGCAGACTGAGTGACGACGTTGCTAGAAGTAGAAAGTGACAGTTCGAATTAGTATTATATTATAAAACAACGTCGGTTGTTCATACACCCTTCTGTTTTTGTTGTTGATTTTAGATAGAAAGCGTTCCTCTTCGCGGCGATTTCGCACTATGACTTGAGGGGAGGGGAGAGAGGTTTTTCTATCGGCTGGCCTTATACGCACGACTGGGCGTGCGCTTTCGGGGTCCGTTCTATCCTCACGACTGACCGTGAGCCTTTGGGATACATTCTTCTATCCGCACGTGCGCTTTTGGAAGGCGTTCTTCTATCCGCACGACTGGTCGTGTGCTTTCTTGGCATGTTCTTCTATCAGCACAACTCGTGTAGTTGAAAGTGCAATTGATGACGACGAAAGCACGTGACGTGTGCATACCTCGTGCAAGATAAAATTAAAGTAAAAAAAAAAAACATTTTTAAAAATTAAAATTTTAGACTCACTCAGTGACTGATTTTACCAAACACATAAAAGACGTCCATCAGGGGTTTCGAACTACCAACCTAAAAGGCCACTGCCAGATTTGAAGCAAAATTGATAAAATATTAGTATGTGTAATTTTTGCATCATAACACTATTGATCAGTGATCGCACAATAACACTGAAAAACATGCGCTGGTTGTAGGGTTAAGAGAATGAGCACCACTAGCGCATGACTCTACAATTCATGGGGGGGGGGGGCAAGAACCCTTGCTATGATGTTCTCAGTTTTGACTGCAAGGTAGGTGGATATGGTGCTGCCTGCTTGTGGAGGCCTGGATAGCTCAGTTCAGAGAGCTGCAGACTAGCAGGTGGAAGGTTGCTGGTTCAAATCCTGGTGTGGCCAAGGATTATTTCCTGGAGTTAAACATTGTGCAAAGTCCATTTGGCAATCTCCCCGCACATTAAACTGCCTCTCTGCACTGACCAGCCATCAGTCTGGTGGTTCTTTCACTGCATGGTTTAGTAATAGGACCCCATCCCCTATAGTGCGAAATCACCTCAAGGTGGAAGCACTGTCCCTCTAAATCACCACCACCTGCTTGCTGGTTAGGATATTCTGGCGCTTTGCTGCTGGTTCACTTTGACCACATTGGGATGTGTTCCCTGTTGACCAATCCTGCTGCAACCTTAGTGCTAAATTCTTTTTGTGTCTGTCTGCCCCTAAATCTCATTTATTAGATTTTTAAAAAAAATTATTGTTACATTTTTTACTTCTTACCCTGCAGATTTAAGCCTTAGGAAGTTTTATTTCCTTTCACTACTGGTTATTGAAGTAATATGTAGTTTGCACTTTTTTCTTTGGTTTTGTTTTTTGTTGTTGTTTTGCTTTTTTCGATTTATTGTTCAAATATATGAATAATCTAGTATCTGAGGGGCCATTCACTCCTTGCATTGTAATTTCCATTATATATTCACATAGCGTTTTTGGAAATGGAAGGTTCAGGGAGGACTTGAGCAAGGTTGTGGTTATGCTTGGGTGAAGGTCTTACTCATGGCTGTTTAGACTACATTCTAGCATATGTGTGACCAGTGTGGTGCTGAGTCTGTCCCCACAGCTACACCTCCTGGGTCTTTGGTAACCAGATGGTGTTTGCCATTTAATCTCATTCTTGCTACTCTTGTTTCATTTGATCTGTTGGAGTTGATACTTTTTAAAAATTCTTTGTGCCCGTGGGTTCTGTTTTTGCTTTTCGTTCCAAACCGGCTTTATTTCTGGTTTAATAACCTGAATGTGTTGCAGGCATTTCTCTTTTTATCAGGGCTGGAATAAAGCAGTTGCCAGTCGCCAATGGTGCCCCAAAATGGGGTCGGGCGACCTCACCTTCCATCCAAACTCCCCCCGTTGATGACTAAAATTTTGGCCAGCTCTATACTGAAAAGCTAGAATGCTGGTGCACCCCCACCCCCCACTTTTCCTTATAATCCAAGAGTGTACACTTCAAATCTCTTGTAGCTTCTGGCAGTGGGACAGCATTACAGCTGCTGCATTCCACAGTTCCCCCCTCACGGTCCTGTGGTGGAGGCAAATGCACCAACTCTTCCCCCTTGGTTTAGTCTTAACCTTGGCCTCTCTCTGTTGTGACAGTCTGACATCATGCACCTGTGAATCAGTCGGCGCTGTTTGATATATCTTCTGGAGTTAAAAGTTCTGTGTGGTGGGGCCCCCGCGGGCCCAGCTTCACGTGCCTGGGGGTGAGCACCTAGCCTTTCTCTGGCTGGGTGGCTAAGCTAGCCCACCCCTTTCTCTTTGGCTTTCCTCTTTCTGCCTCTCTGGTACTTTCCCTTTCTTCTTTCCCACCCCAATCTCTCCCTGCTTTCTGCGGTGTTCTCTTTGCTGTCTTTCTGCCTGCCCTGGCCTGTTCTTTTTCTTTCTCTCACATACATCTTCTCTCCACAGTTCTTCTTTCTCTGCGGTCTTCTTTAGACCCCCTGCGTTTGCCGTGCAGGGCGACCCGTGTCGGGGGAGAATGGGATCCTGGGGGTTGAGGTCCCTGATGGGCGCTGCTCATCATACCAACACACCCCTTTGGCCCGGACTTCTCCTAGATGGGAGGTTGGTGTGGCCCACACCAATCAATCGGCTGGTCACGCATTGCCCTAGCTTTGCTAGAAGGCTGCGGCCTGGGTCAATCTGGTTTAGTTTTCTAGGCCGGAGTATATCTCTTCTGTAGCCCTGGTGCGGCCCTGCTGGACATACCCCTCGTGGTACCGCTCGATCGCATCCTCTTCTTGGGCTCCATGGTGGGTGAGGAGCAAAAGAGATGAATCTAAATTTTTTTCAAGCATGGCTTCCAAACTTCCGCCGCGCAAGCGGCACCTCCCACCTTGCGTAAGTTCGGACAGTGAGGATGAGGTCCGACAGACTGTTTCTTCTCGTTCTTTGCAACCTTCATGGCCCTGTTTTCTTGTGGTTGAGGGTGCTGACCCCGACAAACCCGTCACGAAGCTGACCCCTTTTGCTGTCCAGAAGGGGTTCAGCTCAATTTCTTCTGCGTTTGTGTCTGTCAAGCGGTTCCGTGACACTTCTTTTCTTGTCGAGTGTGGAACCCAGAAGGCGTCGGATGCCCTTCGCCAATGGGATTCCAAACTCTTCATAGACCGACCTATCCGGGTCTCTGCGCACAGTACGCTGAATTCTTCTGTCGGCATGATTGGCTGTGCTGACTTGGCCGATATGTCGGAACTCGACATCAAGGCTGAGCTTCAGTCCCAGGGGGTGACGAACGTTCGCCGCGTGACTCGCAAGAGTAATGGGGCAGTCGTTCCCACCAATACCTACTTCATTACCTTCTGTTTTCCAAAACTTCCCTCTATTCTGTCCATCGGTTATCTAAAGGTACCTGTCTCTCTGTATGTTCCTAATCCGTTTCGTTGTTTTCAGTGCCATCGCTTTGGCCATGGCACGAAAACCTGCAAATCTGTTCCTCTCTGTTCTCATTGCGGAGCCGCTGACCACTCCTTTTCTGACTGTTCCAACCCCTGTTCTTGCTTAACTCAATCTTGACGTAGAATCCTACCCTCAAGCCATCCCTGTGGACGCAGCATTTTTAGCATTTTTTCAAAAATTCATTAAAAAATCCCCCAAAACACTAGAAACATGATTTAAACATGTTATCTAACGACAATAAAGAAAACTCATTTCTTACGGTGTTTCTTGGACCTTGTTCCATAATTTGTAAAATCCTTTGATGGAAACATAACTGAAGTTGAAGAAATCAAAAAGTCCTCACCATTCCTTACACACAGTCTGTACGACATTGTTTACTACACGTGCTCTCATGTTTTTCTCTTCGTAATCACTTTCTTGGGTCTTTTAGGCACAAATACCCTTGTCTTTATCCAATTTATCACAGTAAATTTGCAAAACAATGTCATTTTCCTCTTTAGCATGTAATTTGAAAATTAAATCTAGCATTTCTCAAGTGACAGACCACATGTGGACACTCGCTTCAAATTATTACCGTAAACCGTTCTCATTGTCAGTTTAAACACAGTATAAGGGAAGCAACTCGTGAAGAAATGATTCAGCTTTCTAATGTAGGAGTTCTTTACCTTAGACGATTAGCAATTCCCCGTAAATAAATCGTCAAAGTTGCTTGATTTTTTTTCCCGCATACGCCGTAAACCTATCCTATGCTGCACACGAAATTCTCCGCACACGACGCCAAAGTGACCATCCAGCTACTTCTTGCGACTGTCCTTGATGGAAGGAGGAGTCTGCCATCCGGCGGGTCCGTGTGGAGCGCAAGCTGTCCTTTGCCGAGGCCCGCAAGCGGGTGCTTGGCTCTTCCTCCCCCACCTCTTGTCTCCTACTCCTCCGTCGTCTCTCGACGACCTACAACTTCTTCTTCCTGTCAGACTGACGTCACCTGGGTTGTCGGGGACTCCCCTCGCCCCTTGTCTTCCGTTTCTATGCCCCCTCCTTCCGCCGGTTCTAGCTCTCGGCCCCCCTCATAGTCCACGCCACGCACCATTTCTCAGGGCACATCCACTACTATCTTTTCGACCACC
>SMGT01000782.1:50786-84253 GCA_004794575.1 Lanistes nyassanus | reverse complement strand
CCCCCCCCCCCCCCCCCCCCCGCTCTACTTCTTCACGCACCTCTTCTGCTGACACACTTCCTACACCTTCACTTGCACCACCATCTGCTAAGAAGTCTGCCTCTGTTCGCACCCCAGGGTCGGGAGCACCCGCTGCCCGTCCCTCTGCTTCTCTGTCTGCCTCGTCCTCACACAACCGCTTGTCAACTCTTGCCGACACCGGGATGGAGCCTAGGGTTTCCCGCCCCTCCTCCCTTTCTCCCCCAAGTCGGGCTTCTCAGGGTCCGAAAAACAGGTCCCGACCTCCTAAGGGGCAGCCGCGACGTGATCTTTTGGAGGACATGGAGCTAGGGGATACTGCCCCCTCCTCCACTCCATCCTCTCCTGTCAACTCTCATCGCCCGTCTAGCCTAACTCGCTAACATGTCCTCCATCATCCAGTGGAACTGTCGGGGAATCCGAGCTAACTATGAGGACCTCCGCTGTTTTATCTCTTCTCTCAACCCTGCCGTTCTTGCTCTGCAGGAGACCCTCCTGCAGGGCTCCGCTTCCTTTTCGTGTGGTACTCTCCATGTTCTTCGTCATGCTTCTTCTGCTGACACTGGCTCTGGCAGTGTCGCACTCCTCCTCCATCCTAGCCTTCTTTACAGCCCCATTTCTCTCACCTCTTCTTTGCAGGCAGTGGCTGCTAGAGTCACACTGCATAAAACCATCTCCATTTGCTGTCTCTACCTTCCTCCGTCAGCTCGGGTTTCCCGTGACGAGTTGGACGATTTGTTAGACCAACTCCCCCCTCCTGTTCTTCTTTTGGGTGACTTCAGTGGACATCATCCCTATGTGGGGTGGTGTTTCCAGCGATGCCCGGGGGGAGCTTTTAGCTTCATTTTTTTGCTGAGAGGGATCTCTGCATTTTCAATGACGGCAGTCCCACTTACTGTCAACCTCATAGTGGGTATACTTCCGCCATTGATCTTTCCGTCTGTTCTCCCTCTCTTTCTCTGACTATTCTTGGTGCGTCACCGGGGACTTGTGCGGCAGTGACCACTTCCCCATCACTCTGTCAGCCGACCTTTCTGCAGAACCCCGGCCAGCGGGTCGCTGGAATCTTTCCAAGGCTGATTGGTCACTGTTTCACTCTCTTTGTCTCTCCAGGCTGACTTTACAGTCTGATTTTAACCTCGATTGCCAGGTGGCCGGAGATCACCCTGTCCACCTTTTTACCCAAGTTTTGCTTGAAATCACGAGACGTGCCGTTCCTACCGTTGGCAAGGGTCGCCGCGGCCCTCGCGTACCTTGGTTCACGGAGGAATGTTTGGCAGAGCAGCGGGATCAGAAGAGGGCACAACGGTTTGTTTTTAAACAGCAGCGCAGGCAGGCTTGGCAGAGTTTCGTCTCCTCTCTATCTGTCCACACCTCTTCTTCCAAGGTCTGGGCAACAATTCGTCGCCTCTCTGGGAAACGTTCCTCCAGTTCCGTTGGCCACCTCCGCGATGGCGATGCGACCCTCACAGACCAGCGCGACATTGCTAATCATCTTGCATGCACCTTCGCTCACAATTCCTCTTCCTCTCACTCCTCTCCTTCATTTCAGCGCCTCCAACGTGTCAGGGAATCTAACTTTTCTTCTTCTGACTCTGAATCTTATAATCTCCCCTTTTCTGTCTGAACTCCAACAAGCTCTCCGTCAGTGTTCCCCTTCCACCCCTGGTCCTGACACTATCCACTATCAGTTTCTCAAACATCTCCCTGAAGAATCTCTTTCCCTTCTCCTCCACATCTTTAATTATGTTTGGACATCCGGGGACTTTCCCTCCATGTGGAGAGAGGCCCTCGTGGTCCCCATTCCCAAACCCGGTCGGGATCACTCTGACCCCAACAACTATCGTCCTATCTTTCTCACTAGCTGTCTGTGTAAAACTGTGGAGCGCATGGTCAACGCACGCCTGGTCTGGACCCTCGAGTCTGAAGGTTTGCTCTCCTCGCTGAGTACCGTCAACCACCTCGTTCATTTCGAAGCTTTTATCCGGGACGCCTTCGTCAGAAAAGAACACGTGTTAGGGGTCTTCTTTGATCTGGAGAAGGCCTTCGACACGACCTGGAAGCATGGCATCCTGGTGGACCTTCACCGCCTTGGTTTTCGCGGCCGTCTACCCATTTTTATTCAGCATTATTTAGCTCATCTCCAATTTTTAGTTCGAGTTGGTTCTAGTTTGTCTGATTTTTACCCTCAGGACATGGGTGTTCCCCAAGGCAGCATTCTGTCCCCTACCCTTTTTTGCATCAAGATTGATGGCATTTTAAAATCAGTTCCTTCTGCAGCTGGTGTCTCTTTATATGTTGATGACTTTGCTTTGTGTGAACCCATTCAGTATGCCAGGCCTTACTTATAAGTCCCTACACTGTTTACCATTGTGTGAAAGGGCCTTACTGGTAAAGCCCAGATTTTAAAAATTGTGCGTGTCTTCCAGAAAGCAGTTTAAAGGAAACAACTGTGTTTGATCAGTAGCTCAGGCAGTTTTGTTTTATAAGGTTGTTTCCCCTTGACCACAAATCTTGGTTTTCACTACAAAAAATGAATGTTCCCATAATCCCCTCTGGCGAATCACACCACTGTCAAAGATGGCAGAGGGTTCATTTTCTGAAGCACCCAAACACTTGAAAACGAGTAATGTCACTGATCTGCTGTATTGTGAAGGGGACACTGGTGCACTAGGACAGCATTGAAGAATATGACTTTTTTTTCTCGTCAGCCAGTGAAACAGGGGAGGGAGAAGGATAAAGTAAAGTGTGCTGTGTTTTTTCAAAAATGGATTTTCACGTACCCTGTTGCTGCTGGATTTTACCTTACTTTTACAAAACAGTGTAACAAAAGTCCAGTGTAACTAAAGTTTATTTTATTTTGTTTTTATCTTTAAAATTCAGTTTTTTACCCTTCTAGCCCATACATTTTTTTTTTTACAATTTTTAAGCATACCCCAAAAAATGTCTGACACATAGGATAGCACTCTCAAAAGGTGACCCACATTCATTGAGTTCATGTGAGGCTGTTGATAGTCATGGACATGATGAGTCTCATGGTCACTGACAGAGAGCTCCTGAAGATTAGCCAACTCTTCTAACAAAAATGGATGGAATTTAGCAATGTCACTGAAATTTTCAAGATATCTAGGGTTTTCTGAATTTTTAAGAAAATGTTTTACTGTTTGTTTGATTTAAAGAACTCTTGATTTCTGTGGCTGCAGCTGACAGTGTGGCAGCCAGCCAGCAGAGCAGCCTCAGCTTACACCATGCAGAACAGCTATGGGGCTGCCCTTGACTTGAGCGGCAAACTCATCATCAAAGTGCAGCTCGGAGACGACATTCGCCGCATCCCCATCCACAATGAGGATATCACCTACGATGAGCTGGTTCTCATGATGCAGCGTGTTTACCGTGGAAAGCTGTCCACTAATGATGACATTGTCATTAAATATAAAGATGAAGGTAATTCTGTGTATACCATGGTAAGCTATCCACTACTGATGACACGGTCATGACATGAAATTAATGTTTTTTTGGAAACAAATTTATGTTTGAGTGATAAACTGGTTTTTTTTTTAAAAAAACTTTCTGTAAACGCTGGTGTTGTGTACAACAAAACAAAAACAGAATGGGTAGCAAAGCAGAACTTTGACTTAAATGAGTGTGGACATGGTGGGAAAGCTAACAGTTCTTTTTACTTCCCTTCCCACTCCGTGTCTGTTGCCCCATGTCTACTATTTTAACTGGGATAACTTGAAAAAAAAATGGAAATATTTTATTGTTTTCAGATGGAGACCTTATAACAATTTTTGACAGTTCGGACCTGGCGTTTGCAATTCAGTGCAGTCGCATCCTGAAAATTACGCTGTTTGGTGAGCTTTACCAGTCCTTGAAACATGCCCTAAAGAGTGTTGTGCTTCCTTTGTACTAGCAGATATGTGATACATAAGATAGTAGAGATTGTTTGTAGGTGAGTGTAATTTCCTCTGAACTTCTCTTTTATGGTCTGTGACAGTCTATCGATCCAACTACAAGGTGTAATTTAAATTTGTACTGGCAAAGACATTTTCCCCTTTAATAGCTTACCTATCTATAAAAACAAGTGATTTCAAAGCTGGTAAGATTCGCAGGGTTCAGCCTGGGAAGAAAGAGTGGCTAAACTTTTGTTTCTTGTCACAATACTATACCATGACCCAAAGTGCTATATTCTCAATTTAGCGATCTCTAACCGCAACCTCCAAAAAAACAAACCCACATAGCAACCCTGGTAAGCCCCCTCCGCCAATGCGCACAGAGCCCGCACCTCGTGCGCACAACTCACTGAGCGGGTCAAGCTGACTTTCTCAAGCGCTGTGCTGCCGGCAGGACGTGTGTGTGTGAGCTACCCACCTTCCTCCCTCTCAGCGTTGGCTTGGCCTTTGGCGGTCCCACTACCTCTGCGCTGCGTACGCTTCGGCTTTACAGGAAAGTGATTTGTGTCTTTTCCTTGTGTCCTCTGTCTGCGTCTTGCTTTTTCTTCAAACTTTTTCGTCCCAGCGTTAAGCTTTACTGTCTAAGCCGTTTTACTGCATTTGGGGGGGGGGGGGGATAGCGCGTCTACGGGTGTGGACCCAGACATACATTAGCTGTGCTCACGCAGTGTTTACCTGTTAGCTTTGCTACTGGGTTAGCTTTGCTGCTTATGCCGCGTGAGCCCCCCTCCTCCGCCGGTTCGGACGGTCCTCGCCGGGACTGTAGCACACGCAAGATGGATGGTCGCCTGCAGCCACCATCACCTCCGCGGTGGCGACGGAGGAGCATCCGCGCACCGTCACGTCAGCGGCCGTGGTCTCGCTTTCCGTGCCTTTACCCAGAGCTGCCAACTATTACGGAATTTTGTAATCTGCTACGGAAATAAATCTCTTGTTACGGACCTACGGAAATGCCTGATTTTGCTACGCAAAATCCGATTCTGACTGTTTTTTTTTTAACCTTTTTTTTCCCAGCGAGACAAACTGATCATATGAATTAATCATGAGGGAAGCTGGTGTAGACAATGTTTCTCTTGACCAGTCAGTCCTCCGGTTACACATGTCAACAACCAATTGGGTACCCGTTTCAGTAAGCTGATCGCCTTTCAGCCAGTAGCAGTGTGTTGAACTAGTTTTGAAAACTCTTAAAATGGCGAAGAGGCTGCAGCTGATGAAGCCAAGGCAGATGTTAACGAAAAATTGCGTGCCGGTTGTCAGCTTTATAAAGAAGATTACACGAAGCGGTACCCCTGTATCAAGCCGTCTTCAAAAGCAGGATTCGTGCGTTGCGAACTGTGCTTGTCTGAGTTTAGTATTCGCCATGGAGTAGGTACTTGACAATCTAGGTCAGAGAGGAGGTTGTGGGGGGGGGGGGCATGCGAAACTCTCGTGAGAATTTGAAGCCAAGTTTTTTGCAAGTGGTGTAGGGTACCAAAGGTTTTAATTATGCAGGAAATATTTACTTTTAAAAAATCCTCCAAACCATGATAGTCAATAATTGTTCTTATCGTTAGAACATCTCTTTCCAGTGACGCTTGTTTGTAAGTTCACTTGGAGCAGGCCAGAACAGACGCTCCCAAAAACAACCTTGCGACACAGAAGCTAAGTAACCCGTAGCATAAACTATTGAATAAATCGACTTGTTAAGCATTTTTCATTGCATATTCTTAATTTTATGAGGTTTCAATCCCTGCCTTTTTTTTAATTAAGTTTTTCTCAAGAGTCCCGTCTGCTTAGAAAAAATGGTTTCGTGTTAAGCAAATCCCAGCGTGTCTAATCGAAAAAAGACCTAGTCTAATATCTGACTGCCGTAAGCTCGTTATTTCTTTCCTTTGGTAGAAGAATCATTGTCAGTTTCGTATCAGTAAAATCAATTAATAGTACTATGATTGTACTGCTGAGAGTTTAAGCTTTCCATTGATATCTTATTTTTAAATATTTGTGAAGATCTGTAGAAGTTATGAGCGTTTAACGCTCACAAACTCAGTTTGCTGGACACAATTTCCCTTTAGATCCTCATGAAAAAAACGTTGCAAAATTAAATCAAAGAAAAATTCAAAACTCTGTTAATTTTTGGCCTATTTTGATAAAATTTATATCATTTTGTTTGTATTTTTAAGCTCTTTATATTAATATACATCACTTTTGAAAAAAAAATTGCTGAATTTTTTTGTCACGTACCTACATGAAGGCATGATGTTGAGCGCCACTATGAGGCCACTATTGGAGTATTGCAGCAACTGCATGTAAGATGTGGAAGTTGCGACTGGTTGTTACTGAAGTTCTGTTCCCAATTACTGAAATTCTGTTTTTGTGTTACTGATCTTAAGTTTTAAGGTTGGCAGCTCTGCTTTACCGGAGCTGTTTGGACCCGCCGCTCCTCTCACCGACCGGCCGCTCTGCGTCACGCCTTTCCAGCCGGTCCCCGTGTCCGCCTCAGAGGACCTTCCACTTGGCCTTCCTCCGCCGCGTCCACAGACCAAGGGTTCTTCCCTTCGGAGCAGTAGGAGTCGGAAGAGTGGCGCGGTGGCCAGTCTTGCGGGACCTGCCAGGGAGGGGCCACAGCTGTTACCGCCCGGTACTGCTGCCCGCCCTTGTGGTCTCGCGCCCTCGGGTACGGAGGTCCTGGATGCCTCCGTCGGTTAATGACCCCATTTCCACTGCTCTCGGAGCTGGGGTGGGGGAGACCACGGCTGTCAGTCATCCGCCGGTGGGACTGTCGGGTGTGATGGAGGAGGCATTTGAGCGCGTCTTTTTACGCTTCCTTGGGATGCGTGAATATCTCTGTGCCCCCACCAGCTCGGGCGGGGCGCAGTTAGACGCTGCTCACCCCTCTGGCCACCCACCAGAAGCGCCCCTCACTTCTGGTGTGGAATCACACCGACAACCCCCCTCCAGTTCCATGCATCGCCATGCCTCACCCTCCTCTGCCCTGCATATTCTGGTTGGGGGAGCAATCGCCTGCCTCGCTTGTCGCCGGTCGTGCCGCCAGTGCACACCCGACCGCTAGAGTGCGTCTTTTCACGCTTCCTTGCGAAGCGTAAATCGTGTATCCCTCTGTGTCCCCGCCAGCTCGGGCAGGGCGCAGTTAGACGCTGCTCCACCCTCTGGCCACCCACCAGAAGTGACCCGCGCTTCTGGTGTGGAATCACACCGACACCCCCCCCTCCAGTTACGTGCATCGGCACCCGCCTCTGCCTCTGCATGTTCTGGTTGGGGGCGGGATCGCCCACCTCGCTTGTCGCTGGTAGTGCCCGCCAGTGCACACCCGCTTGCTGAAGAAGGCTTCGCATCCCACCATCTGTGCTCCTCACCTGAGTCGATGCACGATGAGTGGGAAGGGGGAGATGTCTCGGGGGTGCCTGCCCCCGAGACGGCGGACGAGAAGCCGAGTGCGCTTCTCGCCTCCATTTCGGCGCTTGCGGACCTCCTGCAGGATTCCGCACTTCGGTGTGTGATGCAGCAATCACAGGTTGAACGAGACGCATCTTGCAGGCTGGAGAACTCTCAGCGAATCCGCTGATTTCAGAGAATTGCAATCAGCGTTCAGTGGATTTAAAAAATTGTTCAGAGAAGAACAAAAATCCGAGTCTCCGACCAATCCAAAGGCCGATCCGTGGTTTTCCGCAGCACTCACGTAACGCGTTCAGTTTGAATGCCGCGCGCAGTACTGGTATGACTCAGCTACACGTGTGACTGGCATAACTTTTGCGTGCGCGATCAATTTTGAATGCCGTTGTGAAACCACCGCCACTCCCCATCACTACAGACTTTCAAACGTAACTTAAAAGCTTTTCTTTTCCGCAAGTACCTTGACTGACGTCGCGACTGCCTGTCTGCATTAACCTACAACTTCCTCTATTATGATACTTTTCCACCCATCTGTGACTGAAGGACGATCTATATCCCAACCTGTGTTTCGTTCATCTCTCCCTCTGTGTGTTTGCTGCGTTCATCTCTCCCTCTGTGTGTGTGTGTTTCGTTGTTTTCACTATGTGCCTCGTCCGCGCGAAGTGTGCATGAAATGTGTTCTCGTGCGTTACAAATCCACATTTATTATTATTATTATTTTCAACCCGATCTGTTCCAAGCAGCCAATCTCTCTGTTTTTATCGGCTATCCGGGATATCTTCGACGGCAATGTCGTGCGTGTCACTGATAATCAATCGTGGTGATCCCTTCCGAGAAGAAGAGATTCCTAACAAATGGAAGTGGGAATGGACCGAGAAAATGGTGACAGTGGATGGCCATGGAATATCGGTTGACGAGTACTGGAAAAGAGTGGATAAAGACAAGTACCCCTGCTTGACTAAGGCGGCTAAGGCTCTACTTTCCAGTTTTCATGGGCCAATTGTCGAATGTGCATTCAGTGACATGAGTCGGATCATGGATGACGCAAAGGGGAGTATGATTGATGAGACCTACCAGGCAGTGCAGACAGTTCGATTCCACTTGAAGGCCATGAATAAGTCTGCTGTTGAGGCCTTTCAGAAGGAAGATCGTCTCAGGCAGCCTGTTGATAAGAACTTGTGCAGACACATGCGAGAGGCCTACAAAGGTCAACAAGAGAGGCAGAAGGCAGAAGGCAGATAGGGCAACAAAACACAAGAAATGCGAGGAACTTGGAGCACCCACAAAAATGCCATCCACGAAAAAAGCAGACAAAGAGGAGTTGCTCAATCAGGCTGCAGTTTCCAGATCTGACCATCGGCTCTCTGTTAATGCTGACCCCCCAGTTCTGGTGTTGTGCATGCAGATTCTTGCTCTGATGAAACCAGCAAGACTGCCAGGGCAAAAGGCAAGAGGTCAGCACCAGAGTACAGTGACCAGGAAATGCCTCCAGCAAAGAAAAAAGTGAAGCAAAGTTCACTTTTGAGTTTTTTCCAGTAGACTCAAACTGGTGCTACATTGGAAATGTCTCTACTGTAGATATTTTGCACAGTGGAGGCTGCTTCTTTCTCAGATGAATTACAGTATATGACTATGAGCTTCAATTTTGGACATTTACTTACTTTTTGTATCTGGCTACTGGCTGCACTTTTTGTACACTGCTCTTGCCTGAACTTTTTCTATCCTTCTCTTGGCTGAACCTTTTCTATCCTGCTTTTGGCTGAACAAGAATTGTCTGCTTTAGTCTTGGGATTCCTGAGCAAATTTGATCTTACTTTCATCCAACCTGTGGTGAGTAGTGTAAAACCTGTATTAGTGGCATGGTATTTGTGGGTTGTTTTTGTTTTCAGTAGACTAAGATTTTTGTGTATTAAAAGGGACAGATCGAATGACAACAAACGTTCCCATAGACATTTGATGTAAAAACTACCTATAATAGTTTGGACTTGACCCGCGGGCCTGACAGTAGCTGCTGGACCCCCGCCAGATTTCAGAATTTTTTAAGTCATACTGTTCTCCAGCCTGATCTTGGTTCCCCTCGATTCATCCTCCGGCACCTCGCTCACAGTCACTCTGTCTGCATGCGTTGCTGTTGGTGCGGTCAGCTATCAGGAACGTGTGGTCTGACTACCATTTCAAACAGCGTCCGGATGCGCCCGTCACTGATCTGCTGCAGGAAGCTTTGTCTTCCCTCCCCCAGGTGGCCCCTATGGGTACCGTCCGGCCTCACCCAAGCCGTGCAGAACCACTTCATGGTTAGCCTGTGATTCTATGCCTTCCGAGCCCCTCCCAGTCTAGCAGGAAGATCTGGTTCTGTTGCCCCGGGCTCACGACCTCCTTCCTCACTGAGCTTGCGCTGGTCTGTGGCGGACCAGTGGGAGACAGCACTCAGGGATGTGCTAGACATGTCTGGTGTAATGGATTCCGCCCTGCCTGCGCTTGAGCCTTCCATCTACACAGGGGGCTGCACGGTTTTTCCGCCTTGATGCAAGGTCATCATTTTTCACCCAGACCAGTTCCACCCGCCATGGGGACTAGAGTTATGCATGGTGGCTACTCTAGCGGGCTCCCCTGGGGTGAGGACGCTCACTGGTACTTCTTGTGCCATGTGGCATCCCGTTGGTCTCATGCCTATGGGGGCGGTCTTGCTTGCAAACACTCCCCCCACGGCATGTCGATGTCTGACTCGCTGGCAGCCGCTGCCGCCCAGTTGACGTCACTGTCAGTCGTTATGGAGGAAGAGTAGGTACACGTTTTTCCCCGCAGTGGGAAGCCACCTGTATACCTGCCAGTTCTGGCGGATGCCAGGGACACGTGCCTCCACCTTCTGGCCACCCACCGGAGGTTACCCACCCTCCAGGTGTGCATCACGCCGACACCCCCCTTCCAGTTTCGTACATGCTCATCTGCTGCCTCTGACACTGTGCGTCCTGGTCGGGGGAGCGATCACCCTTTTTCTCTTACCACAGAGGAAACCAGACACGCCACTGGCGGGCTGTGCTACGCACTTCCTTATCGTGGCTTGGGCGTCGCCTCTTACTCAAATGACTTCAGGTTTCATACGTGCTCACGCGTCTGCCGCCTCTGACACTGTGTTTTCCTGGTCAGGAGCGCGATCGCCCTTTTCTCTTCCACAGAGAAAACCTGCTACGCCACTGGTGGACAGTGCTGCGCACTTCCTTCCTGTGGCGAGGGCTTCGCCTCTACTCAGACTATTTTCTCCCCTCGTGGGTGCTAGAGTAGCACAGTTGCTCTCACAGGTTCCCCTGGGGAGGGACGATCACTGGTACTTCGCGTCCCATGTGGCGTCCATATGGTCTCATGCCAATAGGGGCGGACTTGCTTATGCACGCTCCCCCTCTCCCCCCTCCCCACGGCCTGTCGGTGTCCGTCTTGCTGATGCCGTTACCGTGCATTCGACGACACCATCCCTCGCAGTTTGGGTGCTTCCGCTGTCTGTCGATCCCACTCCTGATGCTCTCGGAGCGGAAGGTGGGGGGAGGACGTGTTCAGGCACTCTCGAGGGATTGTTGGTCTTGACAGGGGACGCTTGTGTACACGTTTTTTCTACACTTCCTTGCGAAGTGAGAAGCTACCTGCGTTCCTACCAGTTTTGGCGAATGGCAGGTGAGCGTGTCCCCAGCCTCTGGTCCGGAGGTTCCCACCTTCCAGGTGTGTGTCACGCCGACAACCCCCCCCCCCCTTTTCGTTTTCGTCTGTGTTCATGCATCTGCCGCCTCTGACACTGTACGTTCCGATCTGGGGAGCGATTGCCCTTTTCTCTTACACAGAGACAAACTGTTACGCCACTGGTGGACTGTTCTGCGCACTTCCTTCCTGTGGCGAGGGCTTCGCCCTTCCGGTTTTCACGCATGTTCATGAGTCACGACAACTCTGACATGGTGCTTCCGGTCGCACCACGCACTTGCCCCCAGCAGAGGGGGCTTCATTGTCCACTCTCCTGTTTCCTCTCCTGGGACGGAACTGGCTGAGTCGGACTGGGGTTTGGTCTCACTTGCCAACGGCACCTAGACGGTGGTTGAGAAGCACACTACTTCTCCACTCCCGCTGAGAGTTGGCAGCTCTCCTGGAGGAGAGCTTGCCAAAGTGTGCAGTGCAGGGACAGTCGGAAGCAGCGCAGGACTTTCCTGTCCTCTTTCGTCCTCCTTCTGGTGTCATGCTCGCGGGCCCCCGCTTGCATGCGTCACCTCTGGTGCAGGTTTCTCCGAGGGTCGAATGGTAGAACCATCCTTGGGTCCTCACCAACAGCACGTGTCACTCTTCCACCTTTTTGGATGCGTTGTCTTCCTTCCCCCAGGCAGCCCCATGGCTACCTACTGGTGCGCCGTGCTTTCTCTCTTCATGGCTGGCCATGCCATCGTGTGTTTTTGACAGCATCGCTTTGGCGTTGCTTCCACACTGGTTCCATGATAGATGGAACTGTCCTTTGGGAACTGTCCATCGCATCGCACCTAGGGCCGCCCACACCGCCCTCCTTGTATGGCCCTCCCTTACTAGGGGTGGATGTGCTGCAGTGGCGGTGACTGCCCTTCCGCGGATGACCGTTCTTTTCACTTCCGCATGAAGTGAATGGCAATGTCCCTCCACCCTTTTGCCCTCCTCCGTGGCCAGGAGCTTGGCTTCTCTGCCATGGTGCCTTTCCCGTAGGGTGGCGCTCGACCCTTTCTCTCATGACAAGAGAAAGCTTCTTGAGCATCCACATTACGGCGATGGCTTGGGCTTCTGTCTTCCTGGCCAGCTCTCTGGTCAGGATTCAGAGTCTTCTGCTTGACAGTCACTCTGGCCCCGTTCAACAATCCTGACCTTGTCAGTGATCCGGTCAGGGCTTGGTTGCGTACAGACACGTCTCTCACGTTTTCCTCAGAGACGCCTCTTCTGCATGCTCACTGCAAGAGAATCGATCACCCGTTCTCTCCCTTCTTTCCCTCCTTTTGTGGGGTGTACTTCCTACACCTACTCAAGGTGGGGATGGCAGACCCCTCCTAGCATTTGTTTGCTTTTCGGGGGGTCGGGCGGACCAACCCCCTCGCTTCTGCTGGGCACGCACTCCTAGAAGCTCCGTGGGTGGTCTGCAGGCGCTGGGACAATCCTCCTTCAGGATCTCTCTTGGCGCCAGGAGGACCGACTTAGGGTGTAGGCGACAGTTCCCCTACACCTCTGTCGTCTTCGTCTTCCTAACCCTGGTAAGTTGTTTCGTCAGGAATAACATCAACACCTCCGTTTTGTGCTAAATCAGCACTTTGGGTCATGGTATAGTATTGTGACAAGAAAATGCAAATTTCTTATCTAAATTTGTGTTTCTTTAGCAATACTTACCATGACCCATCATATGCCCACCCTCCTCCCCGCTGATGGTTCTTCTGGCTTGAGAAAGCTTGACCTGCTGAGTGAGTTGTGCGCACGAGGTACAGGCTCTGTGCGCATGCGCTGAGGGGGCTTACCAGGGTTGGTATGTGGGTTTGTTTTTTTGGAGGTTGCGGTTAGGGATCGTTAAATTGAGAATATAGCACTTTGGGTCATGGTAAGTATTGCTAAAGAAACACAAATTTAGATAAAAAATTTGCATTTTCTTCCTGACAGTAAACGGACAAAGAATGAGTGATGTGGGAGATGTCCAATCAGTACGTCGTGAGCTGCAGGCAATACGAGATCGCATCAATGGCATTTTGGATCGTTTAAATTCTCCATCAACGTCCATAATGTCTGCTGCAGATTCCAGTGTCCCAGATGGTAAGCTGTAAGATATTATACCCCCCCCCCCCCCCACACACACACACAGAGTCCCCCGACTCATACTCTCTCTCTCTCATGCACACACACATACAAACTTCCACTGTTGTCGTGCTGTCCAGGGTTTTTCCTAAAAAAAATGAATATGTGTACATTGTAATCACCCATAGAGGTTCTTCTGTTTTTATCATTTTTTTTATTGCCCACAAGCAAAACATCATGTGCACTCGTCTTGAGGGACAGGATTGGAGTTGCAGAAGCATGTGACCAAGGCAGTTTACCGTACCCAAACAGCAAAGAGAGGGTCGAAAGAAAGGAACTTGGCAGATCCTCTAAAAAAGATCTGCCATCCCCATCTTTTAAATGGCGCTAGTCTTCACGCAGCTAACCCTCGGTGCACAACGTGTGCATACAGAGGATCCCTATTAAATGTAGTCAGCCCGCTCACTAAGCGAGTGCTGACAACTAGGATTCAAAGACGAACACAACATAGGACAAATACACGAAACCCTTAAGGTGCAAATTATAATTAATAAAGAACAAATGAGGACCAAGCGCTTTAAATTACCGAGGGCTGGCTGTGTGAAGATGGCGCCCTCTCTTTGCTACGTGTTTGGGTACAGTAAGCTCCCTCGGTCACATGCGTCTGCATACGGTTATGTTGAGCGTTGCCAGTACTTCTTGTTGGAGTTAAGCAGAACAACAGGCAAAACTAACATCAGGGTGCATGGAAAGTGATCAAGATGCACACCCAGGTATTTAACAGATTTCTGATGCTGAATTTTTTTCAAATTCTTTGGCATTGTATATTTTATGGTGAAAGCTGGCCACTTACATTAAAAATTAGTCTTATCTTTCTCCTCGACATAGGTGAAAACCCCAGATACGCATTTAAAATTTTTTTATAGTTGACACGTGCCCTGTCATTTGAGAAATCCTAGATTTACTTTTCAAATTACATGCTGATGAGGAAAATGACATTGTTTTGCAAATTTACAATGATAAAGTGGATGAAGACAAGAGTGTGCCTGAAAGACCCAAGAGAGTGATTATAAAGAGACAAACGAGTGAGCACGTGATATAAACAGTATCAAATAGACTGTGTATAAGGAATCGTGAGGACTTTTTGATTACTTCAACTTCAGTTGTGTTTTCATCAAAGGATTTATAAATTAGGGAACAAGGTCCAAGAAACTCAGTAAGACATGAGTTTTTTTTTTGTTTGTTTATTGGTTTGCAGCCAAGTTTAAATAACTTTTATATTGTTTTGGGGGATTTTTTAATGAATTTTTGAAAAAAAGGCTAAAAAGCCACATCATTAGAGGTGACTCGAGCTAGGAGCCCTGCGGCAGCTTAGTGTTAATCAGCTGTTGGAGGTGAGAGGTCAGTGAAGGGTCAAGTGCACACAAAGCCGAAGGGTAAAACCGCAGCTCAGTTTGCAAACATAACAGTGAAACAGAAGACCCAGCATTTCGCAAGGACCGATGAGATCTGGGGTACTTTGCCTGCGGCCGCACTAGGCGTGTTGGTGACAGTGCACATGGACGACATAACGACAACTCCAACAAAGTACTGGCAGCGCTAGACACAACCATATGCTGACGTATGCAATCAAGGGAGCCTACCATACCCAGACACGTAGCAAAGAGAGAGTCGAAAGTAAGGAACGTGGCAGATCTTCTAATAAGATCTGCCATCCCTTTCTTTTAAACGACCCTAGTCTTCACACGGCTAGCCCCTGGTCTACCACGTGTGCATACAGCGAATCCCTAATTTATATCGTCAGCTCGCTCACTAAGCGTATACTAACAACTGGGATTCGGCAGTTTCTGGTGTTACTTGGCCAAATGTTAAAAAAATCTGTGCATCACTGTGATGAGCAGTTTTAAAATATCCATGTCAATCCTAAATTTTCGTGCATAAATTACCCCTAGTTGTGCATTATCAGGAGCTCTGGTGTACACTGGGGACCAACCCTGTCCTTGTCATAGTAGCTTTTGATTTCAGTTCTGTACTTGTATGAAGACAATGTACACTAGGGACTGACCACATCCTTGCCACTGAGGCTTTTGAAATGGCATGTGTTACCATTAGATGACCTTTCCTTGGCTTTGAGCACAGCACAGCAGTAAGATGGACTTTTATAAATGTAAAAAAAAAAAAATAGAAATGTGACTGTCGCTTGGAAGAGAAGCTAAAATATCAAGAAAGAAACTGAGCCAAGCTGTACAGGACACTGACAAAGACGATCTACATGTTTCGGGGCACTGCCCTTTCCTCAGGACAGCATAAACAAAGACAAAAAACAGGCACTCAGCTGGGTAGGGTGACGTCTGTAGCGCAGCATGCAAAGAAATGATGGGGACAGGAAAGGTGGTGAGCAAGGGAGGTCACATTGCAGCACTATGGCACCTACAGTACTAAACACTGATGCTGCCCTTTTTTTATCACTGCCCTTTCACCCTTGCTTCTCTCTCTCGCTCTCCACCACTGCTCTTTCTTTCCTGTTCACAACTGATGCTCTCGGCAACTAACCTACACTCACCCTCCCTCTCCCCCCTTTTCTCCTCCTCCCCACCAGTCCTGCGATTGGCCACACTTCATTGGCTGCATGCATGACCTCCCTTGGTCACCACCTTTGGCTGTCAAGCCTTTCCTGTTCCCGTCATTTCCTCACAAGCTGCGCTGTGGACGTCACCCTACCCAACTAAGTGCTTGTTTTTTGTCTTTATCTGTTTTGTGTCTTCGTCTGTTTGTGCTGACATAAGGAAGGGCCAGTGCCCCAAAACACGTAGATCACCTTTGTCAGAGTCTTGTACAGCTTTGTTCAGTTCCTTTGTTGATATTTTATAAACATCTTTGCTAAATGATTTCTGCCACAGCAGTTTAGACATGTGTAAGTGCTGTTGTCTACGTGTGTGTTCTTACACAGTTAGAGGTACAACAGACTAGCTTGATGGTGAGCTTGAAGAACGTCTGTGTTCTGACAGGCCGAGCGGAAACAGCAAGCAGCACGAAGGCCAGCTTGAGAGGCACAGGGGCGATCCATGCTGGTGCTGCAGAGAGCAAAGAGTTTGATCCACTCTCAACACAACGCTCCATCCTTAATGATGAAACCCTTACACAAAACAAGGTTATTTCATCTTTCGGCATTGCCAGTGATGGTAAGTAATAGCGTTTTAAAATATATAAGAAAAACAAGTGACTGCCGCTTGGAGGATAAGACCAAATTAAATGTAAAACAAGGGAACTTTACCAAGCTAGAAAAGGGACAAAGACGAAGACAATCTACATGTTTCGGGGCACTACCCCTTCATTAGGACAACACAAAAACGATGAAAAAACGAAAAGGAAAAAGACTTATCTGCAGTAGATTTTGCGCGTTGGCTGCAAGGCAGGAGAATGACCGAGGGACAGTGAGTAAGAAAGGTTAAAAAGAGGGGCAGCCAATCACAAGGTGGGTAGGAAAGGGTAGAGAAGGGTGGGGGTGGAGAGTGGGCGGGGTGGAGAGAGAAAGAGAAAGCAGTGCGGGGGGGGGGGAGAGAAAAAGTTAGAGAGAGACGGAGGGGTGAAGGGGTTAAGGGAAAGGAGGGCAAGGGTCAGTGTTTTAGGTTGAGTCCAGTAGGTGCCATGGTACCGAAATGGGTAATGAAGTAGGACTCCATATTCTTGCAGTCAATGGAATCACCCTTCATTCTCCAGATACCACAGACCCTCGTGTTGTTGGCTGTGTGTGTGTGTGTGTGGGGGGGGGTGTTTGCTGAAGTGACCTGCAACTGGTGTGTTTCTGCGGTGTTTAGTGTCAGTTAGATGTTCTGTGAAGCGGGTGTTGAGAGTGCGTTCTGTTTCCCCGATGTAGAACAGGGTGGGACATAGGGTGCATGTGATGGCATAGATGATGTTGCTGTTAGTGCAGGTGAAGTTGCATTTGATGACAAAGGTGGTGTTGGGTGTGTGGACTGTTGTAGCGGTGTTCAGGTAGGGGCAAGTTTGGCAATGGGGGACATTGCACGGGGTGGAGCCGCAGGAAGGGGGGAGGGAGGTAGTCGGTTTTAGCTTAGAGTGTAATCCTCCCTCCCTCCCCCCTTCCTGGGGCTCCACCCCGTGCACAGGACAGTCATACACTTTATCCTTTTCCCTCCTCTGGTCCCCACGGGCCCAGCTTCACATGCTGGGGGTTAGCGCCCAGCCTCTCTCTGGCTGGGTGACTAAGCTGGCCCACCCCTTTCTCTTCGGCTTTCCTTTTTCTGCATCTCTGGTCCTTTCCCTTTCTTCTTTTCCGCCCCAACCTCTCCTTGCTTTCTGCAGTTTTCCCTGTGCTGTCTTTCTGCCTGACCTGTTCTTTCTTCTTGCTCTCACATGCATCTTCTCTCCACGGTTCTTTCTCTGTGGTCTTCTTTAGACCGCTGCGTTTGCCATGCAGGGCGACCCGTTTCGGGGCAGAATGGGATCCTGGGGGTTAAGGTCCCTGATGGGTGCTGCTCATCATACCAACACGCCCCTTTTGGCCCAGACCTCCTCTAGATGGGCGGTTGGTACTGCTGTGGATTGGACCACTCTTTTACTTTTATCCATAGTTCGCTCCAAGCTTGATTATGATTGGGTTGTCTGTGGTTCTACCCATTCCACTTACCTTAAACTCCTAGACACTCTCCACCACCATGGCTTCCCGATTTGTCTGGGGGCTTTTTGCACCTCCCCGGTTGACAGCCTGTATGCTGAGGCTGGCTAGCCTCCTCTTTCTCTGCGCCCCCTCAGTCTCACGCTCAGGTATGTCACCAGGTTGAGTTGCTGCTGCGGGCATCCCCCCTGTGAACATTTTTTTCCTACATGTACTCTGAGGCGAGTCCCAACTTGGTACGAACTTAAGTGAGCTGATTCGGAATCAGATTGTAAACATCCTGTTTGACGCCAGAGCACAGACTTCAACTTATACAGGCAAACAGAAGCCCCTGCCTAATACCTAACCCTAATCCTACCCCTAATCCCAAGCGGAAAAAAATTGAAAGTTACCATGAGGATCAAAACTCTAAAATTCAATTGTGAAAAGCTAGTATCTTTACCACAGGGCTATCATCACTTTGGCTTTGGTTGGTTCACTGTAGCTAAAAGAATTTGTTCTGTGATTCCTTTAAAAAAAAGCTACGACCTTCAACTATTCAGTCCCAGAAAACTAGTGTTTTTTACCACTGGGCTATCATCACTACAGCTTGTTTTCGTTCGCTGTAGCTATAAGAAGTTAACAAAGAACAAATGAGGACAGAGCACTATAAATCATCAATAGATAACCCCAACAAGGTACTGGCAGCGCTAGACACACCCGTATGCTGACGTGTGCAACCAAGGGAGCCTACCGTACCCAAGCACGTAGCAAAGAGAGAGTCGAAAGTAACGAACATGGCAGATCTTCCATGTTCTGCCATGTTCTGCCATGTTCCGTACTTTCGACTCTCTCTTTGCTATGTGTTTGGGTACGGTAGGCTCCCTTGGTTGCACACGTCAGCATACGGGTACGTCTAGCGCTGCCAGTACCTTGTTGGGATTATCTATAAGAAGTTGCATGCATTGTGACATCTCGCTGTATTTCAGTACGCTTTCTCTGATTGGCAGACATCAATTTGAACCACTTGAGGATAACCCCCAGAGTACATGTAGAAAACAAAATTTCGCATCTCCTCTTGCTCCTCTCATGCACTCATGTCTTCTCTGCTGAACTTTTTCCATCCTTCTGGCCCTCTTTCACGCTCACCACACTGCTGAGAACAACTTTCTGATCCTGTCTGACACTCTTTCTGCCCTATGTGCCCTTGCCTCTCAGTTCCTTGACCATCTTTTCCTGCTTCACATTCATGCTCACCTCTTGCTCCTCCACTCTCGGAACATTGACATTGTCTTCGTCTGGGTCCTCCGCCATGCTGGCATTCTGGGCAACGCGTGTTGACTGGGCTGCCAAGCAGGCTCTTCAGGGCCCCATCACTCTCTCTCCTGTGCCTTCCATCAATCTTAACCGCTTATTTCCTCCTACATCCACTCTCTTTGGCAAGCCCACTGGGACACTCTGTCTTCAAACAGACTCCCTCCATTCTTCCTTCTCTCTGTGACCCTGTTTACTGTGCAGAACCTGTGTGGTGAGATGATGATGTCCTGACTCGCCTTCGTTTGGGTCATACCCACCTCACCCACCTCCTGCTCCGTTCTGAGTCTCCACCCATCTGTGACTATTGTGCAACACCCCTCACTGTCTGACATGTTTTATTTCTTGCACTCGTTTTAGCCGTATCCGTCAGCTTCATTTTCCTTCACCATCCTTCCCTGCCCTTTTTTTGTTCAATCCCTCCTCCTGTGATACCAGCCTTTTTGCGTGCCATCGGCTTTATGTTGGGTTTTATGCCTTTTTTCCTCCTTTAGGTTTTACCTTGTGGCCTTTTTCGGTCCTCTCTCTCCCCCCCCCTCCTTCTACCTGTATTTTCTTTCTTTGCATTCTGCCTTGATATAGCCTTTGTTGCTGGGACGGCGCTAAGCCCCTCCACTCACTCTTACAATTTTCTCCCATCTACCACAATATACTCAACCTAGTACACTTCTCCAGCTGCTTTTTATCCTTTTTGGAGTAATTCATTAAAAATTCGCCCCAAACAATAGAAAAAATCGTGTCTTACTTTGTTTCTTGGACCTTGTTCCCTAATTATAAATTCTTTAATGGCAACACAACTGAAGTTGAAGTAATCAAAAGTCCTCAAGATTCCTTATACACAAGTAAATTTGCAAAACAATTTCATTTTCCTCATCGTTGTATAATTTGAAGAGGAAATCTAGCGTTTCTCAAGTGACAGAGCACATGTGGATATGCACATCACAGCCATTTTTCACTCGCTTGAAGTTTTGGTCAGAAACTGGTTTAACTCATTCGCGACGTGTACGGGAAATAAACGATACAGCATAGGTCACGCTTACTAGCGAATACGGGAAATAAACGATGCAACTTTGAAAATTTATTTACGGGGAATCGCTAATCGTCTAAGGTAAAGAACTCCTACATTAGAAAGCTGATTCATTTCTTCACGAGTTGCTTCCCTTTTCTGTGTTTAAACTGCCGCGACTGGTTTCTGGTAATAATTTGAAAGATGTGTCCATACATGTGGTCTGTCACTTGAGAAATGCTAGATTTACTCTTCAAATTACACGCTGAAGAGCAAAATGACATTGTTTCGCAAATTTACTATGATAAAGTGGATGAAGACAAGAGTATTTGTGCCTTAAAGACCCAAGAAAGTGATTACGAAGAGAAAAACGTGCCGGCACGTGTAGAAAAACAATGTCGTGACACTGTGTACAAGGAATGGCGAGGACTTTTTGATTTCTTCAACTTCAGTTGTGTTTCCATCAAAGGATTTTACAAATTATGGAACAAGGTCCAAGACACACGGTAAGAAATGAGTTTTCTTTATTTATTGTAGTTCGATAATATGTTTAAATCATTTTTCTATTGTTTTGGGGGATTTTTTAATGAATTTTTGAAAAAAGGCGAAAAACCCTGCGGCCACGGGGACGGTTCGAGCTACGAAGGCTGCGTCACGATTGTGTTAAACACAGTATAAGGAAAGTAACTCCTAAAGAAATGATTGAGCTTTCGAATGTAAGAGTTCTTTACCTTAGCCCATTAGCGATTCCCTGCAAATAAATCGTCAAACACTCATCAAAGGTGTTCGACATGCGGCATACAGCTCTGCACGTGGTGCGTCATGTTCATGCTCCGTACAGCATGTTTGAGTTAATGCATACGTTATTTCTGCTATTTGGTCACTTTAATGATCCCCCACACTCTCACCGGAACAGCAAGAATCAAAGGACTGCTTTGTTTAGTCCTGTCCCACTTCCCATAACACAGTGTGGACAATTTGACCTCCAATTTGCCAAAGAACCCACGGCGGAGCCAACAGCAAAGGTAATCCACAGTGAAGCCAACAGCAAAGGTAATCTACCGCGGAACCAAACAGCAAAGATAATCCACCGAATTAGGAAGGAGTACCAAATTCACCCAGACACACTCTGAAGGATGAGACTCAAATCTCCATCCGCTGGAAGATTAATCCACAGGGGCGAGTTATAACCTTTACTGCAGATTGGCTGCGAGTAACACATTACACTCCATGCCACAAAATCACTTCTGCAGGAATCAGAATTCTCCAGGAAAACACACACACACACACACACCACCACCAACAGGTAACTCCTTTTCTTAGCTTGTGGCTGTCACCAGTTACCCCTTATTTCACTCAGTTGCTCGATTCTCCAGCTAAACATCTCCCACTTCGTATGCCTGTGAATGGCCTGTACAGTTTTCCTTTCCCCTCTCAAACTTCCGCTTGTCTTTCCACTTCCTGTGAGTTTCGCTCACCCTCCTGTCATCAGCTTGTTTTAGCAAACTCCGCTCAACTACCTCCACACCCTCACCCACCCAAAAAAATATTCAACAAAGACTGTCGCGAATGACCAATCTGTGACAGTGGTTTTAATTTTTATTTATTCCGTGAAAGCTTGTTTTATTTGTAGCCCTACTTACACTCTTCTGAATAAAGTCTGCATTCTGCCTGAGACCTGTCATATGACAGCAGCCAAAAGGGGTATTCCCATGACACTTGGCACACCTTGCTACTCTTTAACCCTCCCTCCCCCCCCCCAACACACACACACACACACACTGTGAACTGAAATAAGTTGCTAGTGTATTAGGATGTTCTGTTAAAGTGATGGCCATTTGCATGACGCTGAGAAAACTGCCCTGAAATAACAGGGCAAGAAAACAACTAGAAAGGTGTTGGGACTAAAAGTGTTTGTTGAGTATCGTTACCTCTGCAGAACGTTATTATCTTCAAGCATCCACCGTGCCATCAGCGGGTGACAGAGGTGGTGCCTCTACGCCAGACAGTGTGTCAAGCATTGGGTCATCGGCTAGCCTTCAGCAATATCGACAGCAGCAACCCCACCAGCAGTACAGTGGCACATCCCAGATGTCACAACCAGTGGCTGCAGTGCCACCCAGTGGTCAGCAACAGCAGCCAGGTAGGTTGGCATTGTCACCTTTGTTTTCACATTTTTTCTTCTTTTTTAAAAAAAAAAATTCCTGTGGGATTCCATTTCACAATTTGAACTTGCATCCTTGGTCACAGGCATCCCATGATGCTTGATGTAAGGAAGGAAGGAGGGATTTCCTGTTAGCGCCGTTGATCCCTTTTATCCCCATTCTTTCCCTCTGGGGTGAGTAGTGCCTGTAAGTAGGAGTGTCTACAGTTCTGCCTTCTTTGGGCATCCGGGTTAACCCTAATGGTCGACATTGCTGAAATTATCTCCCCTGGCTCTGCTTGTTGCGCTGGGGTCACAAGGTGTATTCGATATAAACAAAAGTGACCATTTTGGCTCTGGGAAGAGCCGAAGAAAAGCCACCTTTTTAAAATGCCAAGTGGCTGCTGTTGTGTAGAGGGTTGTTCAAACAAGAAGGGACATGTATTTCCTAAGGACCCAACAGCACAAAAACGGTGGACAATTGGTGTGAGGAGGCAAGGCCCACAGAAAGACATGAGGCCGTGGCTGCTTACTGACTGCAGTATCGTTTGTCCTGACCACTTTGTGCCAAGCGACTACCATCTAGGATACACAGAGAAAGGTGAGTAACAGATGTATCAAAGCTTGCTTTCTCAACAACAACAAAAAAAAAAACCCAGGGAAGTCTAGATTAGTTGTGCTCCTTGAGTGTTTCATTTTATGATTTTCATGGTACTTTTTGCACTCAACAACAAATTCACCAAATAAGTAGTCATAAAAAAGAAAACTGGTTTTGTTTATTTTTATTTACTTTTTAAATGGATATTTTATGCAATCATAGTTTCCCTCTACATCTTTAACACTTTGCCCTCGGGGAGCTGAGGTACATGGGATAACCCCTAACATCACATAGATTTAGGCATGTTTTAAAAAAAATCTTGCTCATACTCTTTTACTTTTAGCAGTGAACTTTATATTTTTGGGAAGATCAATTCTGGGACATCAAAGTGCTTATTATTTTTTTTTTTTAGAAACTTTTAATAGCGCTTGCTATTTACTGTCACTGTTTCCACGAATAACAAAAGGTTTTACAAATTACATGTTTCACTGTTTGTACACTTTCAGAATCTAAATAAATTCAGTGATCAGGCATATTCCATTTTAAATCTGTTGGTGAAATGTCTCTGACTTTATCAGTTTAATTATTTCTGATGAAATAAAAAGCTGATCATAGTCCAGTGGTATGGAGCACCCACTTAGTAACTGATCGTTCAGTCCTGGTAAGCCGGTGAATGGTGGGATTACTGGAAGGTGATCTAGATTTCTCACACAGATGTCATCCATTTCATCATCTGAATTGTTGGTCACAGAGATGTCACTGACCTCTCCATCTGCATCAACTTCTTGTAACCAGTCATGCAGAACATCTGATTCTGACTCATCAGTGGTGATGATTATCACCAAGTTTAAGTTGACAGTCTCATGAGCCTGCTGACATACCCTCCCCAGCCCTTTTCTTTATCTGCAGCCCCCACGGGCCCGGTTTCACGTGCTGGGGGTGAGCACCCAGCTTCTCTCTGGCTGGGTGGCTAAGCTGGCCCACCCTTTTTTGTTCGACTTTCCTTTTTCTGCCTCTCTGGTCCTCTCCCTTTTTTCTTTTCCACTCCAACGTCTCCTTGTGTTCTGCAGTTTTTCCTGTGCTGTCTGTCTGCCTGCCCTGGCCTGTTCTTTGTTCTTGCTCTCACACGCATCTTCTCTCCACGGTTCTTTCTCTTAGGTCTTCTTTAAACCCTCTGCGTTTGCCATGCAGGGCATCCCTTGTCGGGGAGAATGGGATTTTGGGGGTTGAGGTCCCTGATGGGTGCTGCTCATCATACCAACACACCCCTTTGGCCCAGACTTCTCCTAGACGGGAGGTGGGTGTGGCCCACACCAATCAATTGGCTGGTCATGCAGAGCCCTAGCTTTGTTAGAAGGTTGCAGCCCGGGTCAATCCAGTTAAGTTTTGTCTAAGCTGGAGTATATCTCTCCTGTAGCCCTGGTGTGGCCCTGCTGGAAATACCATGTGTGGTACCGCTCGGCTACATCCTTGCCTTGGCCTCCGTTGTGGGTGGGGAGCAGGAGAGATGAGTCTTTCTCTTTGCAACTATGGCTTCCAAAATTCCGCCTCGCAAGCGGCACCTCTCACCCTGTCAGCTTCAGTAATGAGGATGAGGTCTCCTCAGCCTACCTGGCCCTGTTGTTGTTGAGGGTGTTGACCTGGACAAACCCGTTACAAAGCTGACCCCTTTTGCTGTCCAGAAGGGGTTCTGTGCTATTCCTTCTGCTATTGTATCTGTCAAGCGGTTCCGTGGCACCTCGTTTCTTGTCGAGTGTGGAACCCAGAAGGCATCAGGTGCCCTTTGGCAATGGATTCCAAACTCTTCATTGATCGTCCCATCCGGGTTTCTGCGTACAGCTCGCTGAATTTTTCAGTCGGTGTGATCCGCCGTACTGACTTGACGGACATGTGGGAACTTGACATCAAGGCCAAGCTTCAGTCCCAGGGGGTGACGAACATTCACTGCGTGACTCGCAAGAATAACTGGGGGGGGGGAGGGGGAGAGGGGCGATCCCACCAACACCTATTTTATCACTTTCTGGCTTCCTAAACTTCCCTCTGTTCTGTCTGTTGGCTGTCTCAAAGTCCCTGTCTCTCTCTGTGTTCCCAACCCTTTCCTCTGTTTTCAGTGCCATCACTTTGGTCATGGCATAAAAACCTGCAAATCTGTCCCTCTTTGTTCCCACAGAGCCGCTGATCATTCTTTTGCTGACTGTCCCAACCCCTGTCGGTGCTTAAACTGTCAAGGCGACCATCCCGCCACTTCTCGCTACTATCCTTGGTGGAAGGAGGACTTCGCCATCCAATGGGTCCGCATGGAACGCAAGTTGTCCTTCGCCGAGGCCCACAAACGGGTGGTTGGCTCTTTCTCCCCCACCTCTTCTGTTTCCTACTCCTCCGCTGTCTCTCAGCGATGTACTACTTCTTCCTGTCAGACTGATGTCACCTGGGTTGTCTGGGACTCCCCTTGCCCCTTGTCCTCTACCACTTCTGAAGGCACTTGCACTACTGCCTCTGCGCGCACCCCGCGCCTTACCTCCTCCCATCTATCTTCTGCCAAACAGCTATGTTCAATTCCACTGACACCGCAGTCTGCTAAGAAGTCCACATCAGCTCACACTGTGGGGTTGGGAGGGCCCGCTGCCCGTCCCTCTGCTTTTCTCTCTGCCCCTGCCTCAACCTCCCACAACCGCTTTTCAGCTCTTGCCAACAACAGGATGGAGGTTGGGGTTCTTACTCCCCTCCCCTTCTCCCACACATTGGCCTTCCCATGGTCCGCAGGACACGCCCTGGCCCTCTAAGGGGCAGGCTTGATGCGATCTTTTGGAGGACATGGGGGATGCCAGCCCCTCCTCCACTCCATCCTCTCCTGTCCACCCCTTTTCGTCGGTCTACCTTAACTCGTTAACATGTCCTCCCATCATCCAATGTAACTGTCGGGGAATCCGAGCTAACTATGAGGACCTCCGCTGTCTTTTCTCTCAACCCTGCCATTCTTGGCCTGCTGGAGACCCTCCTTCAGAGCTCCGCTTCCTGTTCTTGTAGTCCTTTTCATGTTCTTCATCATGCTTCTTCTGCTAATACCTCCTCTGGTGGTGTCACTCTCCTCCTTCATCCTCGCCTTCTTTACAAACCCGTTCCTCTCACCTCCTCTTTGCAGGCTGTGGCTGCTAGAGTCACACTGCATAAAGCCATCTCTATTTGCTGTCTCTTTCTCCGTCAGCTCGGGTTTCCCGTCACTAGTTGGATGATTTGCTAGACAAACTTCCCTCACCTGTTCTTTTGGGTGATTTCAGTGGCCATCACCTCCTGGGGGGGGGGGGGTTCACTTTGTTTTTTGCTGAGAGGGATCTCTGTGTTTTCAGTGACAGCCCCACTTTCGGTCAGCCTCATAGTGGGTATACTTCCGCCATTGATCTTTCGGTCTATTCTCCATCTTTTTCTATTGACTTGATGTGTGTCACTGGGGCTTATGTGGCAGTGACCACTTCCCGATCACTCAGTCGGCCGACCTTTCTGCAGACCCCAGCCCAGCGGGTCGCTGGAATCTTTCCAAGGCCGATTGGTCGCTGTTTCTCTCTCTTTGTCCTTCCTGGCTGACTTTACCCTCTGATTTTAATCTCGATTCCCTGGTGGCTGGGGATCATCTTGTCCACCTTTATACCCAAGTTTTACTTGATCCACCTCCCTTCCAGTGGTAGGGGTTGTTGCAGCCCTCATGTGCCTTGGTTCACTGAGGAGTGTTGGGGAACAGAAGCAGGTGCAATGTTATGCTTTCCGCTGCCCCACTGCTGATAAGGTGCTATCTTTAAAATGCCTCTGGGCTCGTGCTTGGTTTTTTTTTTTTTAAAAAGCAATGCAAGCAGGCTTGGCAGAGTTTCATTTCCTTTCTCTCTGTCCATACCCCTTCTTTCACGGTCTGGGCAGCCATCCATCACCTTTTGGGGAAGCGTTCTTCTGGTTCTGTAGGCCAGCTCTGAGATGATGAAGTAACCCTCACAGACCAGTGCAATATCGCTAATCTTCTTAAACGGACCTTGCTCACCACTAGCTTTAGCTAGCCAGCGAGTCTACTCGTAATTTTTCTTCCTCTAACTCCGACTCTTACAGTCTCCCCTTCTCTCTCTCTTAACTGAAACAAGGTTTCCGTCAGTGTTCTTCTTCTGCCCGTGGCCCTGACACTGCCCCCTATCAGTTTCTCACGTATCTCCCTGACGAATCTCTTTCCCTTCTCCTCCACATCTTTATGTTTGGACCTCTGCGGACTTTCCCTCCATGTCGAGGGAGGCCGTCGTGGCTCCTTCCCAAACCAGGTCAGGATCCCTCTGATCCCAACAACTATCGTCCTATCTCGCTTGCATTTTTTCGTGCCATCGGCTTTTATTCCTGTATTTAAGCTTGTTTTTGTGCCATTTTTTTTTTGCCTGCTTTTGGTTTCACCTCGTGGCCTTTATCCATCCTCTCTCTCCCTCCACCTCCTTTTCTTTTCTCTTTATGTTCCACCGTGATACAGCCTTAGTTGCTGACATGGCGTTAAGCCCCAATACTTACTTTCTTTGTCTGCACATTTATCTCTCTCCTCCTTGAACTCACTTTTCACGATCCTTTTTTTTTTATTTATTGAAAGCAATGCCACTTTCTTTGCTGATGTTATCACTTTGTAAATCATCATTCAAAATTAAACTAAAGGTGATATCAGCGCCAAATCTTTTTCCAACTGGCCTCGCCATTATTCAGACAGTGCAGGGGAAACAACCAATCACAAAACTTTCCTAATATACATAGGTTTCTTTTCTTATGCTGTTAAGTATGCCTGTAGAATAATTTGTAATCTGCCAACTTGTGTTGGCCTGGGAGGCAAGATGGTGTACAATTGCCGATATATGGGACCCCATGAGGGCAATGTGTTAAAGACCCTGTTATTAACATACAAGAATTTTCCTTCCTTTTTTTAGAATGGTTCCTCCTATTAATTTTGTCTCCATTACATAGCTTGATTATTACTTTATATCACAGGTTTGGTGCTTGAAGAGCCCAGAAGAGGAATGCGTACCTAGTGTCTTCTGATGGTCGAAGAATAAAATACCTGCAGAGCAAGACAGAGGGCAGAATGAACAGGAAGCATGAAAATCAGTTATGCATACTATTGACTAAGGGAACCTGCACAACATAAAATGGCTGAGCTGAAGAAGATTGAAGATGCACAATCCATAATGGATGCCCAGTTTTGTTTGGTTGCATATGAAAAAACTTTAACAGTTTTTAGCACAGCTAGTGATAAAGTGTGTATGGATACAGACAACAGTATGTCCATCACTACCCGCAGCTAGAAATGCACACTTTCTTCCTGTGCACATGATGAAAGTGCAGAAAGTCATGGGAGGAACAATGTGTATCTCTCTGTTGATGTCATCAGAGAATCAGACAAGCTAGTGGACTTTCACACTGGTTTAGAAACATTTTCTCTGTATATGACTGCATTCTATTCCTTAGGGGACAGTGTCGACTCCCTGAAATAGGCATGCTCCATGCTTTGTATGTCCCTGTCACCTGATAATCAGTCTCTACTCATGTTAGTGAAACTAAGGTGCCACTATCTCCATTTGGAGCTATCATGCATGTTTGGGTTTCCGAGTTCACAGTTGAAGATGTATTTGTTACTTGGATTAATTTCTGCAATTGTCGATGGTCAGAAATCAACCGGTGGCTTGAGCATTCCCTTGTGCACTATTACTGCCCTCCATATTTCAAGAGAAAGTTTCCCAGCACAAGAGTGATTGTATATGCAACAGAAGTGAGAGTTAACTCTTTGATCCCATTGGGTTCGGCTAACTTGCGACGACTAAACGACTAGCGACTCCGTGCAACCAACAAACTTGCGGCGAATTTAAACATTTGCAGCGACGCATTTAACGGTATAAGGGAAGTAAACTTTGTATCGTTGTAAAGCTCTTTCATCGGATTTTTCCCCTGCACTGTCTAAATGAGTTTTGGAAACAGTTTCGGCTTGCCAAACGAGGTTTAGTGTAGCGGCTGGCCAGGTCTACTTTCGTCGTTCACAATGGCTACACGTGTTTCGTTTGTTGTGTGTGCAAAAAGTGACTACATTTGGCACCACATAGTAAGTAGTATTTAATATTTCTAACTAAAAGTATTGTTTCCATTGTGATGACGAACAATAGATCTTTCTAAATATGTAAAATATATTACTGTGTGTGGTAGTTTTTAAGCGTTTTTTTTTAACGTGTAAATCTATGTGGGCTCTATGTGGCCTCTAGGGTTTCTTGTCCCTGTGGGGTCAGAGTTAAAGTAGTTCAACAACCTTCAAACCCTTGCTCACAGAGAGCCAGTTTTTCAACCTACAAGCATAGGAACACTAAAAGTTCTGCTGGGTGTTCTAGCAGCAGGTCTGACATCTTATATCTCACCTGCATGTGCATGGTCTCCCCATGATGGATTGTAGCAAGAAGTCCTCTCACCACACTGTGAAAAGTGGGACTCAATCATGGCTTACAAAGGATCCAAAGTACAGGATATTTTTGCACCCTTTGAGGTGGAGGTAAACATCTCTAGATTTTTCAAGGGGAAAAACAGAATGACGCCCACAACTCTGCTAAAAGACAGAAAAATAGCTAGCAAGTCCACGTAGAAAGAATGAAAGGCATGGCTAAGGTATTCACTATCTGCTAGTGCATATTTAACATTCTTGAAATAAAACTTACTACACAGATTCTGTCTTCTTCTGTTTAACTTTCAGGAAACTAGGGCCAGCAGATTTGATTGAAGATGCTGAGTGTAGGCACAAACTCCAGGTTCTGTTTCCTTTTTGGCTCACAATCAGTTGCAAAGCACACTGAGTTTGTAGTTATCCTACATCATCTGTGCATCTGTCCATGGTAAACTTTAACATTAGAGCTTTCTCGGTGACAATGGAATCTGGAAGATTATAACTGTGCATAGGTTAGAAAGCAATTTGTATGTATATGTATGTGCATACTTTTCCCAATTCTCATCACTGCATTAGGCGATGTGATTTTTTGCATTGATTTTGTCACACTCACAGTGTTATAAAGACTGTCAATTGTTCAAAAGGCAGAAGATGATTGGAAGAGTGAACAAAAAGTAATGACAGTCATTGCCACCTATTGTAAACCCTTTTGTGAAACAGCAAATTTTTCTGAAAGCATAACATGTAGTGAAAGAACATTCTGGGGGTTTTGGGGGAAAAGAAATGCTTATATAAACAGAAGGTCTGTAACGAGTTAACAGTAAACTGTATCAACTACACCATTATTTTGTAGAGTGATATTCCTCTAGCTCAGAAGGATATTGCTTAAACACATTTTTGCCAAGCTGGCTTTGACAGGATTAAATCGGGTTTACATGGAGTGGTGTACTGACAGTACAGAAGCAACATGCACAAGTCACTCAGAA
The DNA here is from genome assembly GCA_004794575.1 of Lanistes nyassanus. Lineage (NCBI taxonomy): Eukaryota > Metazoa > Mollusca > Gastropoda > Architaenioglossa > Ampullariidae > Lanistes > Lanistes nyassanus. Next base: position 54,025 of record SMGT01000782.1, on the reverse strand, counting down.
GTCCTCAAGTGCATGCAGTCTGTTAATCTTTCAGATCATAAGCACAAGAAAAACCACAAGTTTTACAAATATTTAGGCTTTAAAAAGTTTTCTTATGCACATGTACTGTCAATCACTGACCACAGACACACGAGTAAACCAACCAGAAACTTGGCTTCTGATTATCAGGAATTCTATGCCCCCCCCCGTAGTTTGTTTTGCTATAGACCCTTAGTCACTGTTCTTTTCAACCTGGGCTTATCGAGAGTTGCAGCAGAAATGCTGCGTTCCCCTAACTCAGTATAATACATTTACTTCTGCCGTTGTGTCTACAGTAGCATGACACCGGATGAACTGAGCTCACAAAAATGCATGTAGTCAAGGGAAGCAAAACACTAGTACTATTACATATAGCCAAGAGAAGCAAGACTAGTATTATTACATATAGCCAAGAGAAGCAAGACTAGTACTATTACACGGTAACAGCTCCTTTTTTGAATCACAAAGTTCAAGCACTATCCTTCATCACCATCCGTCCCACCGCTCCGGTTTACAGATCGACCTCCCATTGCTTTCAAAAAATGTCTTCCATGTCAGAGTGAATGTTCAGTCTCACGATTCGTCCATTTTTTAGTTTGGCTAAAATTTTTCCATTAGAACTCCAGACGGACATTGTTGCCGAGTGATCTACCGCTCTTTTCAGTAGTTTATAATTTAGTGTTGTTAAGTCTTCGTCTATCGTGATTCCTTTGTTCTTCAGTTTTCTCCGATTCTGGAGCACCTCGTCAAGCTTTTTCCTGTCGAAGAATCGAACAAGAATTGGTCTCGCTCTGTCACCCGGTTTTCCTGTCCTGCGCGCCACCTCAATGTCTTGTATGAAAATCCGAACTCCCACTTGGTCAGTGAAGATACTGGAAATCTTTTTTACACAATCTTCTTCTGTTTCTTTTGGAGATTCTACAACTCTGTACACTCGGAGATTCCACCTCCTTGAATATTGCTGGAGATCATTAATATCTCTTTCCAAGCTGCACATTCGAATATCATGTCCGTTGGCGTTGTTTTCAAGTCTAGAGGTTTTGCCTTTAATAACTTTAACCTCCTTGCTCAGTCCTGTTATCCTGTTTTGCGCTTGGCGATGGCGGCAGCTGTGGGCTAAAGTATTCCGATATCACCTGTTTCTTTTTCTCCGTCATTCTCCTAACTTCGGTTCTTTATCTCTTTCTTTTCGCTTGAGACATTTAACGTCGCGACGTTTGTGTCAATGCTCCATGCTCAGCTAGTCTCATGTTCACAACGCATGACTGACTACGCTACACAGTTCAGAGCTTCATCATCTCTCTCACACGCTGTTTATATCCAAATTTTCCACTTTTGTCAAGTGAAAAACATACCTGCAGGTTCATGTTGCTCAGACCTACATTCTAATCAGAACAGTTTTTAGAGATAAATGATGGTTGTTAAATTAATTAGATTACTTTGCCAGCTCAGCAGAGCCGTGCCCATTGACGCTGAGCGACCGCTCACCCCTCTCCTGTTTTTTCGCTTCACACACCTCTAGTTCTCGTGGTGTAGCTATTTTATTTAACAACAATTTCAAAATTCAGTATTAAAAGTGTACATAAAGATTGTGGAGGTAACTACATCACTGTAGTTGTTAACATGATGGGAAAAATATTCTCAGTTAGCAGCATTTATGGTCGAAATCAAGATAATCCAACTTTCTATCTACAGTTCGAGAAACACATAAGGAAAATTGGAGTTGAAAATATTGTGATTGGGGGCGACTGGAACCTTGTCCTAAATTATACGTTAGATTACTGCAACTATAAACACAACAATAATGAAAAAGCGCAAGAGCAGATAGATATCATGATGACAAACTTCGATTTAGTAGACGTGTGGAGAGAGTTGAACCCCGAGATACGAAGGTACACTTGGCGTAGGTTGAGACCCTTACAACAAAGTAGACTGGATTTTTTCCTGATTTTGGACCTGCTATCAAGTTATGTTGTAGATGCCAACATTTGCCCTGGATACCGAACTGACCATTAATTACCCTGTCCTTAACTACTGAGCAAGAAGAAAAAAGGTTCAATTTATGGAAGTTTAATGCATCACTTCTAAAAGATAAAGACTATTTACAGGAAATAAACAAAGAAATAACAGATTTTATTGAAGAATATGGTGCCCTGCCATAAGACAGGCAACAGTTAGCCAAAGTACCGTTGTCAGACTTACATTTTATCATCTCGGACCAGACGTTTCTAGATACACTTTTAATGAAAATTAGAATGAAAACTATTGCATACGCCAGTAGAAAGAAAAAAAAGAACCAGGAAAGGGAAAGAGAAATAGAAACACAAATGGCATCACTAGAAAGAAAAACCATACTAAACGAGTTAGAAAAAGACGAACTAGTAGGTTTGAAAAATGAATTAACAGTGTTTAGACAACAAATGATGGAAGGTGTAATGATGCGATCACGGGCTAGATGGATAGCAGAGGGAGAAAAAATTACAAAATATTTTTGCAGTCTAGAAAAAAGAAATTATGTGAGTAAATACATAAAAAAGCTACTGAAACATGATGGTGAAATTATTACAAAATGAAACGACATAAGGGAGGAAGTTGTGACATTTTTCTCTAGTCTGTATTTGGAACTGGAGGTGGAAGACTTTAGCATGCAAGAAGTAGTAGAAGAAATACCGAAATTAACGGAACCTGATAAAACGGCAAATAACTCTAGAAGAAGCCAGCTATGCACTTAAAAATATGTGTAACCGAAAAAGCCCAGGAAGTGACGGCTTCACAGTTGAATTTTTTTAAGTTTTCTGGAAGCAAATAGGCCCCTTTATCGTAAGATCGCTTAACGAAGGTTTCAGAAAATGTGAGTTATCTTGTACACAAAAGGAAGGAATTATTGTGTGTATTCCCAAATTAGATAAACCTAGAGATCAAATTAAGAACTGGAGACCAATCACTTTGCTAAATGTGTGGTATAAAATTGCAGCTGCATGTAAGGCCAACAGATTGAAAAGAGTGTTACCTAAACTAATAAATGAAAACCAGACTGGCTTTATAAAGGGAAGATATCTTGGAGATAATTTACGCTTGATTTACGATCTGATTATCTGCAAAAACATAACCTGGTTTATTAGTATGTCTTGACTTTGAGAAGGCTTTTGACAGTATTAGTTGGAAGTTCATGTCAGGTGTCCTACGCTGTTTTGGATTTGGGTCAGACTTTTGTAGGTGGA